>JAJOZX010002363.1:232500-677073 GCA_023014485.1 Bathynomus jamesi | reverse complement strand
TGTAGGTAAGCTACTGGAATCAATAATTAGGGATCGTATAGTCGAACACTTAGAAGTGCATAATCTGGTCCGAAATACGCAGCACGGTTTTAGGCGAAACAAATCTTGCTCAACTAATCTTTTAGAATTTTTTCCAAAGCGTGGTTAACGTTTACGATAGACATTGGGCGGTTGATGTAGTGTATTTAGATTTTCAAAAAGCGTTTGACACCGTGCCGCACAAAAGACTCATTGAAAAAACTAAGGCTCATGGAATCAGGGGTGTAGTAATAAATTGGCTAGAAGAATGGTTGCGAGGTAGGAAACAGAGGGTGGTCGTTGATAGAGTGGAGTCGTGTTGGGCTAATGTAGCGAGTGGCGTTCCTCAGGGTTCTGTATTGGGCCCCTTGCTTTTTCTTATATATATTAACGATTTAGATGTCGGCCTAGTCAGTACAGTTTCAAAGTTTGCGGATGACACGAAGCTGGGTGGTAGGGCGATTAATGACGAAGATAGAGGTAAAATTCAGGAAGATCTGAATAAAATCGTTGATTGGTCAGTCACATGGCAAATGAGATTTAACGTGGATAAGTGCAAAATTATGCATATAGGTTCGCGTAACGGTAATTTTGCGTATAGTATGTCAGGGAAAGATTTAACAAGCGTAGAGCAGGAGGAAAAGATTTAGGAGTTATAGTCACTGGAGATTTAAAAGTAGCGAAACAAAGTACAGCGGCGGTCAATAAGGCGAACAAAGTGTTAGGTTTTATAGCTCGAAATTTTGAGTACAAATCGCGCGATATTATAGTTCCTCTTTATAAATCATTAGTTAGACCTCATTTGGAGTACGCGGTCCAATTTTGGAATCCGCATATGCGCAAAGATATAGACAAAATCGAAAGAGTTCAAAGACGAGCAACTAAGATGATTCCGTCTCTTAGGTCAAAGTCGTACGAGGATAGGCTTAAAGAGTTTAAAATTGACTACACTCGAGACTAGGAGGTTAAGGGGTGATCTAATCCAGGTTTTCAAAATTATGAATGGGTTTTGAAACGTAGATAGAGATAGCTTTTTCGAAATATCTCAATATAATAGGACTAGAAATAACGGGTGTAAGTTGACAAGTAGAAGGTTCGAGACAGCAGTTGCGAAAAACTTTTTTACGCATAGAATAGTAAATAGCTGGAATAGTTTGCCGGTAGAAGTAATTAGTAGCACGTCTATAAACATGTTTAAGAATCGATTGGACGCGCATGTTGATAGAAAGGGTATAGTTTAAGGTAGTAAAATTAAGGCTTTGTGGGGATAGATCCCACAGCTCAACACAAGTGTTGTGGGATATTGGGAGGCAGCGTCTTGAGTTAGGGGATACTCTCTGTCCTTACACACCCATTTAAAGAGATTCCTCTGCCGAGCGGTGCCCCCCATAGTACTGTGAGGTATTGAAAAAACTCATGATCTTCACTTGCCCCACAAACAACTTTAAATGGGAGACCCATAATGGGTGCACACATTTCTACATTACTGTACAGTCTTTACAGCCACACCTACACTTTTCCTCGTATGTGTATATATTGTAATGTATGGTTGTAAATTTGACTTGGTCCGCAATCGATATGACCGTGACTTAATGGTACCATAATGAAATTGACTGGATTCTTTGGATCTGATATATTTGCATGTCCGTTATATAATAGATATAGAGTGTAACATATTTGTAGATAGTAGTCTATTATGACTTGATCCTCTGGATCGAGAGATTCTATCTTTAGTTTTAAATCGATAATTAATTATTTTTAAATTGATAATTATTTAGTTTCGTAAAAATTGGTCGTTGCCAATTTACCCGCAGTTTTTAAATAAGTTTCTTATGTTCTTGTGGTTCGGAACCCACGTAAAATTGTAGGTCCCCTCCACCACCACGGAGGACATACAGTTAGGTAGACCAGCCATGAGTGGATCCTAGGGTCTTTGTTGGTCTGAAACATTATAACATCATTATAACATTATATATATAGAGAGATATATATAGAGAGATATATATAGAGATAGAGATATTTATAGAGATAGAGATAGAGATATATATATATATAAAGATATATATAGAGATAGAGATATATATATAGATAGAGACAGAGATATATATATATATATAGAGATAGAGATAGAGATATATATAGAGATAGAGATAGAGATATATATATATATAGAGATAGAGATAGAGATATATATAGAGATAGAGATAGAGATATATATAGAGATAGAGATAGAGATATATATAGAGATAGAGATATATATAGAGATATATATAGAGATAGAGATATATATAGAGATATATATAGATATATATAGAGATAGAGATATATATAGAGATAGAGATATATATAGAGATAGAGATAGAGATAGAGATATATATATATATATAGATAGAGATAGAGATAGAGATAGAGTAGAGTATATATATATTATATAGAGATAGAGATAGAGATATATATATATATAGAGATAGAGATATATATAGAGATAGAGATAGAGATAGAGATAGAGATATATATAAAGATAGAGATATATATAGAGATAGAGATATATATAGAGATAGAGATAGAGATATATATAGAGATAGAGATATATATAGAGATATATATAGAGATATATATAGAGATATATATAGAGATAGAGATATATAGAGATAGAGATATATATAGAGATATATATAGAGATAGAGATATATATAGAGATAGAGATAGAGATAGAGATAGAGATAGAGATAGAGATATATATAGAGATAGAGATAGAGATATATATAGAGATAGAGATATATATAGAGATAGAGATATATATAGAGATAGAGATAGAGATAGAGATATATATAGAGATAGAGATATATAGAGATATATATAGAGATATATATAGAGATAGAGATGTATATAGAGATAGAGATAGAGATATATATATAGAGATAGAGATATATATATATATATATAGAGATAGAGATATATATATATAGAGATAGAGATAGAGATATACAGTACTGGCCAAATTATTAGGAATTTTTTTAAAATTTCATTTTTTGGTATAAAATGTTAAATTAAACCAATTTTAAAACGTTGAAAAGTTATTTATTTCTACACAAGAATACATGGTCATTATTTAGCAATAGTTTAGTACTTAGTTTGACCCACCTTAGCTGCCATAATGGCTGCGACACGCTTCGGCATGCCATGAATCAATTTTTTGCATAATTCTTTAGTCGAACGAAGCGTGTTTGTTCGTCAGTTGTCGTTTGGTTGTCGTGCGATGCGGGTGTGTTTCTCTTCTTTTACGTGTCATTGTAACTACCGTTTAATTTAAATAGTGTATTTACCCAATTTCGGCATTATTTGTTACAGTTTTTAAGTGAATTTGAAAATGGGGCGAAAGAATGACTTGAGTCCACGGAAAATTGGGCAAATACAGGTTTTATTAACTTCTACATTTAAACAAAAGGAAATCGCTGCCAAACTCCATGTTTCACCACAGTCAGTACTTCGGATTAAGAAAAAAATGGTATTTGGAGAAAATGTAGGCCCCAAAAGGGTTGGAAGATGCGGCAGAAAAAGGGTAACGACTCAAGAACTGATAGACAGATTGCAATTTTGTCTCTTAGAATAGAAGAGCTACTTGCAAAAACATTTCCAATAGTCTAGAGGCTGATGGCATCAATATTAGTCGTAGAACAGTCAACAGGAGGCTTCTAAACTGCCGGCTTCAAAGCCTACCGCCCAAGGAAGAAGCCCAGGCTCACTGAGGCTATGAAGAAGGCACGTTTTGCATGGGCAAAGGAACACATTAACTGGACTAGTGAGGATTGGGAACAGGTAAGAATAATATTTAACATTAATAGAATGTTAATACAGTTAAATACAGTATGCATAGAAGTGTATTTACAGTACGTGATAAAACTGCAGTAAAAATATCTGTAAAGCAGCAAGTTATACTGTACTTCGTTTTAGCTGTACTTCATACGCTATGCACTGACTCTTTCACAGGGCTTTCTTTGATTGCAGGTGGTGTTCTCCGATGAGTCAACGATTGCCGTGCTTGACGATCGTGTTCAAAGTGTAAGAAGGAGGCCTGGAGAAGAATTTTTGCCTGAGTGTCTGATGAAAACGGTGAAATTTCCACAAAAGATCATGGTTTGGGGAGCAATTTCTGTGCATGGAACTAGTCGTTTGAGCATTGTTGAGGGAATATGAACCAAGTCAAGTATATAGAATTACTAAGAAGACGTCTACTGCCTCAAATAAGGAATGGTATGGTAATAGACGTTGGATTTTTCAACAAGACTCAGCTCCATGCCACACGGCAAAGTCGGTTAAAAATGGTGTCATGAAAATAGTGTTCGGTTGCTCCCATGGGCTGAAATTCTCCAGACATGAACCCAATCGAAAGTTTATGGTGTATTTTAAAGGACGTAATCCATGAAACGCCGATAACAACAAAACACCAACTCATAGAGCGACTTATTCAAGTCTGGTTTCACTCTACACGTATTAAGGAATTATGCAAAAAATTGATTCATGGCATGCCGAAGCGTGTCGCAGCCCTTAAGGCAGCTAAGGGGGGTAAAACTAAGTACTAAACTATTGCTAAATAATGACCATGTATTCTTGTGTAGAAATAAATAACTTTTCAACGTTTAAAATTGGTTTTATTTAACATTTTATACCAAAAAATGAAATTTTTAAAAAATTCCTAATAATTTGGCCAGTACTGTATATATATAGAGATAGAGATAGAGATATATATATATATATAGAGATAGAGATAGAGATATATATATATATATAGAGATAGAGATAGAGATATATATATATATAGAGAGATAGAGATAGAGATAATATATATATATAGAGATAGAGACAGAGATAGAGATATATATATATATAGAGATAGAGATAGAGATATATATATATATATAGAGATAGAGATAGAGATAGAGATATATATATATATATAGAGATAGAGATATATATATATATATATAGAGATAGAGATATATATATATATATATAGAGATAGAGATAGAGATAGAGATATATATAGAGATAGAGATATATATAGAGATAGAGATATATATAGAGATAGAGATATATATAGAGATAGAGATAGAGATATATATAGAGATATATATAGAGATATATATAGAGATATATATAGAGATATATATAGAAGATAGAGATATATATAGAGATAGAGATAGAGATAGAGATAGAGATAGAGATAGAGATAGAGATAGAGATATATATAGAGATAGAGTAGAGATAGAGATAGATATAGAGATAGATAAGGAGTTACAAGGAAAAGAAGTACCTCAAAAGGCCTTGCGGCCCATACCGAGGAGGTACCAATGGCAACGGGTGCCAGGGAAAATTTTGTCTTTCAAACTATGCTAGCAGTAGTAGAAAACTGGATAGAAAAGTAGAAGGCTCTCTCCCCACCCTCCGCTCCCTCCCTGCCAGAGGCAGGTACGGAAAAAGGTTGAAGAAAATACCTTGACCCTGGAAAAGTAGCCAAGGAAATTTTACAGGAAAGTGGAGAATATATAAATAGCTCTATATTTAGCTTGCTCACAGAGACACCGAGCAAGCGAACTCCTGCAGAGTTTTCTGAGGTTTTAATCTTAAACTATGAGTGTGTTCTGTACTTTGTCTAGCCTATTTTTAAACAGATTTACACTTTGACTGGAAACACCTCTGAGGGAAGTTGGTTCCAGATATAACTATTTTACAGGAAAAGAAATTTCCGCAGACTGAGGTCCTAAATGTCTTTACACACTCAAATAGTGTGCAAGATTTCGTCTAACCTTTTCTTGAACTGATCCACAGAGGAACTGTTCACAACTTCCGAAGGTAACCTGTTCCATGTGTCACAGATCTTATACGTAAGTAATTCCCACACACACTAGTCCTAAACCGTTTCAAATCCAACTTCCAACCATTGTTGCGAGTTGGGTTATCATTTAAACTAAACATACTTCTAAAATCGACATCGTTGAACCCTCGTAAGAGCTTGAAAACCTCGATCAGTTGACCGCGCAGCCTCCGAGTTTCAAGCGAAAACAAGTTCAGGGCGCGTAACCGTCGATTGTAGCCCATATGCCTAACGGAAGGGATTAACTTTGTGGCCCTCGCCTGCACTCGCTCCAGCCTCTCAATATCTTTCCTGAGGGTGGGCGACCAGAACTGCACAGCATACTCCAGGTACGGCCGAACAAGGGAATTGTACAGTGAGAGCACAATCTCCTTGTTCCGAAACTGAAATTGCCTCCTGATATAACCCAATAGTTTCTGGGCTTTCTTTTCCACCTCTACACACTGTTTCGTAAACTTAAGGTCGCTGCTAATTAGCACACCCAAGTCCTTTTCTAAATCAGTCACCTCGATATTACTGCCCAACATCGAGTAGTCCGACTTGGGATTGGCGTAGCCAATGTGCATCACTTTGCATTTACCCAAGTTAAACGGCATTTGCCATTTTTCGGACCACTCTCCTATCCTACCTAGGTCCGCACGCAGTTCCTCGATCGCTTCGGGCGTCCCAACATTGGCCCCAAGCTTGGTGTCATCAGCGAATTTGGCGATCCGACTGACGATGCCACCGTCGATATCATTTATGTAAATGGTAAACAACAGTGGCCCCAAAACGGAACCCTGAGGAACCCCACTAGTGACCGAGGCCCAACCCGAACTAGCCCCTTTAATTACCACCCTCTGCCGCCTATTCCTCAGCCAGTTTTCAATCCACCTACCTATTTCCCCACCGATACCCAGCGCGCGCACTTTCGCCATTAGCCGGCGGTGAGGTACCTTATCAAAGGCTTTCTGAAAGTCGAGATAAAGTATATCAATCGCCCTACTCTTATCGTACTCACTCAACATGACGTGGAAAAACTCGAGCAAGTTGGTGAGACACGACCTATGCCGTCTAAACCCATGTTGGGAGTCCCCAAGCAGCTTGTAGGAATCCAAATGGTCAACGATTCTATCAGCTATTATCCTTTCTAATAATTTACCTACAACTGAAGTGAGACTAATAGGACGATAGTTCCCTGGACTTTCGTGATCCCCTTTCTTAAAGATAGAGAAGGAGAGAAGAGGAGAGAGAGAGAAGAGAGAGAGAGAGAGAGAGAGAGTTACAAGGAGTTACAAGGAAAAGAAGTACCTCAAAAGGCCTTGCGGCCCATACCGAGGAGGTACCAATGGCAACGGGTGCCAGGGAAAATTTTGTCTTTCAACTATGCTAGCAGTAGTAGAAAACTGGATAGAAAAGTAGAAGGCTCTCTCCCCACCCTCCGCTCCCTCCCTGCCAGAGGCAGGTACGGAAAAAGGTTGAAGAAAATACCTTGACCCTGGAAAAGTAGCCAAGGAAATTTTACAGGAAAGTGGAGAATATATAAATAGCTCTATATTTAGCTTGCTCACAGAGACACCGAGCAAGCGAACTCCTGCAGAGTTTTCTGAGGTTTTAATCTTAAACTATGAGTGTGTTCTGTACTTTGTCTAGCCTATTTTTAAACAGATTTACACTTTGACTGGAAACATCCTCTGAGGGAAGTTGGTTCCAGATATAACTATTTTATAGGAAAAGAAATTTCCGCAGACTGAGGTCCTAAATGTCTTTACACACTCAAATAGTGTGCAAGATTTCGTCTAACCTTTTCTTGAACTGATCCACAGAGGAACTGTTCACAACTTCCGAAGGTAACCTGTTCCATGTGTCACAGATCTTATACGTAACGTAATTCCCACACACACTAGTCCTAAACCGTTTCAAATCCAACTTCCAACCATTGTTGCGAGTTGGGTTATCATTTAAACTAAACATACTTCTAAAATCGACATCGTTGAACCCTCGTAAGAGCTTGAAAACCTCGATCAGTTGACCGCGCAGCCTCCGAGTTTCAAGCGAAAACAAGTTCAGGGCGCGTAACCGTCGATTGTAGCCCATATGCCTAACGGAAGGGATCAACTTTGTGGCCCTCGCCTGCACTCGCTCCAGCCTCTCAATATCTTTCCTGAGGGTGGGCGACCAGAACTGCACAGCATACTCCAGGTACGGCCGAACAGGGAATTGTACAGTGAGAGCACAATCTCCTTGTTCCGAAACTGAAATTGCCTCCTGATATAACCCAATAGTTTCTGGGCTTTCTTTTCCATCTCTACACACTGTTTCGTAAACTTAAGGTCGCTGCTAATTAGCACACCCAAGTCCTTTTCTAAATCAGTCACCTCGATATTACTGCCCAACATCGAGTAGTCCGACTTGGGATTGGCGTAGCCAATGTGCATCACTTTGCATTTACCCAAGTTAAACGGCATTTGCCATTTTTCGGACCACTCTCCTATCCTACCTAGGTCCGCACGCAGTTCCTCGATCGCTTCGGGCGTCCCAACATTGGCCCCAAGCTTGGTGTCATCAGCGAATTTGGCGATCCGACTGACGATGCCACCGTCGATATCATTTATGTAAATGGTAAACAACAGTGGCCCCAAAACGGAACCCTGAGGAACCCCACTAGTGACCGAGGCCCAACCCGAACTAGCCCCTTTAATTACCACCCTCTGCCGCCTATTCCTTAGCCAGTTTTCAATCCACCTACCTATTTCCCCACCGATACCCAGCGCGCGCACTTTCGCCATTAGCCGGCGGTGAGGTACCTTATCAAAGGCTTTCTGAAAGTCGAGATAAAGTATATCAATCGCCCTACTCTTATCGTACTCACTCAACATGACGTGGAAAAACTCGAGCAAGTTGGTGAGACACGACCTATGCCGTCTAAACCCATGTTGGGAGTCCCCAAGCAGCTTGTAGGAATCCAAATGGTCAACGATTCTATCAGCTATTATCCTTTCTAATAATTTACCTACAACTGAAGTGAGACTAATAGGACGATAGTTCCCTGGACTTTCGTGATCCCCTTTCTTAAAGATAGGGGTCACGTTGGCCTCTCTCCAGTCACCAGGCACCTGGCCCATCTCCAACGATTTGTTGAAGACTGTAGCCAGGTGGGGGCCACCTGGTCGCGCACTTCTCGCAAACACTGGGAGAAACTGGTCTGGCCCAGGAGCCTTAAACGCGCTCAGTTTGTCTATTCTATGAGCAACGACTGTCGCGGTACATCTAACACTATCCAGGTCAGCACCTTCGTGCCTCACAGCTGGCTCGGGGATGACGCGGGTATCCTCCCTGGTGAACACTCCCGCAAAGTACTCATTAAGCACCTTAGCGATGTCCGCATCGGAGGTCCGCAGAACGCCGCTTCCGTCCTTTAAAGGACCTATCATGCTTCTAATAGGCTTTCTACTATTAACATAACTGAAGAACTCCTTAGGGTTCCTCTTGCAGAGGCTTGCCACCCGTAGTTCTTCGTTACGTTTCGCTAGCCTAACCTTCGCCTTCACTTCCCTACACAGGCGGACATACGCTTCAGTGTTCTCGTGGGAACGATTGGCCTTCGCCCTCCTATACACTACTTTCCTATTTCGGATAGCCGAAGCGATGCCACGATTGAACCACTTAGGCTGCGTTGAAGCAGGGGTGACCAGTTTTGAGGGTATGGCAGCAGACTGCAGCACCATAAACTCATCCCGGAATGCACTCCACACTCCCTCAACATCGCCGCCAACCTCTAACCCCATCTCTGCTACGCTATCCCTGAGGCTAACAAAGTTCGCCCGCCGGAGATCGAGCTTACTGCCTCTCGAGTTACTACGCTTCACCCGAGGGACGCACACACGGAACCTAATAATACCGTGATCACTCCCGCCCAACGATTCGTCAACGGTGAGGCCAGTGACGAGGTTGTCTTCGGTCGTGAATACTAAGTCTAGAACGCTTTCGCCTCGTGTAGGCTCGTTGACCCACTGAGTGAGGAAGTTCTCATCAGCAAAGTCAACTAGCCTCCTCCCTTCAGCATCGGCAGTCCTGTTTTCCCACTTTATGCCGCGACAGTTGAAGTCTCCTAAAACTACACACCCTATCCCCTAGCAGGCTACTGAGTTCGGTGTACAGGGCTGTATCCTCCTCGAGGAGGAGATGCGGTGGTCTGTACACCAAGATTAACCTATAGTTCGTCCCTCCCACGTTCAGATCGACGCCAAGCAGCTCCCGTTCCGACCGGAACTGGCAGTCAACCGGACTCAACGTGTCTCTGACGTATATTAGTACCCCACCCCCCTCCCCACGGGTGCGGTCTTTGCGAAACATTCTATACCCGGGAATTTCGAACTCCCCAACGTAGTCCCTACGATCAGTATGAATCCAGGACTCGGTGATAGCAACGATATCCTGGTATTCTGATGCTAAGAGCGCCCGTAGCTCGCGAAACTTGTTCCTAATTGACCTAGCATTAAAAAGCATTGCACGGAGGGAGCCTTCCCTATTCTGACCGCCCCCTAGCACGACCCGTTTCCCGAACAGCCAAGGCTGTCGGGAGTTGAAGAGCCCCTCACTAACGAGGGGGCAACTTCCACAGGAGACTGAGCCCCCTCCAACGTAGGAGGAGGGTCACCCATCTGTACTTCGCCGCACCCTTCAGTCGAAGGTACGTCCGCCACCGGCTCATCCTCATCTCTCCCCGGTGGGGGCCCATCATCTCTCCCAGGACTCGACCTCACCATTCTGTATAGGTGCCGGTCGAGCAGCGCGCCTAGCACACCTTTACCCTTGTCATTGAGGTGGACACCATCCCTCTGGTAAAGGTCCCACCTACCCGAAAATGCATCGAAGGGGTCAATAAACTTCACGCCCAGCGGAACGCACAAGTCTTGTACCCTCTCGTTGATGCCAATGACCTTACTGAGCGAGTGGTCACTGACATTCATTCGCGGTAAAATACCCATTAACATTCCCCTGTCTGTCTTCAGTTTTAGATCATCCGCAAGAGACATGATCTCGGTGATGATCCCTTCTGTAAGAGATATATATAGATATATATATAGAGATAGAGATATATATATAGAGATAGAGATATATATAGAGATATATATAGAGATATATAGAGATATATATAGAGATAGAGATAGAGATAGAGATAGAGAGATATATATAGAGATAGAGATATACTGTATATAGAGATATATATAGAGATATATATATACTGTATATAGAGATATATATAGAGATATATATAGAGATATATATAGAGAAAGATATAGATATATATATAGAGAAAGATATAGATATATATAGATATATAGAGAAAGATATAGATATATATAGATATATAGAGAAAGATATAGATATATATAGATATATAGAGAAAGATATAGATATATATAGATATATAGAGAAAGATATAGATATATATAGATATATAGAGAAAGATATAGATATATATAGATATATAGAGAAAGATATAGATATATATAGATATATAGAGAAAGATATAGATATATATAGATATATAGAGAAAGATATAGATATATATAGATATATAGAAAAGATATAGATATAATAGATATATAGAGAAAGATATAGATATATAGAGAAAGATATAGATATATATAGATAGATATAGATATATATAGATAGATATAGATATATATATAGATAGATAGATAGATATAGATATATATAGATAGATAGATAGATAGATATATATATAGATATATATATATATATATCTATATATATATATATAGATATATATATATAGATATATAGATATATATATATAGATATATATAGATATATATATATAGATATATATAGATATATATATATATATATATTATATATACAGGGTGGGCGGAAAGTAGCTCCCTAATTTAAATTACATATAAATTATGTATAAATTGTGATTGTATTGTTATATTGTTATGGTGTGTTCTCTAAAGTGGTACAATTGTAACGGTAATCTTTTTTCTCTAAAGTGTTCTCTTTGTGTTCTCTAAAGTGGTACAATTGTAACGTTCATTTTTTTTTTTTCATTTCAGATTGAAGGTAACATGGCTGAGCGTTTAACACTGCAGGAGCGTGCCCAGTTGGCGGCACGGTATGAAGTTTGGCAATCTGTCGTTCGAGTTCAAAGATGGTGGCGGGCCATTCACGGACCACGTGCCCAAGTGGACCCGAAAACAATCAAGAACTGCCACTCGAAGCTCATGACCACGGGGTCTGTGGCAGATGTTCGAAGATGTGGTCGCCCTTCGACATCCAGGGCCCAGGAGACGGTGCAGGCAGTTCAGGAAATGTTCGCACGGAGTCCACGAAAGTCAACTCGCCAGGCAGCTCGGGAAAGTGGACTCTCCCGCTACTCAGTGCGAACTGTGCTGAAGAAGGAGCTGAACTGGCGTGCGTGGAAGCCGCATTACTGCCAATCTCTCTCGGCCGAGGACTGCGACATTCGCATGGAGTTCGGGGAAATCATGCTGGCTTGGCATGAAGACTGGCCCCATCTCTTCCGCAACATCCTCTGGAGCGACGAGGCGGTGTTCCACGTCGGAGGCTTTGTCAACCGCCACAATTGCCACTACTGGGCAGGAGAGGATCCCATGGTTATCGCTGAAAAACGGCAGAATCGGTTCAGTGTAACGGTGTTGTGTGGTATGACCTCAGATCAGGTTGTGGGCCCGTTCCTTCTGCGCAACACCATGAATGCTGAGCGGTACCTTGCTATGTTGCGAACGAGGTCTGGCCGGTTGTCAGCACATGGGAGAACATCGACGATCTGATATTTATGCAAGATGGCGCCCCTCCGCACTTCGCTCTTGTTGTCCGTGAGTGGCTGGATGCCCACTTCCCTGGGCGTTGGATGGGTCGTCGTGGTCCACATCAATGGCCAGCCAGGAGCCCCGACTTGACACCGTGCGACTTCTTTCTTTGGGGGTGGGTAAAGGAAGAAGTCTACCACACCAAACCGAGGACATTGGAAGAACTGGAGGACCGAATTCGGGAAGTCATGTCCTCCATCCCGCCGGAGTTCCTGCTAAAGTCAGTGGACGCCATTCCTGGCGGCTCCAGAAGCTGGTGGAAAGAGTTGGAGCCCACATTGAATTTTAGAGAAAACCTACCATGTATGCCTACCTTTTCATATTATTTCTTCTGAAATAAATGGATAATATACGTATTTTTTTACCAATCCAAAATAGGGAGCTACTTTCCGCCCACCCTGTAGATATATATAGATATATATATATATAGATATTTGGTGATTATATCGGCTATTGATTGGTGGCGTGGAAAACGCAGTTTAATAATGAACAGGAACACCAGAGAAAATACAAACATCCTTCAAGGTTTAATAGTACCAACGTTTCGGAATGCACTAATTCCATCTTCAGGGCTAAAACAATAAAATTCCAAATCACATACAAAATTACAAAATACAAATTGCTTAATAACAATTTAAAATAAACTTAAAAAATTATAAAAAGTAGCTAAGAAAATGTAAAACATTAAAACTAAAAGGTAAATAAATGTGAAGTTAAAAAGTTAAAATTATAAAAGTAAAAGCATTAAAACTGAAATGTAAATAAAATAACTAGTACCTTAACCAAAACATAGCAGATCTATCGATGATTCGTCAGAATTTAGGTCTGGTTTTAGTTTATAAATAAACAGAGACTCCATAATTTTAAGCTTAAGGTCAGAGCTTCCAGCAGCAAGTACGGTGAAATTAGACTGTGAAATTGGGTGGTTATTGTTGTGCGAGTGATTACGTATGAGAGAATTAGGTGGTTTGCCAAGGGGTAAATTTGTACGGACCGATTTACCGAGATGTTCGTAAATACGAGATTTTAAATGTCTTTTAGTTTTACCTATATATGACCCCATACAGTGGTCACACTTGTATTGATAAACTATAGATGACTTAAGAAGTGTAGGAATAACATCCTTGTATTTAAATAAATGGTAAATCGATTTAGACGGGGTGAATATAATTTTTATACACAGTTGTGGGTAGAATTCCTTGAGCAATTTTAAAAGTTTATTTCTAATGCTAAAACTTGAGGTTCCCATATAGGGCAAAGTGAAATACAGGATATCTTTGGGGACTGTAATTAAGTTTCTAGTTGTAGGGCTTATTAGTCTATTTAAGGTTCTGCCTATTGTAGTCTCCACCAGTCTAGAAGGGAAATTATTCTTGGCAAGGAGTTTTCGGATGAAATCTAGTTCATCGTGTAGTTTGAAGTAATCTGAACAGATATTGAAAGCTCTATTGGTCAGAGTCGAGATTAAATTTCGTTTGAAACCTAAAGGGATAAAGGAAGAAAAGTTCATAGTAAGATTGGTAAATGTCGGCTTTGGGTAAACGGAAGTTTCAAAAGAGGAATTAGTTTTTATTATCTTAATGTCCAAAAAGGACAGAGAGCTATTAGATTCAACTTCTGAAGTAAATTGAATGTTAGGGTGCTTAGAATTAAGGTAATTACGAAACAAAGGGATATGGTCTGGTGATTTAAACAGGAGAAAAGTGTCATCAATATATCTTCTATAAAAAACCGGTTTAAAGTTGGAAGGACACTCATTCAACCATTTGACTTCATGATGACACAGAAACGCGTTAGCTAAGGTGGGACCAAGAGGCAGACCCATTTGAACACCTTCAGTCTGTTTAAAATATTCACCGTTGAATATAAATATAAGGTCTTCCACGGAAAATTTTAATAGTTCTTCATTTGGCCTCTATTAAAACCCTGCACAGTATCAGTATTATTAAAAAGATTATCAATACATATATCAATAGTTTCTGCAACAGGCAGCATTGCACATGTATAGAAGACTTGAAAAACTTGACTACAAGGCTAGAAAACTTCAGTGTGATTTGCGGTTCCTTACTTGCTGCAGAAACCAGGGTTTGATTCCTGGCTTTTTGAGGTTCAAACTTAGTAACTTTCATTTACAAAAAAGTGAAACCTATAGGAACTGTCAAAAACAATTACTAGATGCAGAAATTAAATTTAAGAAAAGGCTCATTAGTGAATGTAATCGGGATCTTAATCGGTCTACTTGTGATTTTAAGTCTCTGGTGTCTGGTATAGATTCAACACATCTTTTGAACGTCATTCAGACGGGCAATTTGAAATGTATTGCAAGGGTGAATTTTGTTCAGAACAGGAAACTCCAAAATTAGGATATAATACGAGTAATAATCTAGCAGCTAATGATCTCATCTTTAATTATTCTTCCAAAGTTCTCAGTGATATTCAAAAATCTGCCCTTTGTAAAGGCCTGAAATTCTCTCTTACTCCAAAGAAACTTAATTTTTACAATTATTTCCTCAACTTTGAGTTATTTTTTAAGGACCTTTTTAAACATTCATTCTTTGACCCATAGTAAAGGTTTTAACTTTTTATCTAATAATTTACGTAATTTAGCTTTTACTTCATTTTATGCTTTTAACCCTTATGGCAATAGATCTAATATGGAGGTGGAAGAGTTTCAAAGTCTAAGAAATCTGTCTTTGGACAAGTCATTGGTGGTTACAAGACCAGACAAAGGCAATGGCGTTGTTCTTTTGGACAGGAATGTTTATGTTGATAAAGTGTTAGATATTTTAAATGATGCAACTAGATTTACTAAAGTAACTGGTGACATTTTTGCTTTAATTTTAAAACAGAAGATAAAATTAATAGGTATCTTAGAAACTTAAATCTAATAATATAATCTCAGACACGGTTTTTACTAAATTATTTGTTTCTGGATCCAGCCCAGGCATTATGTATGGACTCCCTAAAATACACAAACCTAATTGTCCGCTTAGGCCAATTTTATCGGCTCTTGGAACTTTTAGTTATAACCTTTCAAAATTCTTGGTTCCCATACTATCACCTATAACTTATAATTTGTATACAGCACGGGATTCTTTTTCTTTCGTTAGAGAAATTACCTCATTAAATAATAATTCTTACACAATGGCTAGCTTCGATGTAAAATCTTTATTTACCAATGTGCCTGTTGCAGAAACTATTGATATATGTATTGATAATCTTTTTAATAATACTGATACTGTGCAGGGTTTTAATAGAGGCCAAATGAAAGAACTATTAAAATTTTCCGTGGAAGACCTTATATTTATATTCAACGGTGAATATTTTAAACAGACTGAAGGTGTTCAAATGGGTCTGCCTCTTGGTCCCACCTTAGCTAACGCGTTTCTGTGTCATCATGAAGTCAAATGGTTGAATGAGTGTCCTTCCAACTTTAAACCGGTTTTTATAGAAGATATATTGATGACACTTTTCTCCTGTTTAAATCACCAGACCATATCCCTTTGTTTCGTAATTACCTTAATTCTAAGCACCCTAACATTCAATTTACTTCAGAAGTTGAATCTAATAGCTCTCTGTCCTTTTTGGACATTAAGATAATAAAAACTAATTCCTCTTTTGAAACTTCCGTTTACCGAAAGCCGACATTTACCAATCTTACTATGAACTTTTCTTCCTTTATCCCTTTAGGTTTCAAACGAAATTTAATCTCGACTCTGACCAATAGAGCTTTCAATATCTGTTCAGATTACTTCAAACTACACGATGAACTAGATTTCATCCGAAAACTCCTTGCCAAGAATAATTTCCCTTCTAGACTGGTGGAGACTACAATAGGCAGAACCTTAAATAGACTAATAAGCCCTACAACTAGAAACTTAATTACAGTCCCCAAAGATATCCTGTATTTCACTTTGCCCTATATGGGAACCTCAAGTTTTAGCATTAGAAATAAACTTTTAAAATTGCTCAAGGAATTCTACCCACAACTGTGTATAAAAATTATATTCACCCCGTCTAAATCGATTTACCATTTATTTAAATACAAGGATGTTATTCCTACACTTCTTAAGTCATCTATAGTTTATCAATACAAGTGTGACCACTGTATGGGGTCATATATAGGTAAAACTAAAAGACATTTAAAATCTCGTATTTACGAACATCTCGGTAAATCGGTCCGTACAAATTTACCCCTTGGCAAACCACCTAATTCTCTCATACGTAATCACTCGCACAACAATAACCACCCAATTTCACAGTCTAATTTCACCGTACTTGCTGCTGGAAGCTCTGACCTTAAGCTTAAAATTATGGAGTCTCTGTTTATTTATAAACTAAAACCAGACCTAAATTCTGACGAATCATCGATAGATCTGCTATGTTTTGGTTAAGGTACTAGTTTATTTTATTTACATTTCAGTTTTAATGCTTTTACTTTTTATAATTTTAACTTTTTAACTTCACATTTATTTACCTTTTAGTTTTAATGTTTTACATTTTCTTAGCTACTTTTTATAATTTTTTAAGTTTATTTTAAATTGTTATTAAGCAATTTGTATTTTGTAATTTTGTATGTGATTTGGAATTTTATTGTTTTAGCCCTGAAGATGGAATTAGTGCATTCCGAAACGTTGGTACTATTAAACCTTGAAGGATGTTTGTATTTTCTCTGGTGTTCCTGTTCATTATTATATATAGATATATATAGATATATATAGATATATATATATATAGATATATATATATAGATATATATATATAGATATATATAGATAGTATATATATATAGATATATATATAGATATATATATATAGATATATATATATATATATATATATATAGATATATATATAGATATATATATAGATATATATATATATAGATATATATAGAGATAGATATATATAGATATATATAGATATATATATAGATATATATATAGATATATATATATATAGATATATAGATATATAGATATATATATAGATATATAGATATATATATATATAGATATATATATATAGATATATATATATATATAGATATATATATATATATATAGATATATATAGATATATATATATATATATATATATATATATATAGATATATATATAGATATATATATAGATATATATAGATATATATATATAGATATATATATAGATATAGATATAGGCGAAACTTGAATCCTGGAAATACCAAACCCACTCTGAGTGTAATAAGTCAAGATTCTACTGCTGTGAATTAGTTTAAACAACTTTCTTGAAAATAAATTTTAAGGGCAAAGGGAAAACTGTCAAACTTAAAATAAGGGTGAGGTTAAAAGTTAGGACAGCCTGAGTACCAAATTTTGAGCAAGAAGATACTGAATTCTCCAAAAAAGAAAGCTGTCCTGTCAATTTAACAATACCAACAGTTTACAATTTTTTAAAGCCTAAATAAACTCTAGAAAAATAACTCTGCACAGATTTATAATCTGAACAAGTTTTAATTTTGATAATTCTTGCTAATTTCACAGAAATTACTAAATTTCACAACAGGACCTAATTATATATCAGCAGGAGTATTGTGTAAATATGAAAAACTCAAGCAATTAAACTTTAATTAGTTTAAACTCAAAAAATTTAAATTCTTAAAAAATGCAAAATTCAAATAACTAATTTAAATGAAAAATTTCTATCAGTTATGTTGGAATTAAAATTGTTTTAACCCAACACAGTATTTGAATACTAAACTATTAATTGATTAACACTAAATTACGATTATGAATTACTGCCCGAATCAAAAATTAAATCCTAACTAATATTATTGATTCCCGCTGATAGAAATTTTATGCTATCAGAGGGTTAAACTTGATTATAGTTTAACACTTTAGTTGGTAATAATTGTCTTATTCTAAGAAAACAAAATAGACCATTACCTTAGTAGTTTTTATTGTAAACACTTGACCTTGATAATACTTGAATATAAAGAAGATTGATTGCCTATTTTCTGAAAGGGAAAGGTTATACCTAACAGCCTTATAACAGCCTAATTTGAAATAAATGATTGAACTTGAAAAATGAATGCAATTTAATGCACTTTACTATGATACACCGATCAAACCTGAAGAAAAAACAGCAACACATCTAGCTGAACAAATTTGGAACAAAATTCTTCTATAAACTCACTATTCAGAGCTTTGAAACCAATTAAACCATCGAACAACTTCACTATCAAGTCTCTTTCTCTCACGAAAAACCAGCAGATTTAATGAGGCAGCCGGTACGGTTTATGGTTGTAGTGGTTTGAAAATACGGAAGATATATCCGTACAAAACTCGAACCAACCGTTTGTTAAATTAATGAAATGATTGAATATAATGAGAAATAAATAAGGAAGAAAATAAATCTAATACATTTTCTATGATAAACTATCTAGTAAAACATTCTCAACCATTGCATAATTGTTGTAATAAAGAATTAGTGTTTTATGGTGTATATATATATATATATATATATATATATATATATATACAGTATTCTTAAGATCTAATAATATCTCCACATTGATAATGCAGAAATAAGTTTATCTGTCCATCGTGATTAAATTATTATCTCTCCACATTGATAATACAAATACAATCTGGGAAACACTATTAATATAATAGGCATCAGTCACAAACCGGTGGTGATATCCTGCTTCATGCAACCGTCACCTTACGATTTCCACTGACAATCCCATATGTAGTCTCTCCTGGACGGCGACAGCAAGTAACCATATCAATTCCACGGTTTGGCCCATGAACGTAATTTCACAAACATTAGTATAATATTGTATGAATTTATAAGTATATATAAATATATTTATTCTTGTATTTATGCAAGTATTTATGCTAGTTTCAGATCGAAACTGTTAACAAGTTCTTTGTGTAACAATCGATAAGCTATTTCCCACTTACTCTCTCTGCCCCTCTGCCACTCTACCTCGCTTTCTCTCTCACACTGTCTCAATCTTTTTCTCGCTCAATGTCAATACATATACAGTAAGCCCTCGTCCAAAGCTGGGGTTAGGTTCCTCGAGAACGGCGCGTTAGATAAATCCACGTTGGACAAACTTAATACCTTATGGGATAAATGGGGATACGTGAACGCGGCCGTGTAAAGTGTCCCATTAATACTTAGATACGTAGCTTTTTTATTCACACTTAAATGAATTTCCTCCCTATATTGTACACGAAATAAGAACATAATAAAATCATAAACATAATGATATTTGCATTTGATAAATAAAAATATATTAAATGAAAATAGCAGTATCTTTTCTTCACTCTTTCGGATGGTGCGTATGGTAGACTCATTCACATGATACTCGCGGCCAAGTGATGTTATGCTCATACCACCATGCAACTTATCTAGAATCTCTATTTTTTCGGCGAATGTCATAACCTTACGACTTTTCTTCTCTTCACTATCACTTGCAGATGCTTTACGTTTTGGTGTCATACTGCTGTCTAAGGGTATTAGCAAAACAACGGCAAAATACGACAAAAACAATCCAACACAACTTCACTGAACTTAACGCGTTAGCGGGTCTGAGACAAAGGGTGATGCGAGGGTTACGCGAGAGGGAGGAAGATGCGGGAGTGTTGGAGAGTGTAGGAGAAAACACTAGAGCGCGCATTGACACGCGTACAGTACTAATGTATTAGAGCGTGTTTGGCGGAACGTGTATAATCAAATTTTTCGCTTTCGGCAAATAATTATTCGCATTTATTTTTCCGTGTATAAGCAAATTCGCGCTGGACAAACACGCGTTCGACGAGTGTGTACTGTATATATAATCGTGTAGATTCATAAGTTAGTAAAGGTTTAAAGTTGCACACAGACTCTACAAACAGCTTTATTAGTATTGTTACATAATTATTTAATATACGCGAGACTGGTGGGTTGGGAAGGGGAATGAGGGAGTGTGGAGGATCTACAGATCTACAGAAGCTAAGGCTAACAAAGATCCTAAGATCCACTCTAAGGTTAGC
The DNA here is from genome assembly GCA_023014485.1 of Bathynomus jamesi. NCBI lineage: Eukaryota > Metazoa > Arthropoda > Malacostraca > Isopoda > Cirolanidae > Bathynomus > Bathynomus jamesi. The sequence goes on along the minus strand of JAJOZX010002363.1, from coordinate 656,314 downwards.
CCGAGAGAAAGGAAAGAGTAGGGGGTTAAGAGAAGAGAATAAGGGGTTAAGTAAGTAGCAACACCGATCACTCATGGGTTAACATTCATTCAGAAAAAGAAAAAAAAAAGACTCACCATCATCATCCGCCGGCCACTGCCGACAAGTCAGAAAAATAGTCGGAGAGAATAGGAAAGGTTGCAGAACGGTCCTCTACTCCATAGGGAGGTAGAGCCCACTCTGCCGGAAAGGGGTGAAAGATGAAAAGAAGTAAAATAAGAACGCTTACAAACCATGCAATACATTCTTAACTCAAGAACAACACATTCTTAACTCAAAGCAACACATTCTTCCAGCTGTTGCAGACCGATCCTCTACTCCATAAGGAGGTAGAGGATGCAGCCCACTAGGCTGGGAAGGCGTGAAAGACGAAAAGAAGTAGAATAAGAACGCATTACAAACCATGCAACGCATTCTTAACTCAAACACTATCATACCATGCAAATTACAGACATGTAATAAAGAGAGCTACAGACATGCAAATAAGGAGAGAAGAAGGAAAAAAGTATAAAGAATAACAAAAAGTGGGTCAATTTATTCAACAAGCTACAACTAAGTTCGTGTTAGTCTAATTTTTTTTTGCTGGCATATCACACGCTGGCATGTCACAAGCTGGCATTAGACGTCAACAGACTTATCCCCGATTACCCCCACCAGAGGTCCTATTGCAAATTGTTTTTTAATTTTAAACAACGTTAATATTTTTAAAACGCCTATCTAGACGGTTTTTAAACACATTAACGCTGGTAGAGTTCACGACGGGCGCGGGAAGATTATTCCATTTATCAATTACTTTAAACGTAAAGAAGTTTTTAGCGATATTAGTAATGAAACGTCTGCCACGCAACTTAAATCCGTTAATACGAGTATTGCTATTATCGAAAGTGAACAGTTTGTCAAAATTTACGTTATCGATTTTATTAACGATTTTGAAAACTTCAATAAGCTCCCCCCTTAATCGCCTGTTTCGATTGAATGCAAGTCTAACTCTTTAATCCTATCTTCATAAGGCTTGTTGCGCAATGACGGAATTAGTTTTGTGGCACGACGCTCAACCCTTTCTAACCTATCAATATCCTCACGCAAATACGGGCACCAAAACTGAACGGCATATTCTAAATGAGGCCTGACTAGGGACTTGTAAAGGGGCAATATAATATCCTTCGATTTAAATTTGAAGTTACGCGCTATGAAGCCTAACATCCTATTAGCTTTTGCGCAAGACTCCAGGCACTGGTTCTTAACTTTTAAATCCTTAGATACGCGTACGCCTAAATCGACTTCCTCGTCAACGCTCGCTAACTCTCTATCATCCATCGTGTATGTGTAATTATTGTTACGAGAACCTATAAGCAAAACTTTACATTTGTCTACGTTAAATTGCATCTGCCACTTATCCGTCTACTCCATAATCCTATTTACATCGTCTTGGAGCCTATTTCTATCGTCCTTGTTAACAACCTTACCGCCTATTTTAGTATCGTCCGCGAATTTTGACACGTTACTAGTCAATCCTACATCTATGTCGTTAATGTAAATTACGAATAGCAATGGGCCTAACACTGAACCCTGTGGGACACCGCTACCTACATCCAACCACCCCGATTCACTACTATTAACAACGACCCTCTGTCTCCTAGCACGAAGCCATTCCTCTAACCAGTTAGCTACCTGACCGCGTATACCGTGCGCTTTAACCTTCGCAATTAATCTTCTATGCGGAACTGTATCGAACGCCTTTTTAAAATCTAAGTAAATAACGTCAGCCGCTCTAAGCCTATCGTATTCGCGCACTAATTCGTTATATAATTCTAACAAATTAGTTAAACAAGATATATGGCGTCGAAACCCGTGCTGACTACTATTAATCAAATCTCGACTTTCTAAGTGATCGATGATACGATACCTAACTACGGATTCCAAAAGTTTACCGACAATTGACGTTAAGCTAATGGGCCTATAATTGCTAGCTACTGTGCGGTCGCCTTAGCTAATTTGAAGTCTTCAGGAATAATCTCCGTTTCGAGTGACTGATTAAAAATCTTCGTTAAGGGGCCTACAATAACGTCTTTCAAATCTTTCAAATGTCAGGGATAAAAAGTGTCAGGGCCTGGAGCCTTGCTAACTTTTAGCCTATCGATATAATGCGCAATCTCAGCCTCGTAAACAGTTATTTCATCCAAAATAGTCTCGCTATTAAATGGAACGATATCGTCCACGTCGGGGACATTATTTACGTCTTCTACGGTAAAAACTGTCGCAAAAAGTTATTGAAAATACACGCCATCGTCTGAGCGTCAAAGCCAAAGGGCCGTTAACATCCATTAGAGGGCCTATGTTATCTTTTATCGGCTTACGATTATTGACGTATTCAAAAAATGTTTTTGGATTATGTTTACTATCCGCAGCTATAAGTATCTCTAAATTACGCTTAGCATTCCTAACTGATCTTTTAACCTGACGTCTAAGCTCGATATATCTATTAAAGTTAGCTGCCGAGGGCCTTCAAAAAGTTCCCGGAAAAATTTAATAAAAAGGTAATACATAAAACAAAAAAATGAAAAAGTGCAGATTTTATTTTTCTACATAATGACCATCACTATCATAACACTTTTGTAGTCTATGCCTCCAGTCTTCTAAACCCTGTCCGTAGAATTGAGCATCTTTTGAATGGAACCAGGTCGTTGTTGCCTTTTTGACCTCTTCTATTGACGAAAAACGGGTCCCCTTCAGGTGTTTCTTTAAATTTGGAAACAGAAAAAAGTCTGAAGGAGCTAAATCTGGGCTGTAAGGAGGGTGGGAGAGCAATTCCCATCTTAAATCCCTCAGTTTGTCCCTTACCTTTCGGGACGAATGAGCCGGTGCGTTATCGTGGTGGAACAAAACTCTGTCATGAAGTTTTCCTCGCCGTTTTTTCTTAATTGCTTGATGTAACTTTTCTAGAACTTGTTCATAGTAGATTGCATTTATAGTTCTTTGTCCTTCTAGGTAATCTATTAACAAAATACCTTCCGAATCCCCAAAAATTGTTGCCATAATCTTTGCAGCGAATCTTTCAGATTTTCCTTTGATGGGGCCGCTTGATCCCCTCGGCAGCCATTGTTTGGATTGCTGTTTGTCTTCGGGATCATACAGGTACAACCAAGTTTCGTCTCCAGTCACAATTCTTTGCAAAAAATCTTCGGGATTAGCGTCCCACTTGTTTAAAGTTTGAAGTGCGAGATTCACCCTTGTTGCAAGCTGATCCTCGCGCAACAGTTTTGGCACCCATCGGGCAGAAAGCTTACTCAAGTCCAGGTGGTCTTTTAAAATTGAATGAGTTGATCCCACCGATAAGCCTAGATTGTCAGCTATAAACTCGACACAATATCGTCGATCTTCTTCGACTAGTGCTCTCACACGATCGATGTTTTCATTGTTGATGGAGGTTGAAGGTCTTCCACTTCGAGTGCCGTCTTCGATACTCTCTAGGCCATTTGAAAAACGATTAATCCATTCATAAAGGGTGGTCTTCTTGGGAGCAGTGTCTCCATAAACTTTCCTCACACTTTCAATAATATCACTTTTCTTCCAACCAAGTTTTACTAAAAATTTGATATTGCTTCTGACTTCGGATTTCTAAGATTCCATGTTGCTTCTGAGGGGTTAAACTTTCAAATGACATAATCTTCCAAATTCTGCATTTTCGGCAATCAAATTTTAACATGTTATTACAAAACCGTACAGGAATGAACATGTCGACTTATGATTTATCACGTAATTTCTAACGTGAATGGGGAATATTTTCCGGGAACTTTTTGAAGGCCCTACTTCCCTAGTCCACCACTTGGGTCTACCATGATTTCTAGCGCGCTTGGGCCTACGAGGAATAAACTCCCTTTCAATATTCATAAAACTTTCTTTAAACGCCTTCCAATGCAAATTTGTGTCATTACCCACAAATAAGTTATCCCAGTCCACTACTCTCATCCTATCCGCAAAACTATGAAAATTGGCCCTTCGAAAATCAGGGACTTCTATTACGTTACTATCCTTTGTGTTTTCTACCAATAACTTAAACCTAAGGATGGTTGTGTAATGTCTATTTTTGGTTCAAATTCACTAGTCTATAAAAAGTTGTATTGTGGTATCTGTTCATATAGACTTGCAGTAATGATAATGGAACCTTATTACTGTATAAGACTAGTAAACATGGAGTTGAACACTGTTCACGATCATATTAATCGTTTATCTTTATGCACACAGACATTACATTATAATTAGGGGCCGTTCAAAAATTACGTAACGCTAGTTTTGTTAAAACTTGACAACCCAGATCCCCCAGGAACGTTCTGTAACGCTAGACCCGGCACCCCATAAGATGTTATGTAACACTTCCTCCACCCCACACCCCACACGTTATGGAACGTTACAGGGGGGGGGGGGTCAGGTTTTAGCAAAAATAGTATTACGTAATTTTTGAACGGCGCCTTACTTGTATGGTATGTCAATGTTATATGTTGTTGGATTCCGTTGTCCCTCCTCCACCTCACCTTCCCCTAGTTGGGGTACCTTGACTATCGCTGCCGCGTTGCCAAATGTACGGAGTCGCCTGTGAGGCGAGGAACATTACATATTCAGGCAACTGTACATTAGCGTGTAGAGTCATGAGCGATCTGGAGGCACATTTCAGGTTTTGTACAATCAACCTTGCTGATTTCAGAAAAGAAATAAAAAAAATTCTGCAACAAGCAGAACACCACCTTTTTCGCATGTAAAAAATACAAAATTCTTGTTAATTACAGTTGGCAACACTGACTGACATGGTACTTCTGGCAGCTTTCTAATTATTCTCAGTGAGTCATCCCCTGGAATTTCTTAGTTCTACGCTAGCTCGCTTGAGAGAAACAAGTGTTTTTTCTGTGGATGGGGTGTTCAAAAACCCCAAGGTACTAACGAAAGGTGCGTTTTGTGATATATATACATTATACACATTTCTTTGTTTTGTTGTGTTTTACATTGTTTATAAGTTTGTTATATGTCTTAGGGTGTGTATATATATATACCTATGGATATTTATATACATAATACATATGTGTGTGCAGTATATTTATATATATATGTATTGGTAAACTTATTGTTTACCAATAAACCAAGCCTTATATATATATACTCATAATCATATATATTTTTTATTTATACGTTTGTGTTTTTGTTTCAGTGTTCCTGTGTGATACTTGTTGAGTTTTGCTGGTACAATGAGCACGCAAAGAACACGGGGATCTGCCAGCCACATTGTCTTTGGTACTCCACTATCAGAGCTGCTTCCTCTGTCTGAGCTTACAACCCGTATACAAGTTGCAAGGCATTTCTTCTTCTTGAAGGAGAACAAGTACACCAGCAACAGGGAGATTCTTCCGGAGGTATGCCAAACACTCATTGACCTTTGGAATCGTGCTAACATTCCATCACAGCCAATCAAGAATGTGAAGACCAAGCTGCTCCGATTGGTGGAAAAAGGCTCACAAGCATCGAAGCAAGGCAAGCAGGCCACAAAAACCAAGAAGTTCGAGGAAAGCCTGAATCAATTGTTTGACATAGCTGTCTGCCAATGCGATGATCTGTCTGCATGCCACTGTGAAAAAGAAATGAAAGTTCCACGACGAGAGCATGCCTTTCTGATCGACCAGAGAACCACGCGGATCATGCAGATCAGTCGGGTAGATACGAATGTGACTCAGATGATGGAGAGAAGGAAGTCAAGAGAGGATCGGATGCAAGAAAGACAAGAAGAAGAGAATAGAAGAAAAACGAAACGGCAAGAGGTAGCATCCTCTGCAGATGTGGTCGAGTCAGCTCAAGCAGAAGCAGACTCCAGTGGTGAAAGTGTTGGTGATGAGTGGATGGGTGATAGTGCCCAGGAGGACAGGAACATCACACCGATTCCCACTGTTGCTTTGGAAGCTGACCGGTATGGTGTATCGAACAGGGCTGCTGCAGCTATCAGCACTGCAACATTGGTTGACTATGGCATCATTAGTTCTGATGATCAGATAAACGTAATTGACCACCACAAAGTATGGAGAGCACGACAGAAGGTACGGAGGGATCTGAAGTAAACAGTAACTTACCACGATGTGGAAGTCACTGCTTTATTTTTTGATGGGCGGAAAGACATGACACTTGTCAAAGAGAAAAAGGGGAACAAATGATACAGCACAAAGAAAGTTGAGGACCACTATGTGCTGGTCGGAGAGCCTGGAACCTTCTATCTAAGCCATCTGACACTGGAACGAGGAACTGGCACTGTCATTGCGGATGGACTTCAAAATGCGATTGAAGAAATGGGTATTGCGGACAAGATAATTGCAGTGGGAGCCAACAGCACAGCCACAAACACAGGGCACAGAAGTGGAGCAATACACCTGCTAGAGTGCCGCCTGGGTCGCCCTTTGCACTGGTTCATCTGTAGTCTGCATTTAAATGAACTCCCACTGCGCCACTTGTGCAAGGAACTCATCGGCCCAACAGAATCTGCAACTCAATGGAATGGACCAATTGGCAAAGCTTTGGCCACATGTGAAAGTTTGCCACTTTCCTCTAGAGGAATTCAATGCATTGCTGATGACCACACTCTCCCGGATGTTGACCTTACTGAATTGAGTCGTGACCAAGCCTACCGCCACAGAATGATGAAAGCGATAAGGACTGGTATCATTAATGAAGATCTACGAGAGAAGCCTGGACCAATCTCCCATGCAAGATGGGTTACAACTGCCAGCAGAATTTGTCGGCTATATGTAGCGATGGCGCAGCCAAGTGATGAACTGTATTCACTCACACAGTTTGTCGTGTGCCACTATGGACCCATGTGGTTTAGCATCAAGTGCCATCCAAGGTGCACAGATGGCCCAAAACATTTCCTGGAGCAAATCAAGCTGCTACGATTACTGCCACCAGCTAGCAAGACTGTCACATGGCCTGTTATCCAAAGAAATGCATATTGGGCTCACCCTGAAAATGTTCTACTGGCAATGCTTGCACATGCAGATCAAGCAAACCATAAATTGGCCATCGATGTAATCAAGACCATTCGACGAGCTCCCAAACATGCTCAACAGCAAGTCAGAGAATTTCGGCCACCAAAGATCAAACAAAGTGCTTAGAATTTGAAAGATTTACTTCCACCAGTGGAGGAGTGCACAATGGAACCACCACTCACGAAGCAGTTCTCTGTCGAACAACTCGATAAGATCACTGAAGAGCCCCTTGTTGTCCAGATACCATGTCACTCCCAAGGTGTAGAACGCTGTGTTAGGATGGTAACTGAAGCGTCTGGGGCAGTGTATGGAAAGGATTCAAGAGATGGTTACATTAGAGCAGTACTTAAATCCCGTGACTTTATGCCGTCATTCTAAACTAAACAAGATTTTAATGTATCATTTACTAAATAAAACTATCTAGTCTATCTACCTACAGTGTATATGTTTATTCCAAAAATAAATTTTTCTATTTTTCCTGAAAAGCAGTACATTGTAAGGGGTCAAATGATAGCTGAAACCCTAGGAAAGCAAGTATCCAAAAGTTATGGGTAACTAGCAATTTTCACGATTTTCACATGCGAAAAAGGAGGTGTTGCACTTGTCACAAAAAAATTTGGTTTTCATTTTGGAATTTAGGGAGGTCAATTGTATAAAACCTGAAATGTGCCTCTTGATCCGTTACACTTTGCCCAATGACGCTACACGCTACTGTACATATTTTTGATTTTTGTTGGTTGTTAAATTTGGATAAATTTACATTTCTATTTGTTTGAAGATTTTATGAATTATAAACAATATATAGTACATATATGGGCCCTTCCCTCTTATTAGCCTCAAGCCCCTCAGCCTTAATCCGGCCCTGGTACTCACAAGCCCATACAGAAGACGAGATTTTGCAAACATAGAAGCCATACAAGGGACATTTACGTTTAGGATAGAGGAAACAAAAGATGAGGACTACTGGTCACGACTACAATCCTTGAAACTCTACTCCTTGGAAAGAAGACGTGAGCAATGTACAATAATATGATTACTGCCCACTCAATGACACTCCCATTCGCATTCGTGGTCCACAAGTGAGAATGTACAAAAGTGAAAAAATCCACATTTGAGGAAAGCGTGTCTTGATTTGGGAAACAATGTTTTCGTTGCTGAAACGGCGCTGAGTGTGAATGTTTAATATTTTCTAGCCTAACTTATTTTAACCAATCAAAACCTAGCCTAACGTTAGCCTAACCAATCAGAACCTAACTAATCGTAATCTAACCCGGACCAAAGTGGGGAAGGCCGTGGGTGAGAATGAGAATGACATCAATTAGGAATAGACCGATTTGAAAATGTCTCGTTTGAGATTTTCAGTTTCTCACTTTCCCATTCTTAGGCGCGGAATCGAGTGGAAATGACGGTGAGTGAAAGTAAACCACTAATATAGCTATGAAAGATACTCGAAGGATATGTCCCAAACTTTAGAAATTAAATGAAGCCACATTGAAATGAAGAAAACAAGTACAGTAGATTTGGTGCTAGCCCAGCTGCAGTAGAGCAGAGAGGCATGCAAACGAAGAAGCAAAATATTCTCAGAATGCAAAACCCAAAAGTCTTTAACGTGCTGCCAAAAACACTGAGAACCCTCCAGCACACCAACCTGAATGAGTTCAAGAAGCATCTCGACAAATTCCTGTGTAAGGTCCCTGAACAACCATGCATAGCCATGAGTAGGATGTAAGTAGAAAGCAACATTCTTTCATCAAATCCCTCAAATGAGGTGGGGTGCTGCACAGGGTTCGAACACAGGTCAACCCTGAACATTTGTTCAAAGCAATCCAATGTGTATATATATATATATATATATCAAAACTATTGACTTCTCCTCAGTAGCCCTCCACAATCCGCAATTAGAAACCATAGTAATGAAAACGACCATCCCCTTCACAAAACTCAGTTTGAAATTTTAACTAGATCCAATAACCGTACAGAACTCCGAATTTTAGAATCTTTGTACATCTATAGAAACAAACCCTCCCTTAATAATAATAGCTCATCCTACAAATTACAACTCTTTTAAACTAACCAACCGTTTTTCACAGACATACCCTTTCTAATCCTCTGACCATCCAGTATTCCCTTAGACTTTGCCAAGTATGGAGGTGGATGTAAACATTGTGTATTTACCTATTGAGGTAATTTAATTTTAGTTTTTATAGTGATGAAATTTAATTTAATTTTAGTTTTTATAGTGATAAAATTTAAATGATTTTAATTTTGTATTGATGCAATTTTCATTTTGCTTTAAGGTTTTAATTTTAATGGTTTTAATATTGTATTGATGTAACTTTCACTTTTCAATTTTGTTTTAAGGTTTTAAGACTTAACTCACTGATGATGACAAAAGATTTGTCGAAACGTCTGATGTACAAATAAATGAAAATGTTTGCCGTTGTGTTGATTCTTCTTTTCATTTATATATATATATATATATACACACCTTACCTTACAATCTTACAAAGGTTTCGCGCGATGATTTCTCATTTCGCGAAGGTCAAGCTTGTCACCCCTCCTCTCGAGTTGGCCTGGTGAAGTAGTGAGTTGGATTCTTGCGCTCTCCACCTCACATAGCCAGGTACGCCCGGCTCATCGGGGATTGTTCTGAGCCAGGCGTCTAATCTTCTTTTGAAGGTTTCCACTGCAACTCCCTTCGTGTTTTTTAGATCTTTGGGCAACTGATTAAACAGTTTTGGTCCTCTCACTACAAAACTATTTTCATTCAGGGTTAAGGATGTTCCCTATCTCGCCTTCAATTTGGGAATACGACACAGTCTACCGTTTCTACTTTCCACCGTTGTTTAGGGAGTTATGGGAGTTATAGGGTTCAGAGTAAGATTAGGGACTAGTTTCTCCATTATTTTCCAAGTGTAAATAATGGTGTATCTCTCGCTTCTCCTCTCCAGTGAATATAGGTCTAGTTCGCGTAACCTTTCCCAGTAATTTAGTTCTTTGCACCCATTGTTCTTCGCTGTGAAGCTTCTCTGGATCCCTTCCAGCTGTCTAATGTCTTCTTTTTTATATGGAGCTGTTAGGACCGAGCAGTATTCCAATTTGGGTATTATCAGGGTTTTCAGTAGAGGAATCATTACATTCCTATCCCTTCGTTTAAAGGTTCTCAATATCTGACCCGTTATTCTCTTTGCTCTGTTTGCTGCTATCTTATTTTGTGTTTCAAATTTCGCATCATCTGTCATTACAACCCCTAAATCTCTTGCTCTGGAATTTCTCTGAATTTCCTGTCCATTTGGGGTATAATATTCCATGGATTTTAGGTCTTCTCTTTTTTCGTACCGTAATAGCTGAAACTTCTTGGTGTTAAACTTCATATTGTTGTCTTCCGTCCACTTGTAGATTCTGTTTATGTCGGTTTGTATAGATCTTATGTCTTCTGGGTTTCTTATTTTTCTACTGATATTTGTGTCATCCGCAAAGGATGTTACTGTGCTGTCTCTGGTAACGTCCTCATCTATGTCAGTTAGCATGATTATGAAGAATAGTGGAGCTAATACTGTTCCTTGTGGTACTGAGCTGAGGACCTCTGATTCTGATGATGAAGATACTCCTTGTACTGTAACGACTTGCCGCAGCTCACTAAGGAAATTATATATCCATTTCCCTACTTTTCCTGTTATTCCCATATATTTCAGTTTATGTATTATGATTCCATGGTTACATTTGTCGAACGCTTTAGCAAAGTCTGTGTATAGTACATCATAGTTTTCATTACTTTCAAGTGAATCAATAATGTTGTTGTAGTGTTCCATTAGTTGTGATAGGCATGATCTGCCTGACCGAAACCGTGTTGGTTATCAATGAATTTTTTTTGAGTTTCCAAAAAGTCATAGATTTTCTGTCTAACTATTCTTTCAAATATTTTAGTGAGATGGGATGTAAGCGATACTGGCCTATAGTGTTTGGCCTTGGATCGATCTCCTCCTTTATATATTAGGACTATGTTCGCGCTCTTCAGGATGCCCGGTATTTCTCCTGTGTCTAGTGATCGTCTCCATATCCAGTTTAGGGGCTCAGCGATTGCATTCTTGCAGTTTTTGATCAGTGTGGCATTCCATTTATCCGGTCCTGCCGCTGAGCGTGTTTTTAGTTTCCCTATGGCTTGTGTAATATCATCCGTCGTAAAGTCGAAATCCGTTATACTTTCTCCTTGTGGTTCTTCTTAAAAGAACGCATTTCTATCGCATATCAATTTGTCAGTTTTTGGGATACTGAAAGATGATTCGTACTGAGCTCTTAATATTTCAGATACTGTACTTCTGTTAGATCATCCGATAAATCACTGTTCTCATTTTTTAAAGGTTCGATAGTCGCATGGTTTTTCGACTTTCTTTTTGCGAAATTATAGAAGTACTTTGAGTTAGCCTTTATCGCTTCTATAGCGTCGTCTTCTTTTTCTGTATGCTTCTCGATTAGTTCCTGTATGACAACATCGATACTTTGCAGTTTATCATTTAATATTTTTCTGATGTTGTTATCTCTACAATTACTTAATTTTGCAGTCACTCTTTTTCTCTTTCGAAACAATGCCCTCTTTTTTCTTTCGAACCTGCTTCTCTTTCCTCTTGATGTATCTTTGGGACATGTTTTTCCACAATTTCTAACGTCTTCTCCTCTAACGTCATTAGCATCTCCTCCGTTGTCTTGGTCTCGAAAATGGTTTTCCAATCTATTACTTCCATGCTGGATGTCACATCTTCCCAGTTTATAGCTTTGGAGTGAAAATTAAAAATTTCGAATTTGCTTCTTTCTGTTGTGCGTGTTCTTTCCTTTCCTGTTGCCTTTATATTATTGTTATTTCAATGATGTTGTGGTCCGATATCATAGTTGGGAATATTTCTACATTATCAATTACATTACTGTTGTTTGTGAATAACAAATCTAGGCAGTTGTTTTTTCTTGTATTTTCTGTTATTTCTTTCGTTAACATAAATTCATCAGCTAGAGCTAGTAGCATTTTTACCTGCTCCTGGTCTTCTCGTGTGCCCCCCTTGTCCTGGTGTATACATATATTTTTTCCTATCCTTTTATATTTCAGGAATGAGAAATTAAAATCACCACAGAGAAAAATATTTTTGCGTTGGAGAGTGTAGATCTTTCACTAAGTTTCTTACCTCTGTAATGGAATCTGAAAAATTTGAGGTTGGCGGTTTTGGGGGTCTGTACATTACAATTAGTACCGTATTTAATTTTTCAATTTTTGCCTCTACACATTTTACGTAGTTGTTTGAGGTACTTATAGCCATTTCTGCTATGTGCCTTTCGCGTGTGTAAATAGCACATCCTCCTTTACGTCTCACTGTTCTGTCAGCTCGAAGGATGTTATAGTTGTCAATTTGTATTTCTTTTTTGTCAATACAGGACTCACAATTTTCACAGTTCGCCTGGCAGTCCTTTAGATGAGTTTCCGTGAGGCATGCAAAGTTTGCTCCGGCTTCTTGCATGAGTCCTTTCGGGTATACAACTTTGTTCGTGGAATGGTTTGATTTAAGGCCCTGTATGTTGGCTAGGATTATTTTTATTTTTTCTCTTTCTTTTTCGCATACAGGTGGTTCCGATTTGTTTTCCAATCGGGGTGCCGGTTTCGTTGCCTTGTGGTCCTCTGAGAATTTACCTCTTTTTATCTTTGTCGGTACCTATTGTCCCAATAACGCATGAAGTGCCTTTGTTCGTACCTTCTGTTCGGCTCTCGGATTCTTATATTTATATTTGTCAGCTGGTTTTGTAATTGCTGGATAGTATTTCGCAGCTGAAATGTGTTGGCTGCGTCTAAAAAATTGGCACTCTTCTTTGATGTTCGTTTCTTCTGTTCACTCGTTGCGTTCCTTTGAGGGTGGTGGTATCGGCATTTTTTTCCGTATTTGCAACTCCCATATCTTGCATAAGTGTTGCAGACCGTAAGATGGTGGAACATGCATTTCTTATCAAATTTGCAGTATCCACTTGTGTAGTGCGTTTTGCATAATGTGGGATGTGCATATATCCATTGCCCATCCCGATATCTGCAGTTCCCTTTCGCGTAGTATTTACATACGATATTTTCTACGCTTCTGCTTCTTTTCTTATTATTTTCAAAGTTCTTAATTTTGGTCTTATCATTATTTTTTTTCCTTTGGCTGTTTATTTTCTACGTTTTTAGTTAACTTTTTATCATTTCGCTCGTTGGACCGTTTGACTACTGCGCAACTTTTATTTATTTCTTCTCTTTCGTCTATGTCTTCCTTCCGTATTATATTGTTTATATCGTTATTTGTTATTAAATTGTTGTTCGTTATTATGCTGTTATTCGTTATTTCGTCTTCTCTCTCATCCACCCGGTTTTTCGTTGGGACCATTCCGGACCCATGTGTCCCATTATTTCATTCTTTTTTGTAACTTTCGAGTCTGCTATCTCCATTTCTTTAAAGACCGCGAAAGAATTTACGGTCTGTGTACATGCACCACATAGAAATCTGATCCCCACGACGTGTTTCGCGTTCGAGACAAGAGTTATTTCCCTATCATTCCAATTCATGCAGATAAAGTCGTTTAGTCGTTGGCAGAAATCACATCTAATCGCTAAGTTTTCCGTTGTTACTAGATTGCACAAATTACAGATTAAGTGAGAATTTGGACTCATAGCCATGTTATTCCTTAGTTAGCGTAGAAAGAAATACCCACACAAATTCTTTATTTATTTATTTTATTTTTTATATATATATGGGATTGAACTCAGAATGGTCCCCTGAGGTTTTTTCATGATACACACAGACCGTGCATGGAACAAGGAACTCTTCCGGGAAAATTAAATCCACTATAGTCCGAATAAGTAATGGTAAATAACAAACACTATAGTTTTCTCTTTTTCATGATGTTAGCACGACGTGGACAACGGGTCACTCGCAAAGAGGCCCCAAAAATATAGCTTCCCTCACCAGCTATCTGCAAAGCAGATAGGATCCAGCTTTGGGACAGGATCTAGGGGTTACAGCTATACCTAGCCTACTATATCCAGAACCTCAATATAAGCAAAAGACTCGTTGCATTCGCGTCTGATTGAATACATCAAAGAAAAAGAGGTAACTATTGTATTTTTAGCCAAAAAACAAAACTTAAACCTCAAATGGCAAAATTGAGTGTCCACTTTTCAATCTTCTTTTGAAGATGTCCACCGCAACACCACTCGTGTTCCTTAGTTCTTTGGGCAGCTGATTAAACAGCCTTGGTCCTCTCACAACAAAACTATGTTCTTTCAGGGTTAAGGATGTTCCCTGTCTAACCTTTAATTTGGGAACACGACACAGTCTTCCTTTTCTACTTTCCACTGTTGCTTGGGGAGTTACAGGGTTCAGAGTAAGATTAGGTACTAGTTTCTCCATTATTTTCCAAGTGTAAATAATGACGTATCTCTCTCTTCTCCTTTCCAGTGAATATAAGTTTAATTCGCGTAACTTTCCCAGTAATTTAGTTCTTTGCACCCATTGATCTTGGCTGAGAAGCTTCTCTGAATCCCTTCCAGCTGTCTAATGTCTTATTTTTTATATGGGCATGTTAAGACCGAGTAGTATTCCAATTTTGGTATGATCAGTGTTTTCAGTAGAGGAATCATTATATTCCTATCCCTTCTTTTAAAGGTTCTCAGTATCTGCCCAGTTATTCTCTTTGCTCTGTTTACTGCTATCTTATTTTGTGTTTCAAATTTCGCATCTTCAGTCATTACAACTCCTAAATCTTTTGCTCTAGAATTTCTTTGAATTTCCTGTCCATTTGGGATATAATATTCCGTGGATTTTAGGTCCTCCGTTTTTCTGTACCGTAACAGTTGAAATTTCTCAGTGCTAAACTTCATATTGTTGTCTTCCGTTCACTTGTAGATTCTGTTCATGTCGGTTTGTAGAGCTCCTATATCTTCTGGGTTTCTTATTTTTCTACTGATCTTTGTGTCATCGGCAAAGGATGTTACTCTGCTGTCTCTGGTAACGTCCTCATCTATGTCAGTTAGCATGATTATGAAGAGTAGTGGAGAGTACTGAGCTGAGGACCTCTGATTCTGATGAAAATACTCCTTGTACTGGAACGACTTGCCGCCGCTCATTAAGGAAATTATATATCCATTTCCCTACTTTTCCTGTTATTTCCAAATATTTCAGTTTATGTTTATGCATTATGATTCCATAGTCACACTTGTCGAACGCTTTGGCAAAGTCTGCGTATATTAATTACATCATAGTTTTCATTACTTTCCAGTGCATCAATAATGTTGTTGTAGTGTTCCATTATTTGTGATAGGTATGATCTGCCTGACCGAAACCCATGTTCGTTATCATTTAATTTTTTGTGTTTCCAAACAGTCATAGATTTTCTGTCTAACTGTTCTTTCAAATGTTTTAGTGAGATGAGATGTAAGCGACACTAGCCTATAGTTTTTGGCCTCAGATCGATCTCCTCCCTTATTAGTCCAGCAGCACAGACCCTGATTTTACTGCAACCCTGCATTGTTTGTTATAAAGCAAATTTTTACATATTTTGAAAGCTTATACCACCCAATTCAAGAATCCATCGGGTGTACACCTGACCCCCGCTTGGCTTTTTCAATATGGTCGCCATTTTCCAAGATGGCCGGCGAAACTGAAAAATCCCATATCCTGGTCAATATTTGATGGATTTTGATGATCTTGGTGTCATTTCTAGGGGGCTTCAGGATGATGAGTCGATCTGGATGGGTTGCAGATACTTTGTGAGTCGTTTTGACCCACATTCGTCAATACTCAAGGTCATTGGAGGTCAAACGCCCCCCGAAATAAGGAATATCCAATATCCCGGGCAGTCGTGGAGATATTTTGGTGATCTTACTGTCGTTTTTATGGTTTTGGGCGAGACTGAGTAGTTCTATAGGATTTAAAATTAAATCAGGGATTATTTTCCCCATGGTAAGGTGAATTCCAATATGTCTAATTATTCCTCTTATTTTTTTCAGATTGTTGAGATTATTGCTGATGGTGCTGCCCACCTGGTGGTTTGATGACGTCTTGGTTGTGCTGATTCCAAAATTGTTTTTTGACTGCTGAATATGGAGAATATACCAGGTGAGCATTGTTTAGTTTTCATTTGCTGAGGATAAATTATTTCAATGCGATTTGTACTCTGAAGAATGGGTAAACAAAATTCTTATTTTTCAGGTTCTACAAAAGCTGCAGACGAATGTTTCTTCAAGGATTTCCTGCGTAGCTGTCCTGGAGGTCAGAAAGGTCTTTCAAATTGTGGGAGGATTCAGAAAATCATAGAGAGCAGCGACATCAGAGGGCAGCCAGATGTTCGAGCGAGACTAGAGCCTCTCTTGGAAGATGGAGCAAAAATCCTTTGTTGTCACAAGAACTGTGTTTCCACTTATGTGTCCAAGCGGAATTTATCAGCATTCATGAAAAGAGAGAATGTGATACCCCTACAGTGGAGCCAAAAAGACTACGTAGTGCTGTTCTCAGTGAAGGCCCAGTATATGACCCTAAAAAACACTCTTTTGTTTGAAAGTCAGTGAGTGTATATTACCCGAGAAATATGACATCAAAGTTCCGGTGCAATACCGCATTCCAGCATCTAGGTTTATGACCGATAAGCTTGGTGATAAAAAAACAAATTACAAAGATGTGTTGATAGAAAAGTGTAAACTGAAAAATGATGAGCAGGGACAAGTTGTACTCAGTAGGTTGTTGGGCATGAAAGGAGATTTACCGGCTGAAGAAGCCCGATACCATAAAGATTGTATGTCTACCTTTCATGTTGAGGTTGAGAGAGCTTGCCAGAATAAGTCAAGGGTTGAACCTGAAGACCGCCCCTTCATTGCTTTGTGTGTAGAATTGTCGAAGGACAAAATGAAACCATGGAATTCAATTGAAGTAGAGAAGCTTTACAAAGAGTTAGGTGGTGAGAAGTTGTCACGTAGGTCGCTCATTGTAAAAGTTAAAGATTACTTCAAAGACGAAATTGTAGACTTACATGGGGATGGTATCGCTACGTTGTTAGTTTTCAAAAACTATGCTGCCTCATACCTGAATATTGCAAAAGATTGTGAGGAATCTGTTGATATTGATGAGTGTGAAGAAGCTGGGCAAGCAAATCGCGAGTGAGTGCAAAAAGAACAAGGAAGAATTCACTTCTTATCGTACTCACATAGACAAATATATTGCTTCCGAATGTATGAGTGATGTTCTTATGCAATTGCTTACTCGTGTAAGTTCGAAATTCTCTGACTCCCTGCAATCCATAATGGTTGGAAACATTGTAGCAAGTGTTGTTACAAATCAGCCTACTCCACTCCAAATAGCACTGGGTGTTCTCATAGGTGACCATAAGCAAATCATTAAAGAGTTGTACAAGTACAATGTAACTTGTTCTTATGATGAAGTGCGGCGTTTTATGCGCTCAGCTGCTGTTGTTGCAGCAAGAGATGCTGTGTGGTCGGGTTTGAATGATGCTGCACTTGCTGGTCTTGTGCAAGTTATAATTGACAACTTTGATGCAGTTATTCACTCCCAAAATTGTAGATTAAACTGTCACAACCTTGCAGCTATTGTAACACAGCCCAGATCACTTGAAAACGACAGTGCGAAGGTCATTCCTAGACTATCAAAACAAGAAATGTCAGTTCCCATAAATTGTGAGCTGGAAGTTGTGCCATACACTGGTCCGAAAAAACCTCCTATGCCCATGGAGGCAACCTGCTCATTTGAGCCTTCTGAGAAGCTTACAAGAGCAGCCGAAGTGTCACTTCACCGTGCAGAAGAGCTAGATCTGGAGTTCTTCAGACGGATACTGTTTGTCGCTGGCACCCCTGAGTACAATGGCTTCAACACCCGCCATTGTAGAGAGGCGGGAATGATGCCAGCTAAGAAGTCGGCCATCAAGTATATGCCACTCATTAATATGAAGCCAGCGGACCACAACACTGTCAACACTGCAATCAACAATGGCATTAAAGTGACGAGGGAGTCCAACCAAAGTGTTTTGGTCATCACAGCAGATCAACAGATCTACAAGGTTATAGTGGACATCCTGTTCCATACACGAAGTCTTCTGACTGATGTGGTTGCCATCCTTGGTGGAATGCACTTGGTGATGGACTTCATAGGTGCGATTGGCAGTCTAGCAGCGGGAAGTGGCCTGAAAGAAGTTCTCTGTGGCACATTCGGATCAGTGGATAAAATGCTAGAAGGAAAAAAGTACCCTCAAAATGCCCGTGCACTTCGCATGCTGACTGAAGAAGCTCTCAGACCTGTATTCTTGAAGTATGGTGAGCGTATCAATACCATGGCTGACTTGATGCAAGTCCTTGAAGAACTGGCCTCTGCTAGCAGAACAACTCGTATGTGGGTTGACATCATCATCAAGCCAACTTTTCTCATTATGAAATACACGCGCAGTACACATGAAGGTGATTATGCTCTGGCCATTCAAACAGCTGAAAATATGTTGCCATATTTCTTCGCTGCTGGGCATCACAACTACAGTAGATATGGCCTCTTCTTCGTTCGATCTATGACGTGGTTACCTGAAGAAGTCTTAGATGCATTTATGAGAGGAGAGGGTTCTATGCATCACATGGATGGACTCTGGAATGGGGTGCCAACCGACCAGTTCCTGGAGAGTACCTGGATGCGTCGTGGGAAGGGCCCTAGTGGTGTCATTGGTAACACCCAAAATCCACAAGTGATGGCCACGTGGGTATACAGCCTCAATGCTCGTGTGAGTCTGACTGCTGACCTCCTAGATATGAGTGAGCACCTAGAAACATTCCATCTGTACCACAAAGAGGAGGCAGGAGGTCGCATCAAACATGATGGAGAAGATCGCCAATCACTTCATGATTCCCTTTCTAAGTGCATGGACCCAATGGATCCAGAGTCACATCCAGGAGGCAACTTATACAATATTCAGACAGGGCAGCTTGCATCTCCAGATGCCAATGCCGATAGAGCTGTTAGTATTGGAAAGACGCAACTGGCACAGTACGAGTCATCATGGCCACAAGGCTTTTATGGCACCATTTCCAAACATGTCATCACCTTTGCAAGTAAAACGAAACATATCAAGGTGGGTGCCCACTTGGTTATGGACCAAGAAGCGATTTATGCACGCGTCATCGGTTTGCTGATGAGCGAACGCGAACTTGACTTGACCCATGTATTCTCAACAGAGCTTGCGGCATACCCACCCGCACTGTTCCAACCAGATGGCTTAATGAGAACTGCAGCTAAGTCCGCATTGAAGCAGAACTTGGGAGTGGAAACATCCTCTCGAACATGGGGTCGACCAACAGTTGTTATCATGGATGTGTCAGCTGTTTTGTGGACAGTCGACTGGCCTGCTAGTGGCACAGTTGCTACATTTATCCAAACCTTCAAAGTATGGCTACCGAAACATCTTTCTCATGCATCTGTAGTACTAGCTTTTGATCGCTACTATGATTTCTCTCCGAAATCAAGCACTCGGGCAATGAGAAGCAAGAGCAGCAGAGTTCACAAGCTGGACCTCAACACCCCATTGCCTACAAGAGACGCTGTTCTCACGTGCACCGCGAACAAGGAGCAACTAAACAGGCTGCTCTGTGAGCAAATCCTTGCTGACAGTGAGTATCTCGCAACTGTAACCCAAGACCATGAGCTAGTGCTTGCAGGATGGCAGACCATACCGACTTCCATTGTGCGAGGCAGGAGTCGAGCAGCATTGGAGCTCTCATCATCTCATGAAGAGGCTGACGTGATAATAACACAACACGCTATCGCACAAGCTGAGAAAGATTCTGATGCCCGCATCTCCATCATTTGTGATGACACAGACGTGTTTGCCATGCTGACTCACTTCTATGAATTTAAGAAACTAGGCTGTCCCATGATTATGGAGTCTCCAGTGCGTGGCAGAAAATCAGTGGACATCCGAGCAACTGTAACCCAGCACAAAGACATCATCCCACAAATCCTCAAACTACACGCTTTGAGTGGTTGTGACACAGTTGCAGCAATACATGGCATCGGCAAAGCCACTGCCATTGCCACAGCCAAGAAGGGTCGGAAGCTAGACAAGCTGGGGTCCCTTGATGCATGCTTTGACCATATCGAGAAAGAGGCAACAGCGTTCATTGTTGCATGCTATGGGGATAAGAAATCCTCATCTCTTACTGAGTGTCGTCAGCGAGTATGGGCTCAGAAGACAGGGAAGTCGGGAACTGCTGCACCCAAACTATGTTCTCTACCACCAACAACTGAAGCTTTCCATCAAAATGTGCTCAGAGCCCACTACACTGTGGCGAACTGGCTCGATGCACTAAAGTGTGACCCACCACCACTTGATCCTGTGCATTATGGGTGGAGAGAGACGAAACAAACAGAGTTCTCATCCCAAAAACAGTTGGTGAAGGAGTGTGCTTAGCACCAGATGAAGTTCTGAAGCTAATCAGATGTGGGTGTGAATCACAATCAGCATGCAGGGGGAGTCGCTGCGGCTGCATGGGACGCGGAATCCCTTGCACAATGTTCTGTGCATGTGGCAGCGGCTTGGATTGCAACAATCCATTGACCCAAAACGCAAACGAAGAGCAGACTGATGATCCTGACGATCCTGACACAACCATGTCTTTTGATATTTGCCCCCAATAAATGGTTACCTAATGTGAATAACTGCATCAAAGTTGTCAATGCCAATCCCCCAGCTAGGTGTGAGCTTTGTTTTGCTTACGAGGTCATATCTTGTAGCTTTGCAACCTTCCATAGAATGCATGTGCCCTGCACTTCAGCATAAATTGTGGTTTATATCCGAATATCCATATCCATATAATGTGGGTTATGTCATTTAAGCATTATGATCTGGTTTTATCTGCAGAAAAGATGTTAAGTGCTCAGCAGTTAGCTAGATTGTAGAAATTGTCACTGAAATAAAGCAAATACAGTGATGTCAACTGTGGCATTATCATATTTCAAGGCCAAACTTTAACCTCAAATGACCTTGACTTGACCCATGGAGTTGAAAAATTATATCCTACTGCTATCATGTGCCTATAGAACTACTCAGTCTCGCCCAAAACCATAAAAACGACAGTGAGATCACCAAAATATCTCCACGACTGCCCGGGATATGGGATATTCCTTATTTCGGGGGGAGTTTGACCTCCAATGACCTTGAGTATTGACGAATGTGGGTCAAAACGACTCCCAACGTATCTGCAACCCATCCAGATCGACTTACCATCCTAAAAAACCCTAGAAATGACACCAAGATCATCAAAATCTATCAAGTATTGACCAGGATATGGGATTTTTCAGTTTCGCCGGCCATCTTGGAAAATGTTATAATGTTATAATGTTTCAGACCAACAAAGACCCTAGGATCCACTCATGGCTGGTCTACCTAACTGTGTTCGTAATTGTGTATTGTGTATTTCCTCCGTGGTGGTGGAGGGGACCTACAATTTTATGTGGGTTCCGAACCACAAGAACATAAGAAATTTATGGAAAAACTGCCTGAACATTGGCAACGACCAATTTTTACAGAACTAAATAATTATCAATTTAAAACTAATTAATTATCGATTTAAAACTAAAGATAGAATCTCTGGATCTAGAGGATCAAGTCATAATAGCTACTATCCACAAATATGTTACACTCTATATCTATTTATAACCGGCATGCAAATATATCACATCCAAAGAATCCAGTCAATTTCATTACGGTATCCATCAATACCAGTACCTTGCCAACCAAAAATAAGTCACGGTCCATATCGATTGCGGACAAGTCAAAATTTACAACCATATACATTACATATATACTTAGGAGGAAAAGTGTAGGTGTGGCTGTAAAGACTGTACAGTAATGTAGAAATGTGTGTGCACCCATTTTGGGTCTCCATTTCAAGGTGTTTGTGGGGCAAGTGAAGATCATGAGTTTTTCAATACCTCACAGTACTATGGGGGGCACCGCTCGGCAGAGGAATCTCTTTAAATGGGGTGTGTAAGGACAGAGAGTATCCCCTAACCCAAGATGCTGCCTCCCTATATCCCACAACACTTGTGTTGAGCTGTGGGATCTATCACCACAAAGCCTTAATTTTACTACCTTAAACTATACCCAATCTATCAACATATGCGTCTAATCGATTTTTAAACATGTTTATAGACGTGCTACTAATTACTTCTACCGGCAAACTATTCCAGCTATTTACTATTCTATGCGTAAAAAAGTTTTTGGCAACTGCTGTCTCGAACCTTCTACTTGTCAACTTACACCCGTTATTTCTAGTCCTATTATATTGAGATATTTCGAAAAAGCTATCTCTATCTACGTTATCGAACCCATTCATAATTTTGAAAACCTGGATTAGATCACCCCTTAGCCTCCTAGTCTCGAGTGTAGTCAATTTTAACTCCTTAAGCCTATCCTCGTACGACTTTGACCTAAGCGACGGAATCATCTTAGTTGCTCGTCTTTGAACTCTTTCGATTTTGTCTATATCTTTGCGCATATGCGGATTCCAAAATTGGACCGCGTACTCCAAATGGGGTCTAACTAATGATTTATAAAGAGGAACTATAATATCGCGCGATTTGTACTCAAAATTTCGAGCTATAAAACCTAACACTTTGTTCGCCTTATTGACCGCTGCTGTACTTTGTTTCGCTACTTTTAAATCACCAGTGACTATAACTCCTAAATCTTTTTCCTGCTCTACGCTTGTTAAATCTTTCCCTGACATACTATACGCAAAATTACCGTTACGCGAACCTATATGCAAAATTTTGCACTTATCAACGTTAAATCTCATTTGCCATGTGACTGACCAATCAACGATTTTATTCAGATCTTCCTGGATTTTACCTCTATCTTCGTCATTAATCGCCCTACCACCCAGCTTCGTGTCATCCGCAAACTTTGAAACTGTACTGACTAGGCCGACATCTAAATCGTTAATATATATAAGAAAAAGCAAGGGGCCCAATACAGAACCCTGAGGAACGCCACTCGCTACATTAGCCCAACACGACTCCGCTCCATCAACGACCACCCTCTGTTTCCTACCTCGCAACCACTCTTCTAGCCAATTTATTACTACACCCCTGATTCCATGAGCCTTAGTTTTTTCAATGAGTCTTTTGTGCGGCACGGTGTCAAACGCTTTTTGAAAATCTAAATACACTACATCAACCGCCCGATGTCTATCGTAAACGTCAACCACGCTTTGGAAAAATTCTAAAAGATTAGTTAAGCAAGATTTGTTTCGCCTAAAACCGTGCTGCGTATTTCTAACTAGTTTATGCAATTCTAAGTGTTCGACTATACGATCCCTAATTATTGATTCCAGTAGCTTACCTACAACAGACGTTAAACTGATTGGCCTATAATTTCCCGCCGCACCTTTATCGCCTTTCTTAAAGATAGGTGTTACGTTTGCTAACTTGAAATTATCTGGTACACCCCTCAGAAATAGACGCATTAAAAATCTTTGTTAGCGGCACAACAATGCTATCTTTTAATTCTTTTAGTTGTATGGGATATATGGAATCCGGCCCGGTGATTTACGCGTTTTCATTTTATCAATATAGCGCATTACCTCCCTTCACTAACCACGATATTATCCAAAATATTACCATTATCAAAAGGTATTATGTCTATGACCGTAGGGATATTCGTTACATCTTCTATAGTAAAAACTGACGTAAAAAATTCGTTTAGCAAGGTAGCCATTTCCTTGTTTTCAGAAACTAGATCTCCGTTTACATTTTTCAAAGGCCCCAAGACACTTTTTACTGGATTTCTATTATTGACGTATTGAAAGAATCGCTTGGGGTTTTCTTTACCGTCACGAGCTATGGAGATTTCAAATTCGCGCTTGGACTTTTTTATTACACTTTTCGCTTCACGCCTTAGAGATATGTAGTTGTTTCGTAACCACAAATTGTCTTTATCGCACTTATGTAGCCTATAAGCCCTATCTCTACTCTTTATAATGTCTCCTACTCTAGAAGTAAACCACAAGGGCTTGTTGTTTACTTTCGCACGCTTAATTTTGTACGGTACACATTCCTCATTTATAGTCCTAAATACTGTTTCGAACGATTCCCACATTAGTTTTGCGTTGGAGTTCCCCATTACGTTTTCCCAATTGACGTGTGACAATTTATTTCGAAATTTACAAAAGTCTGCGTGCTGGAAGTTAGGAATTTTAGTCGAGTTAGTTGGTTTCGAGTGACTTACTGAGAGGACAAACTCTACCATATTGTGATCGCTATTGCTTAACGGTTCTATTACTTGAAGATCAGTAATTAGCCTATCATCCGTAGTTATTACTAAATCTAAAATACTGTCCAACCTCGTAGGTTCCCCAACCTTTTGAATAAGAAAGCTATCCTCGAGAAAATTAACTAAACGATTACCTTCCGCGTCTCCCTGCATTGTATCGTAATTCACGTTGGCGCAATTAAAGTCACCCATAACTAAAGCCTGCTCACTACCGATTATTCTCTTTAGTTCACGATATAACGCTTCGTCCGTATCAGCTGTTTGATTAGGGGGCCTATATATAACCGCAACAACAAGTTTGAAATCGTTCAATTTAAGTTCTGCTATAGTCGAATCTATCGGTTCTGGAATTGTGTGCTTTACTTCTATAACGTTCGCAATATTATCTTTGATATACAACATAACACCGCCTCCTCGCCTACCTATTCTGTTTTTAACAAAAAGTCTATAACCTTTAATTTGATACTCCCCTACAAAGTCACGTGTTTCAGTGCTAAGCCACGATTCACTTATCGCAATTACATCATAGTCTTTACAAGCAATTAAAGAAAAAAATTCGTTTATTTTATTTCGTAGGCTACGAGCATTTAAGGATAGAACCTTCAAATTGTTTGTAACTGCGACACCTTCGCGAGCGCAGGGGAAATTTGTGGAATTTACGCTGGGACCGTTCGAGTTACGGCAGCCTGAAAAGAAGAGACAGTATTATGAAATAGTCTTCCTAAACGCGCAGCTCCAACGTCATTAAGATGAAGTCCATCTTCGAGGAACAAGTCCCTCCTGCCGTAGAAACTGTTCCAAAAATTCGCAAAATGCACTCCTTCCTGTTGGCAAAGAGACTTTAGGTTATTGTTAATATAGGTCGCCTTGCTGTAGAAATCGTTACGTTGGATAATTCGAGGAAGTATACCTGTTAAACAATCTTATTAGTTTTCTCCTTTAGTCGCTCTAGTAAGTCCCTGTACCTAGCCAGCAGTTCTTCCGATCTAGAATTTAAAACGTTATTAGTACCGACATGAATAACATACGTTGTGTCCTCGGCGGTACCGTCTGTAAAATGGTCAACACTATTAGTTATATCCTCCACCCTTGCACCAGGGTAGCAGTAACGGCGCCTACGACGAGGGTTTCTCCCACAGAATTCCTCGAGCTGCCCTCGAACAATGGAATCGCCAACGAGTCGTATTTCCGGTTCATCAGCATCTTCGAAACCTAAAACAGAAAACTTATTGCTTGTTATTACTGGTAGACAAGTCTTAGGTTTTCTCAATGGGGCTCCATTACGCACTCGAACGAAGGGTTGGGAACTAGGGGAAGAGAGAGGGCTATTAATACTATTTATATTATTAGTAGAAACTGAGGCAGGAGGGGTCGTAACTGGAGTCTCAAGGGATTCTAATTTTGCCGTCAGGAGCATCACGCTTTCTTCAAGCCTCACCCTGGCCTCCCTCTCACGTTCTAACTCGTTCCTCAGGACTTCCATGCTTGAGCACCACCTGCAAACTAACTGTTCATTATTATTAGCCATTGTAAACGCGTAAGCGGCAAATTTCCCTTCACAGCGACTGCAAGTACTTGACGGGGGTGCCATGCTTTTAATTAGTTAAAAAAAAAAACAAAAACGAGCGTTTGGGAATTAATAAATTACAACGTAGGTCTACCGCGTGCTTATTGTGCCGTCACCTGCGAAAAACCGCAAAAATGTTCTTGAAACGCAGAAACAGGTTCTTGTAACACAATTTTATGCTAAATGAATATATAATTAAGCTACCGACGAAAGATCTGTTAAAGGAAAAGTATTAAATGAAACTTATCTGACCGCTGTTCGACAGACTTAATTCCTTTTATCCCACGGTGCATGACCCTTCAGGAGGTCAGGTAGAGTGTGAAGGGAAAATGAACCTTAAGAAACCTCGTTTCTGATAATTTGAAAAACAACAAAGGCAAACCAACCAAGGGAATTTCAACCTTATGAAACCTCGTGTAGTAACAGATTCGGGAACAAACAAGGCACTAGCCTTGGTTTAGTCAAGTAATATAGTGATGAATAAATTCAATAAATGAAATATATTCGTTAATAAATGATTAGTAACACGAAGTAATTTAGTTAAGAATGCACCAAACACTATTTTTTTTTAAAGACACTTGAACGAAAACCACTTATTCACTTGGTAACACTGGACACTCGATAAAACACGTCTGTTCACAGTTGTTATATTCCTTGGCGGCCATATTGAAAAAGCCAAGCGGGGGTCAGGTGTACACCCGATGGATTCTTGAATGGGGTGGTATAAGCTTTCAAAATACGTGAATCATATGAGGTAGGAATCTGCGAATTTCAACTGGCCACCAAGTTTTTAAGTATTAACAAGAAAGAACCCATTTTTATGGTTCTTAGAAACCGCGATGAGTGTGAAAAGGCCGGAGTAACTCGGGATGATACCATACGCTGCACCCGGAGTGGAGAGGCCCAGTACTACACTACAGAAGTAACACTAGGACCGGGTCATTATGACAGCCGAAGATATTGTGAATGACTTGAATGGTAGTTTGAAAAGTTCAAATCTTACGTCTGATTTAGTATATGAAATCGTAAACAAGGATACCCCCGCACATACTTTGACTCTAAAATCGAAGGCTAACAGAAATATTAAAGACAGAGCACTATTCAAAATTATAACAGAGGGCAGATATGGCCTAGCCTTCCAAAGAGATACTTCTCACGAGTCACAACATGACTTGTGCAGCTTATTGTATCGCTAAAATTGGGGAAATTGAACGATGGAGACCTTCCCCCGGACATGTGCTATATTTACAGCAATATCGTGGAGCATCAGTTTGTTGGTAATACCAGGCGCGACTGCTGCGTATCGCACACATTCCCAATCATAGAGGAAAGAGCTTGAGCAATACCTACGACAAGCCTCATTATGTCAAAGTCGCAACTAACCTAATAACAGTATCTCAATATATATATATATATATATATATATATATATATACAGTAAGTACGAGTGAAGGAAAAAGTTTCCATTCGGTGACGGGAGCTTAACAGTGAAGCTTCACTTCCGTCGTACTGCGATAGAATGACTCAAAGGCCGTTCTGTCTACCGAGGAGCGAGATATCAGCGTGGAAGCGGGATTGGGTCCATTTTTTTTCAATTATACTGCGAACGGCTGTCCCTTTGCTGAAGAGTGGTGCCAGATACCTCGGTAGCAAAGCGTTCCAATCAGGTCTTAACAAGGTAGAAGACATAATGGCTGGGGCTAAGCCTAAAGAAGCTATAAAAAAACATTTAAAACGTATACGGGACGGAATTGTCAAAGATGCGAAGAGAAAAATGCGTGGTGGCGAAAATAAAAACCGGAAGAAGAACCGCACTGTACGGAGAAAGAAGAAGAAGGGGTTATCAACTCGTGGCATTAAACGTAAAAGATCATAAAAAAAGAGAAATATTGTAAGCGCATGAAACCTATGGTTGATCACTTTTTTAATTGATATAAGCTAAGGGCGTTGCGCTCGTGGGTCATAGACTGATTGCTACTTGCCGAGAGAGGCATCACTATTTCTGTCGCGCCATGGCACGTTTCATCCATCTGTGTAGTTCACAATGTTGTAAATCGGAGCTGGCCCTTTTTGAGATGCCCCCGACACAAATATCTATAGAGTACAGCAGGGGCGCATTTACACTGTGCGGGGCCTTGGGCAAACTATTTCTCGGGATGTATTATTTTAGTGTGTTAATGAATGACAATATTTTGTAATGCACATAACAGATATATTTTTTTAACACACACAAAACACACATGCGGAAGCCATTCGGCTTATTAATGTGATATTAAAGACTATAACTTAACTATGTACACATACAGTGTATACACTACACTAGTAGGCTACACAGTTGTAATGCACTTAATAAACATCTACACAGTTATTGTAATGCACTTAATAAACAGCTACACAGTTGTAATGCACTTAATAAACATCTACACAGTTATTGTAATGCACTTAATAAACAGCTACACAGTTGTAATGCACTTAATAAACATCTACACAGTTATTGTAATGCACTTAATAAACAGCTAAACTGTACGGCTTACTGTACTGTAGATAGAGTGTAGATTTGTAGTGAATATTACATATGACGCTTCCTGGCTTTTTGTTTGGAAACCTGCATGATTGTGTTCTCGAAACTCACCGACTGCAACACCTCATGCTCTATATTCAACAGCGCCAGGGACGAAAGGCGCTCCTGGCCCATTGTGGAGCGAAGGTAATTTTTGATCAGTTTGCGTTTCGAGAATGAATGTTCACCAGAACAGTTCGTGACAAACATACACAGGTATATCCTCATTGCTATTTCCATGTTTGGGAATGTTCCTTTCAGTTCGTTTGTGTTCAGATGCCGATAAAATCTGTTGCACAAGTCTTCACGTTCCGTCTGGGATTCTGTTTCACTTTCGGTGAGTTTCATTAGGGCAGCGAACTGCACAACTTCTGTTACCAGCTCTTTCTCCAGATCAGCCGGATAGCATTCTACTAGATGTTCAGCTGACCATCGAAAACTGTCGATGTCCAGGACTAGAAGGAAATACAAAAATCCAAATCTTTTCTGCAGGACAGCGTACGCTTCTAGACGAGTGTTCAGAGTGGCACACAGTTCATCAATTATCGGTAGAAATGCAGTGGTCCGAAATGAATCTCTTGGTGTCAGGTTCGTATCTTCGGCAATTCCGATTTCGTCATGATGGCGCTTTCTCTTCTTTGTGCGTTGAGTCGATTCCTTGTATACTTGGTGACCACACTTTCTGATGTCCTGGTCCTCGAATTCGTCAAATCTCGATCTGAGATCTTCAACAAATTGCAGTAGTGATTTCAGCAAGAGGGTGGCTGAGTCTAACGACATTCCTTGTTTTTGCAGAGATGCATTCGTTTTTTGAAAT
Source organism: Bathynomus jamesi (assembly GCA_023014485.1). Lineage (NCBI taxonomy): Eukaryota > Metazoa > Arthropoda > Malacostraca > Isopoda > Cirolanidae > Bathynomus > Bathynomus jamesi. Next base: position 626,987 of record JAJOZX010002363.1, on the reverse strand, counting down.
CGTTCGAGAATAGTGTTCCATAAAACCAATAAAATGGCTGTTTCGAGTTGTTGAAGCTGTTTAGACAATCCCCTGACTTCGATCCTGGCTTCTGCAGTTTGGCTGGTATCTGCTGCTAGCTCATCCAGTACCACGATATTCTCGGCGTAGCTTTCGGTTAAAGATTGGACGGCATCTGATCTGGCTAACCAACGGGTATCGGAGAGACCTTTGTCGACCTTTAGTTTCTCACTACGGGAACTACTACCGAGAACCTCTACATGTCGACGCCATCGGTATGTCGAGACGAGAGTAGATGGGCGCAAAAATGGACGAGTGCAAGAATGTTGCAATGTTGCAATAGATAATGATCAATGTTGCAAAGGTGGATGGGGCATGGTGCAAAGGGGGAGGGGGTTTGCGGTGAAGGGGGTATGATGCAAAGGGGGAGGGGTTTGCGGTGAAGGGGGTGGGGGTATGTTCCAAAGGGGGGAGGGGGTATGCAACGAAGGGGAGGGTGTGCAATGAAGGGGGAGGGGGTATGCAATGAAGGTGGGAGAGGGTAGGGAGCTTCGGGGAGAGAAGTGAGGATGACCTCCCCCCAAAGGGGTTACCTTAACCTAAGAGAGGAAGACAAAGGATAGACGGAGGAGGTCTTTGGGGAAGAAGTTGGGATGTCCTTACTCCCCCAAAGAGAAACCTAACCTAAGTCTTAACCTAAGAAGGAAGGATAGTTCTTTACTCCACCGAAGTTCACATCCATCTGACCGCTCCGAAGCGAAGCGGCTCTTATATAGAGGAGGGTTAAGTTGCCAGATACCATTTTTTTTTTTTTTTTTCAGGTATGCATTATTAGGGTGAGTTGCTAGATACCACCATTTATTTTAATTCGTTACCAAAGCATACGGACTTTCTCTTTTAAGAGAATTAAACGAAAACCGAAATTAACATTAAAAGAAATACATTTAATCTGAATTAAATAAAACACCATTACTTCATTCTGTTTATTAATTATTGAAAATATATTGAAAATAAATACAATTTGTATTCTACTGCACAAAAACAAATAAAAAATAAAAAATAAGAAATACGAAACGTACAATTGTCAAAATAATAGTTCAGATGAAACACACACACACACACACACACACACACACACACACACATGCACAATTATATTAAATAATAAACAGCAAAAGAAAAACACATTAACTGTGTCTATTTTATTTTGGCTATCGTTTCTACTGCACAAAATCAGAAAAATTAAAAAGAATTCATGCCGTTAACATATTCTCTAAGAGTACTATTCAATTTTCCTTCACTAAAACCTTAAAATGTACACTGTCTATTTAATTTTGTCATTCCTTAAATAATAAATAAATTGGAAATAAGCACATTCACTTTGTATTCAATTTTCCTTCACTAAAGTCTTAGAATGTACACTGTCTATTTAATTTTGTTTGTCATTCCTTATATATATATATAAACGGACTTTTACCTTTAAGAGAATTAATCAATTAAAACAATATTAACATTAAAAAATTCACTAAACAATTGGCTTAGCAAAAGAAACCGTTCCATTAACATATTCTCAAATCTATATACAAACACACACGCGCACACACACACACACACACACACACACACATACACACACACATGCACAATTATATTAAATAATTATTCTCATTCAATAACATTTATTTTAACATTGTGTTCAGAAGGGGAGGAATTGGTGGCAGGTAAGCAAAAGGTCCAACGATATTTATCCCGAGGGTTTTTAAAAACCGCGCGCTGGCGAGAAAGATCCTTTTGACCTACATCCAACCTTTTTCTAGACAAATTCTTCGCTTGACTGTAAATGTTAATATTGTCATTGTTATTACTACTCACGCTAAAAACATGATTTTATACGAAATGTAAGAGAAAGAGAGAGAGAGAGGGAGAGAGAGAGAGAGAGAGAGAGAACGACACACACACACACATACACACACACTATATATATATATTAGCTAAATCCTTTTCACCGATTTGTTCATTCTAACAATGGTCAAGCTTTTCACTCCGCCTTAGACCTACAGTTTAACGTGGAAACCGAAAACATTAATCCGGGCTGGGAGAAATGTTATCGCCACGGTCCCTCAACAGCAACCGCCGCCTAATCCTGTAGGATACCTAGGGTACCCATTTATCAGCCAACCACGCAGAAATTCAATAACTAAATACAATTTTACCACACTCCTACGCGAGAAGTCAAGCCGAACACAAAAAAATTACTTTTCCTAGTGAATGTAAAACTAAATTTAAAATTCTCTTTCCAAAATTGTTGTGAAAGATGCTTTATGCAAAAGTGTAAAGAAAAAGAACAGCTTCAGAGTTCATTCACACCATGCGTACACTTATCTAGTGTACACAGGGTACACTTTCCACATTGTGTCCGGCAACTTTTCCAGAATCTCTTTCCAATTTTGTTGTGAAAGATGCAAAAGTGTAATGAAAAAAAAAGATCAGCTTCAGAGTTCATTCACACCATTCGTACACTTATCTCGTGTACACAGTGTACACTTTCCACATTGTGTCCGGCAACTATTACCGAAGCATCTTTCCAAATTTGTTGTGAAAGATGCAAAAGTGTAATGAAAAAAAGGACAGCTTCAGAGTTCATTCACACCATGCGTACACTTATCTCGTGTACACAGTTAGTGGGAAATAAAGCACACCAATGAAATTCTAGACTCATTCAAAATACAGAGTTCATTCACACCATGGGTACACCTATCTCGTGTACACAGTTAGTGAAAAATATACTTAGGAAGTACTCAACAATTGAATAAAATTGCTTTTCTTAATCCATGTAAAACCAAATTTAAAATTCTTATTTAGTATGGCCGCAAAATAATAAAATATTGTTGTGATCAATATTGCATAAAGGGATGGTTGGGGAAAACCAAGTATGGGGTCAAATATTGTCATGGTAGAGGCAGCAAAGGGTAATACGAGCATTAAATCTACGAAGAGAATATAAAGATGCCATTAGTCGCCCGAAGCATGGACCCGTTATATCGGTGTTACGATTGGTACATAATTTAGAACCGCCCAGTTACATTGACAACCAATCATCACGAGCCGCTCTTAGTCCTCCGAGTTTCCAGAGAAAACAATAGGATACCCATTTATCTACCAACCAACCAGATATTTTCGTGCATTTTCACGAACTAAACACATTTTATTCACACTCCGGCACACTATTTGAGAGAAACATGTGCCTATATTTTTCCTTTTGCCTAGCAAACGATACTCGTCTCTAAACTCTATTAAATACTCACGCATACCTTTAGCCACAATCTCACTACGAACCTCGTCATGATATATATTAATGTAGTGGTAAAAATACTTAAGATTCTCCATGATGACAAGATTTACATTCTCAATCGCAGGGTACGAGTCCTCGGTATGATGCAACATGACAATTTCGCTTGTCGCACCACTCATCAACAAGACTTACTAACCATTTCCGTTGCTTCTCTTCTGCACGTGTTGTTTCTTTTACTTCACGGTATATGTAAGCTTTTATAAAGTTTAGTCCGACAACATACTTCAATACATCACTTGTATCACGAAATCCAGCAATGCTCTCGCCAGATTAGCCGTAGAGTATTTGTACCTCTTGTTCCTTCGCACGGTTCAATGTAGCCTTAAAAGCATCAAAGGATGGTAGAATAGGGTTCTTTCAGTGTTCACCACATCTTCACACTTTACCAAATATCACTTCATAAAACTCGAGTACGCATTATTAAAGGTAGCCATCACTATTTTTCGTCTACGTGAGAGAATACACATCTGAGATCCACGGCTTGCACCGCTCAACTGAACACGCAGCGGTAGAGATATGCCCAGGTAGTAGCAGGAGTCACGTGACTGATCATACAGGGGGCGGAGCTTAGAACAGATAATTCAAATGAATGAATTTATTAATATCTTACCACCTGTTAATTTCTAGGAGAAAGAATAAGCGCGAGATATCCCATTATAAAAGTTACGCCAGGAATTCCGGGGGTACTGGGGCATAATAGTACCCCGGGTAGAGTTTAAGGGTTAAACTTACAAAAAACTCGTAATAATTTTGATACTACGATTTCAAGGTTTTATGATAAAAGCAAGAAGAAAGGAAAGAACACGAACAACAGAAAGAAGCAAATTCGAAATTTTTAATTTTCACACCAAAGGTATAAACTAGGAAGATGTTGCATCCAGCATGGAAGTAATAGATTGGATTTCCATCTTCGTGAGATCATTGTGGAAGGAACAAAGGTACAGGGATCAAATATCGTAGACATACGAATATTATCTTAAGGAAATGCCTAATTCTTAACGTAACTTAACTGAACCTAGCCTAACTTACACTTCTTTAGAGTGAATTTCACACTTAAACAAATGAAATGAATGAATGAAGCAAACCCACAAGGAAAAAGAAGAAATGTTTCCAAGTCCTTTCGTGCAATCAGCAGTACACCTCGTCGGGGAATGGAGAAGGCCAGTGACGAAAATATATACATATGTACAACGGAACAGAGAAATAAAGAGATTAGCACATGGTTAACAAGCATTGATTAAAAGAGCTTGGTAATGACGTCACAACGACATTGTATAAAAGCAGACGAAACTTTCAGTTTAATTCATTACATGATTGAAAATAGAGGGTGGAGTCGTGTCAGTTATCTCTCTGTGCCTTGACCAATTGTTAAGTGGTGAACATATCTGACGTTCCAAACGTATTTGAAGCACACAAGTTGATAAATATATCGCTCGGTAAAATTGCAGCCCGCCGTTCCGGAAGAACTGGTGCATCTTTGCATAAATCCTTATTAGTTGCCTCTGTGTTACATAAAGGCCGTTTTGTTTACTTAGAAGACGCACATAATTACCACCACACCATATTTTTCCCACCACAAGGGCAACCTGAGGAGTTTGCTCCCGACCCACCTCGTGCACCCACACCATTACCTGAAGTGACCGTTGCCCCAGTGGTGACGTCAGTGATGCCTCTCGATTGTTGTGATAATAATACCTACCAAAATTATTATTCAGCCATTGACTGCATTAGCGAAGAGTATAAATCTAGATTAGAAGACAGTGACAGTGAAGTAGACTCGAACAGTGAAGATGGTTGCAACGATTCCTTGCACCATACCAGAAAAAGGCGGAGAGTATCTGATCAGGAAACAGAGGCAGCAGTTTCCTCAATTTTACGAAAATTATTAAAATCTGATTTAGAACAGGAACAATGCTCAGGCTGTTATTTTAGCAAACCTAAAATTTTGTGTTCATGTGGGTTCGATCTCACCTCTTGTCGTTGTTCTGAGCAGTCAACGGACGACGAGATTTGAGCATGTAAGTTGACCACATAACTTCTCTTGTATCTATCTCAGCTTCAATCAGCAACAGCAACAACAATCAGATTTGTGTTCGATGCAGGCCCACCAACAAGCAGATTCCGTGGGCCTCCTGTGCTGGCTCTGACGGCGTAGCGAATTTGTATATATTGTGAATATATCCTCGCTTCAAATGCGTCCTGCAGGATTCTAGTTCGGCTCTTCTTCTACAGCGATTGCTTCAAGTACCTGATGCTCCATTAGCCGATCCCATCTCCCATCCGCCTTATATTTATATTTGTAATTAAAAAATTATTATTATTATTATTGTTATTTAAAACATCATGGAAAATAAAATTCTTATATAATAATAATGGGGAAACTGTTAGCCGCATGAATGAAATAGACTAACAATATAATTCGAAGTGTTAGTACAAAACAGTCATTTTATATAAAATAAATTGTAACACACAAGAAGAACACTTATTCGGACAAGATACTTTACGTAAACATCGTTGTTATTATTTTAAAAAGGAAAATTTTACAAAGTTAAGATTGCTGAAAATGCTATTACGGTACGCCTCCAATACGTTATATATATATATATATATATATAGGTTGTCTGTCTTATTTTATTATTATTTGTTCCTACAGATGAATCCTGTACAATAAATAAATTATATTTTTCTGTATAAACGTTTGCTTGCGTCATATGAATTTAGATGTCGCTAAATATATGATAGAAACCCGTGAGGAAAAATAAAAATAAATACAAGACCTCTCTTTTATTCAGCAGTACATCTCGTCAGGGAATGGAGGAAAATGCAAGAGCTAAAAATCCTATCACTGCTAAATTTTACATATAAATTGTATGTCAGTTAGGCATTTGAACGAAACGCTTTTGTAACACTGATTTCAATGTGTAACATTAGCGTAACTTCTTCAGATTGACATATATATTGCTTAAATTGTTTAAAATAAGGGTGCTAGTATCTGCGAAAAGAATAATTATAGGCCAATAACACTTGTCAGTATACTTTCTAAGGTGTTAGAATATGTCATTTACAATAGGATAAGCACATGCTTGAAGACTTACGAAATTCAGTTTGGCTTTAGATTGAAACATGGTACTGACATTTGTATTTATATGCTAAAGGAAGCCATCCTAAAGTACAAGATGTCAACTAGCAAAGTATATTCCTGTTTTTTGGATACATCAAAAGTAGTTGATAGAGTCGACCATCACAAACTTTTCAAGTCACTCTTGTGTTGAGGGTTTCCTAATTATATACTTAGGCCAAAATTTCCTTCATGCAATAAAATTGTGAAAACCTATACAATTCTAAGTCTTCTCGCTCTTTCTGCCATCTAGTGGGGTGAATGTCCGCAGAAAAGCTCCTCCCATTGAGGAAGAAGTTGATACCGAAAATCAAGGTCCAGGGTTTTTGAAATGCCTATATACAGTACTCTGCGTTTGAAAAATTGGAAGTCATAGACAGGTGGAAGGATGGATTGAGGAAGAATGTTCCAGACTTGATCGGTTGATTATATGGAAGATTCAAAATAGCAATATTCCATAAGTTAGAGTCGGACAGAAAAAGAATGAGAATGTGTAGAAAGATTGGTACTGCGTGCGCTTCATAAAGAAGGAGACATGCAGTTGGAGTGTTCAGAAGAGCAATGTCTGATATAATAGTGATAGTAAAGAGAGAGTGATGCAACATTGCGGCGACGTGAGAGGTACTGAAGGCAGTCAGTAAGAGGAGGGGAATTGATGAGACGAAAAGCCTTTGATTCTACTCGGTCAAGTACAGCTGTGTGGGTTGAACTACCCTACACATGAGAAGCGTACACTCCATGCAAGGATAGACAAGAACCTTGTACAGAGACAGCAGCTGAGTGGGGTGAAGAAACTGTAGAACCGGTACAACACACCTAACCTCTTAGAAACTGATTTAGAAAGAGAGTATAGGTATTTTTTCCAGGAAAGACCACAAGAGAAGGAAACAATTAGAATGTTAGAAATGGAGAAGCTGAGTTTTTGAAATATTGAAAGTCACATGGTTTTCTCTGCTCCGATCAGAGAAAGTAGAAAGATCAGAGGTCAGATGCATCATAACCGCTTTACGCTAAGCATGGAGTGACTGTTGAGAGAAACGCTTTGGGAAGCGGGTGAAGTGAAGAATGGAATCATCGGCGTGGGAGTGGGTAGGACAGGAAGTGTTACTTAATAGATCATTGGTAAATAAAAGGAAAAGAGTGAATGGCAGGATAGAGCCCTGAAGAATACCACTGTTAGTTGCTTTAGGAGAACAGTGGCCATCTACAATCACAGCTACAGATCAGCCAGAAAGGAAATCATAGCTGAATGCACAGATAGAAGAATAGAAACCGAAGGAGGGCAGTTTGGAAAACTTGTGCAAGACCCATCAAAAGATTTTGATATGTCTAGCACAATAGCAAAGGTATCACCGAAATCCCAAAAGAAGAATAACCAGAGATATATGCAAGAAGATCGCCAGTAGAGCGTCACTTGCTTGGGAACCCATACTGACGATCTGAAGAAGACTGCGAGAAGAGATGTGATTAAGAATTTTCCTATTAAAGATGGAATCAAAAACATTACAAAGGCAAAAAATCAAAGCAAATGGAAGATAGTTGTAGGGGTGAGAGCGGTCACCCTTCTTTGGGGCATGCTGAATGAAAGCGAACTTCCAGTAGGAAGGAATAGCATCAGATGAAAGACAAAGACGAAAGAGTTTTCCGCGGTTAAGGTGTCTTTAGGCATGAATTTGATCTTGAACACTATAAAGCACAATGATGCGATTGTTATTGTTTCAGACAATTATGTCGGAGGAATAGCATTGGAATCGTTCAGGCCTGAGTTGGAAGCGAAAGTTCGATCGAATAGTTCAGCTTTGTGAAGAGAAGAGATGGCAACTGAGACAGATTGGAAAAGGGGAGGAGAGGAAGAACATGTGAAGTTGATGGAGAAGTTCTTAACTACAGTAGATGCCAGAAAGAGCGAGAAGACTTAGAATTGTATAGGTTTTCACAATTTTATTGCATGAAGGAAATTTTGGCCTAAGTATATAATTAGGAACCCCTCAACACAAGAGTGACTTGAAAAGTTTGTGATAGTCGACTCTATCAACTTCTTTTGATGTATCCAAAATACATGAATATACTTTGCTAGGTGACATCTTGTACTTTAGGATGGCTTTCTTTAGCATATAAATACAAATGTCAGTACCATGTTTCAATCTAAAGCCAAACTGAATGTCATAAGTCTTCAAGCATGTGCTTATCCTATTATAAATGACATATCCTAACACCTTAGAAAGTATACTGACAAGTGTTATTGGCCTATAATTATTCTTTTCGCAGATACTAGCACCCTTATTTTAAACAATTTAAGCAATATATGTCAATCTGAAGAAGTTACGCTAATGTTACACATTGAAATCAGTGTTACAAAAGCGTTTCGTTCAAATGCCTAACTGACATACAATTTATATGTAAAATTTAGCAGTGATAGGATTTTTAGCTCTTGCATTTTTCTCCATTCCCTGACGAGATGTACTGCTGAATAAAAGAGAGGTCTTGTATTTATTTTTATTTTTCATCACGGGTTTCTATCATATATTTAGCAACATCTAAAGTCATATGACGGAGTTGCTACATCTTTACCTATTCACTTTAAGCTAAATTTAGTTAATTATTTCACGTAAGCAAACGTTTATACAGAAAAATATAATTTATTTACTGTACAGGATTCATCTAAAAGAACAAATAATAATAAAATAAGACAGACAACCTATATATATATATATATATATATATATATATAATATATATATATATATATATATATATAACGTCATAAGTTCCAGGCAATTGGAGCCGTACCGTAATAACATTTTCAGCAATCTTATCTTTGTAAAATTTTTCTTTTTAAAATAATAACAACGATGTTTACGTGAAGGATCTTGTCCGAATAAAAGTGTTCTAATTGTGTGTTACAATTTATTTTATATAAAATGACTGTTTTGTACTAACACTTCGACTTATATTGTTAGTCTATTTCATTCATGCGGCTAACAGTTTCCCCATTATTATTATATAAGAATTTTATTTTCCATGATGTTTTAAATAACAATAATAATAATAATTTTTTAATTACAAACCATCTCCACTGTTCGAGTCTACTTCACTGTCACTGTCTTCTAATCTAGATTTACACTCTTCACTGATGCAGTCAATGGCTGAATAATCATTTCGGTAGGTATTATTATCACAACAATCGAGAGGTATCACTGACGTCACCACTGGGGCAACGGTCACTTCAGGTAATGGTGTGGGTGCACGAGGTGGGTCGTGAGCAAACTCCTCAGGTTGCCCTTGTGGTGGGAAAAATATGGTGTGGTGGTAATTATGTGAGTCTTCTAAGTAAACAAAACGGGCTTTATGTAACACAGAGGCAACTAATAAGGATTTATGCAAAGATGCACCAGTTCTTCCGGAACGGCGGGCTGCAATTTTACCGAGCGATATATTTATCAACTTGTGTGCTTCAAACACGTTTGGAACGTCAGATATGTTCACCACTTAACAATTGGTCAAGGCACAGAGAGATAACTGACACGACTCCACCCTCTATTTTCAATCATGTAATGAATTAAACTGAAAGTTTCGTCTGCTTTTATACAATGTCGTTGTGACGTCATTACCAAGCTCTTTTAATCAATGCTTGTTAACCATGTGCTAATCTCTTTATTTCTCTGTTCCGTTGTACATATGTATATATTTTCGTCACTGGCCTTCTCCATTCCCCGACGAGGTGTACTGCTGATTACACGAAAGGACTTGGAAACATTTCTTCTTTTTCCTTGTGGGTTTGCTTCATTCATTCATTTCATTTGTTTAAGTGTGAAATTCACTCTAAAGAAGTGTAAGTTAGGCTAGGTTCAGTTAAGTTACGTTAAGAATTAGGCATTTCCTTAAGATAATATTCGTATGTCTACGATATTTGATCCCTGTACCTTTGTTCCTTCCACAATGATCTCACGAAGATGGAAATCCAATCTATTACTTCCATGCTGGATGCAACATCTTCCGAGTTTATACCTTTGGTGTGAAAATTAAAAATTTCAATTTGCTTCTTTCTGTTGCTCGTGTTCGTTCCTTTCTTCTTGCTATTATCGTAAAACTTTGAAATCGTAGTATCAAAATTATTACGAGTTTTTTGTAAGTTTAACCATTAAACTCTACCCGGGGTGCTCCAGTACCCCCGGAATTCCGGGCGTAACTTTTATAATGGGATATCTCGCGCTTATTCTTTCTCCTAGAAATTAACAGGTAGTAAGATATTAATAAATTCATTCATTTGAATTATCTGTTCTAAGCTCCGCCTCCTGTATGATCAGTCACGCGATTCCTGCTACTACCTGGGCATATCTCTACCCTTCGAGTTCAGTTGAGCGGTGCAAGCCGTGGATCTCAGATGTGTATTCTCTCACGTAGACGAAAAATAGTGATGGCTACCTTTAATAATGCGTACTCGAGTTTTATGAAGTGATATTCGGTAAAGTGTGAAGATGTGGTGAACACTGAAAGAACCCTATTCTACCATCCTTTGATGCTTTTAAGGCTACATTGAACCGTGCGAAGGAACAAGAGGTACAAAATAATACTCTACGGCTAATCTGGCGAGAGCATTGCTGGATTTCGTGATACAAGTGATGTATTGAAGTATATTGTAGGAATAAACTTTATAAAAGCTTACATATACCGTTAAGTAAAAGAAACAACACGTGCAGAAGAGAAGCAACGGAAATGGTTAGTGAGTCTTGTTGATGAGTGGTGCGACAAGCGAAATTGTCATGTTGCATCATACCGAGGACTCGTACCCTGCGATTGAGAATGTAAATCTTGTCATCATGGAGAATCTTAAGTATTTTTACCACTACATTAATATATATCATGACGAGGTTCGTAGTGAGATTGTGGCTAAAGGTCTGCGTGAGTATTTAATAGAGTTTAGAGACGAGTATCGTTTGCTAGGCAAAAGGAAAAATATAGGCACATGTTTCTCTCAAACAGTGTGCCGGAGTGTGAATAAAATGTGTTTAGTTCGTGAAAATGCATGAAAATGTCTGGTTGGTTGGTAGATAAATGGGCATCCTATTGTTTTCTCTGGAAACTCGGAGGACTAAGAGCGGCTCGTGATGATTGGTTGTCAATGTAACTGGGCGGTTCTAAATTGTGTACCAATCGTAACACCGATATAACGGGTCCATGCTTCGGGCGACTAATGGCATCTTTATATTCTCTTCGTAGATTTAATGCTCATATTACCCCTTGCTGCCTCTACCATGACAATATTTGACCCCATACTTGGTTTTTCCCAACCATGCCTTTATGCAATATTGATCACAACAATATTTTATTATTTTGCGGCCATACTAAATAAGAATTTTAAATTTAGTTTTACATTGATTAAAAAAAGCAATTTTATTCAATTGTTGAGTACTTCCTAAGTATATTTTCCACTAACTGTGTACACGAGATAGGTGTGCCCATGGTGTGAATGAACTCTGTATTTTGAATGAGTCTAGAATTTCATTGGTGTGCTTTATTTCCCACTAACTGTGTACACGAGATAAGTGTACGCATGGTGTGAATGAACTCTGAAGCTGTTATTTTTTTTCATTACACTTTTGCATCTTTCACAACAAAATTGGAAAGTGAATCTGTAAAAGTCGCCGGACACAATGTGGAAAGTGTACACTGTGTACACGAGATAAGTGTACGCATGGTGTGAATGAACTCTGAATCTGTTCTTTTTCATTACACTTTTGCATAAAGCATCTTTCACAACAATTTTGGAAGAAGAATTTTAAATTTAGTTTTACATTTATTAGGAAAATTATATTTTTGTGTTCGGCTTGACTTCTCGCGTAGGAGTGTCGTGAACTTGTATTTAGTTACTGAATTTCTGCGTGGTTGGCTGATAAATGGGTACCCTAGGTATCCTACAGGATTAGGCGGCGGTTGCTGTTGAGAGACCGTGGCGATGACATTTCTCCCCGCCCGGATTAATGTTTTCGGTTTCCACGTTAAACTGTAGGTCTAAAGCGGAGTGAAAAGCTTGACTATTGTTAGAATGAACAAATCGGTGAAAAAGAGTTAGCTAATATATATATATATATATATATATATATATATATATAGTTAGTGTGTGTGTGTGTGTGTGTGTGTCGTTCTCTCTCACTCTCTCTCTCTCTCTCTTACATTTAGTATAAAATCATGTTTTTAGCGTGAGTAGTAATAACAATAACAATATTAACATTTATAGTCAAGCGAAGGATTTGTCTAGAGAAAGGTTGGATGTACGTCGAAAGGATCTTTCTCGCCAGCGCGCGGTTTTTAAAAACCCTCGGGATAAATATCGTTGCACCTTTTGCTTACCTGCCACCAATTCCTCCCCTTCTGAACACAATGTTAAAATAAATGTATTGAATGAGAATAATTATTTAATATAATTGTGCATGTGTGTGTGTGTGTGTGTGTGTGTGTGTGTGTGTGTGCGCGTCTGTGTTTGTATATAGATTTGAGAATATTAATGGAACGATTTCTTTTGCTAAGCCAATTGTTTAGACAATTTTTTAATGTTAATATTGTTTTAATTGATTAATTCTCTTAGAGGTAAAAGTTCGTTTATATATATATATATATATATATATATATATATATATATATATATATAAGGAATGACAAAATTAAATAGGCAGTGTACATTCTAAGACTTTAGTGAAGGAAAATTGAATACAAAGTGAATATCTTATTTCCAATTTATTTATTATTTAATATAATTTGTGTGTGTGTGTGTGTGTGTGTAAGGAATGACAAAATTAAATAGACAGTGTACATTCTAAGGTTTTAGTGAAGGAAAATTGAATATTACTCTTAGAGAACATGTTAACGGAATGAATTCTTTTTTTTATTTTTCTGATTTTGTGCAGTAGAAAGGATAGCCAAAAGAAAATAGACACAGTTACTGTGTTTATTTCTTTTGCTGTTTATTATTTGATATAATTGTGCATGTGGTGTGTGTGTGTGTGTGTGTGTGTATGTGTGGGTTTCATCTGAACTATTATTTTGACGATTGTACGTTTCGTATTTCTTATTTTTTATTTTTTTTTGTGCAGTAGAATACAAATTGTATTTATTTTCAATATATTTACAATAATTAATAAACAGAATGAAGTAATGGTGTTTTATTTAATTCAGATTAAATGTATTTCTTTTAATGTTAATTTCGGTTTTCGTTTAATTCTCTTAAAAGAGAAAGTCCGTATGCTTTGGTAACGGACTAAAATAAATGACGGTATCTAGCAACTCACCCTAATAATGTATACCTGAACAATTAAAATAAAAAATGGTATCTGGCAACTTAACCCTCCTCTATATAAGAGCCGCTTCGCTTCGGAGCAGTTAGATGGATGTGAACTTCGGCGGATTAAAGAACTGTCCTTCCTTCTTAGGTTAAGATTTAGGTTAGGTTTCTCTTTGGGGGAGTAAGGACATCCCACCTACTCCCCCAAATACCTCCTCCGTCTCTTAGGTTAAGGCAACCCCTTTGGGGGGAGGTCATCCTCTCTTCTCCCCCCGGAGCTCCCTACCCTCTCCCCCCTTCATGGCATACCCCCTCCCCCCTTCATTGCACACCCCTCCCCCTTTGTTGCATACCCCCTCCCCCTTCATTGCACACCCCTCCCCCTTCATTGCGTACCCCTCTCCTTTGCAACATACCTCTCCCCTTTGCAACATACCACCACCACTTTTGCAACATTGCTCATTATCTCTTGCAACATCCAACATTCTTGCACTCGTCCATTTTGCGCCCACACTACTGACGAGAAACGTGTAGACATTCTGAATGAGCATAAACAATTCAACGGCTGCTGTGCAACTGTCCACTGCTGATTTACCCACAAGATTTAGTGAGTGGCACATGCATGGCCAAACTCAGCATACGGAGATTTTGACTTGATGTGGCTCTTTATGCCATTGTATTTCCCTGCCATATTGCTTGCGTTAGCATATGACTGTCCTCTGCAGTCTCCAATTCGAATGCCATGCGTCTACAGAAAGTTGAGGACCACGTCGGCGATTCCTTTCCCTGTATGTGTGTTCATAGGTATGAACTGTAGAAATCGCTCGACGGACCCAGACTCAACCATATATCGGACGGTGAAGCACAGTTGATCGGTGTGGGAAACATCAGGCGTAGAGTCGACGGATAGAGAGTAGTATTTTGACTGCTGGATTTCTCGGATAATCGTCTGAAGTACTTTATTGGCCATTAACAGTATGAGTTCCTCGCAAATGAAATGAGAGAGATACGAGGTGTGTCCGCTACCTTTGTTGGCATGCTCGCTTATATGCGCAGCTAGAAAACTGTCATACTTACTTAAAAGTTCCAAAATTCCGTAAATTGTTTGGTGAACCGAAACGGGAGTCGTGTCCACGAATTACTAGTCCTCGTGACGTGATATACTTGATAACGTCGACACAGGGCCGCAAAACTTCCTGCCAGTAGTTGCACTCCTTTTCAAACTGGTTCACCAGTTTCGAATCAACACGGCCGGAGACAGACTTTCTAACCAACAAATATCTCATCGACCTCATATGTTGCTCACATTTTCCGTGTGCTTCGACCGATTGTCTACCATGCTTCCAGTCGTTGAACCCGATTGTGAACTTGCTGTCCGCCTTCGACATTAATTTACAAACAAAACAGTAAACACAGCCTTTGGACTCAGAATAGCACAGCCATGACACCTCAATCCTCTCATTCGTCAGGCTATGTTTCTTAACAAATAATGTCTTCGTACATCGGCGTGTTGTACCACTTTCAGTAGTTGAAGAGTTACTGAAGTCGCTGTCATAATTTCGGCAATCTGATGTTCCCCGCTCTATCCAGAACTCTCTAAAGTCATCGGTCAGCACTTGTGGCCACAAACCAATGTCATTAATTGCATGTCCTGAAGCTGGTGGGCCTGCTGAACGCACTGACGTAGACGGGTCTTCTGAAGACGCAGCTGCTGATGTAGCGGAGGCAACTGGTGGGCCTGCTGAAGGGGTTGACGTAGACGAGTCTCCTGAAAATGCAGCTGCTGGGCTTGCTGAACGCACTGACGTAGACGCGTCTTCTGAAAACGCAGCTGCTGAAGTAGCGGAGGCAGCTGGTGGGCCTGCTGAAGGGGCTGATTTAGTTGCTGATGATTTAATCCAATTAGTCAGTTTCGGCACCGTCGCAAAAAAACTCTTCTTTGCGCTTCTTATCCTTACGCTTTTCACTACCGGGTTTATATTTCCTACTTCGATCCCGGTCACGGCTCGTTTCCATGTTGTACGTATTACAGTGCCAACAATAAGAACATAAATCATGAATCTGCAACAGAAACAACAAGAAGTAAGTTAGTAACAACATTAGAAATGAGTAACACTAACAAGAACAACAAATTAAACACCATCAAAGCGGATATTAGAATGCCTGATGCCATGCCGCCTGCCGGAAAAAGTAAAACTCGTCGCAGATGGCAAATACGTGACGTTTAATTTTTTTCAATTGAAATTTGCGGGGCCCATCGGGCGTGGAGCCTCGGACATTTGCCCGGTGCGCCACCCCCTAAATGCGGCCCTGCAGTACAGTGACTTTATTACAGTTAACCCACTAAACACTATAGCTCGCCGAGTGCTCCTATACAATTCGTGATCCCGAGCTCAGGCCCTTACTTTTTTTACCCAAGTTGTGTGCATATGTACGCTAAACTACGAATAGCACATTCAGATGGGTCAGATTGCGAAAACGACTACGCTGTATACACAGACACAAGCTTTCTACGCACCATATTCAGCCAGTGTGACGTGTATTTAAATCAGGTCAACATCTGTGCAGGGTCTGGTTACTACCACCTACGATCCTATCTGGAAAATGTCCTCAACTTTTCAAAAGAAGCGAAGGACACTTTTTTAACTGTCGAAGGCTATTATCAGGCTAAAGATGAAAGTAATATAAAGAATAAGTTTTAAAATTCTAAAAAGAAGATTTACGACTGCTATGGAAGCCTGCACACAGATTTCACGTTCCAGGAGAAGTTGCTTGTGAATGGGGTCGGTATGAAATTAAAACTCACCCGTACGAGCACTGAGATTTGTTTAAATCTGGGTACTGACCAAGAAGAGGGCGCGAAGCCTGTGGTGATTCATATTATGGAGACATATCTCCGTGTACGCCATGTGAAATTAAGCTCTGCTAAGCAGATGGAAATTGAGAAAAATTTACTATATGCCACAGTGAAATATCCAATTAATAGAGTCCAGCTTATGTTCACAGTACCTTCAGGTTTAACATCCTAGCAAATAGAAAATGTTGCTCTTGAGGCTCTGCCTAAAAGGATATTAAATGGGATGCAGGAACACTCTTCTGTGAATGGAAAATACAAAAAAAAAACGCATTTACTGTAAATTCGAAAATTTCAGCCTTAAAAATTGTTGGAAAGGCTGTCTCACCAGTACTACGTTACTGGTGGGACATTGGAAACGAGTTATTCTACAGATGGCGAGTTTTCACTTTGCTTGAGAGCGTACAGTATAGCAATCTTGCGCATGATGTCGGTAATTGCGACTGATTAAGAATCGGTGTAACGCAGAATGAATTCGTCCAGAGTTCGAACCTGTACCCATTTGCTCTCTCACCTGATTTCTGTGGGAGTATAAACACACACATAAGTCCACAGCAGAGCGGAAAAATCTCAGCCAGATTAGAGCTCAACAAGCCGCTCGTCGGGCCTATTAGCGTAGTAGTTTAACTCGAGTCCCAAGCTCTAATCGAAGTTGACAGGTTTAGGGTAGTCATGACGGACTTTTAAAAATGGACACGGTTACTGTACACTCCAGAGAGTGATGAAGAGTGACCGATTCACACGTACCAAATTTATGGGCGTGTTTGCGAAGAATGAAACGGTGAAACTTCCAACCACGAGAGACTGCGGCGCACTTATCGTGAATAAAGACGTGAGCAGTGGAGAAGGGCTCCATTGGATAGCAGTTTATTTTAAAAATAGGGAACGTATGTACTACTTTAATTCACTGGGCGGACATCCATGGAATGATGCTATTATTTTAAATTTCTCGAAAAGTTGCAAATTCCACAAATAATGTGGAATCCTTACCACTTCCAGAATTTGTACACCAATGTTTGTGGCCGATACTGCTTGTGCTTTCTTATGCATTGACTTGTGGAGGGAAATTTACAAAATTTCTGCAGTTATTCGACTTGTGTGACTATGGGGCAAACGATAGGGAAGTATGCAGCCAGATAAAAAACAGTTCCCTTTTGTGGTCACCCGGTGTAATGTGTGAAGTTTTATGTGTATATATAATGACAAATATCTTCAGCAATTAATTATTTTAAATTGTAACAAATATACACCGTGCTTGTAAATGAGCAAACACGCGTATTGTATAAAATGAGAACATATATATATATATATATATATATATATATATATATATATATATATATATATATATATATAAATATATATATATATATATATATACGTGTGTGTGTGTGTGTATATATATAATATATATAATATATATATATATATATATATATATACGTGTGTTTGTGTGTGTGTATATATATATATAAGATATATATATATATATATATATATACGTGTGTGTATATATATATATATATATATATATATATATATATATATATATATCATGCAAACCCAAAGGGAAAAAGAAAAATTATTCCAAGTCCTTTCATATATTCAGAAGTACACCTCGTCAGGGAATGACCGTGACCCTGACGAGGTGTACTTCTGAATACATGAAAGGAATCAGAATACTTTTTTTTTTCCCTGTGGGTTTCCCTCATTCATTCATCTCACGTGTTTAATTGTGAAATTCATACCATATATATATATATATATATACACACCATGCATCGCCACAATAAGCGAGAACTGTGTGTGTTTATAGTTAAAATTGTACTACATTTATTTATTCCAGTGTAATAAAAATCTTGTCCTTATTTTTATAGCCGTTAAAACTATTAAACACAATTAAACACGTGAAATGAATGAATGATGCAAACCCACAAGAAAAAAAGAAAAATGATTCCTAGGCTTTTCGTGTATTCAGAAGTATTCATTCCCTGACGAGGTGTACTTCTGACTACATGAAAGGCCTTGGTGTCATTTTTCTTTTTCCCCGTGGGTTTGCATCATATATATATATATATATAATATATATATATATAATAATGTGTAAAAATGAAATAATGTATTATTGTCACTCCTATTTGTATAGGTGCGAAAAACATTGAATCCAATATTACGTACAAAAATGTGATATATACAATTCTGTCTGATGGTTCAGTAAGACCATTATTATCTTTTAAAATCTTTTTGTTTAAATCCTCATCATTTGAAATCCACTCTCTAAGTTCAAAGTTACCTTGTTGCGTAATGTTTTGAGAGTTTTCATAGACCTCAGATAATTCAGATTTTGTTGATGTTGAGCATATTAGATTGTCTACGTAAAAATGTTTTTTAAGGAAGTTTAGTGGTAGAGTTATTAAACTGGTTCAAATGATGTCTAATTGTCAATGCTAATAGGCTAGGTGAGCAATTGGCTTCAAACAACACAACAATGAATCTATAGGTTATGAACCCTTATTCAAATCAAATGGATCCCTGAACCATAAGAACCTAAGTTGATCCTTGTCATATTCATTTTTAAGATTTATTCTCAAAAATGCCTTTGAAATGTCACTTTGTATGGCATATGTATCTAACCTGAACCTGAGTAAGATCTTTCCAAGGTCAGAAATGAGATTAGGACCCTCAATCAGGCAATCATTCAAACTGTGTTTAGCACTTTCTTTGAGGCTACAGTTATAAACTACTCTGAGTTTATTTTAGAGCATCTTGTCGGTAAACCCCCCTGTGGGTTAAATAATGACAACCATCTTTTTTAAAAGGGTTAGCTGTTACTTCTTCAATGAAGCCTTTCTGTAGCTGTTCTTTGAAGACATCACTGTACATTCGAATTCTATTATACTGTTTGAGCTTTTTCATTACTTTATATAAATGTCCTTTAGCTACTTTGAGATTATCTGTTAAAGTTGGACAATTTATTTTCCAAGGTAACTCAACAAAAATAACTATTGTCTTTGCACTGAATGGTGTCTTCAAATTTTTCTACCATTAACTGATCTTCTAAAGTTTGATGTGTGTCATGTATACCCACACATTCTAGCAGCCATAAAGTTTGAATTGCCTCATCTGGAGTTTCATTTGATAGTGATGAATTAATGTTCTCAGCTGTTGTAATATTATTCAAAGTGTTGCTATTCTTACAGGTGTTATGTAGGACTGAGTTGAGGTACATAGTATTTGTTAGTCATAAACTATTCTGGTTTAGGTCTAGGTTGTATCTGGATAGGCCACCCAAAGGGGCTATCCCTGATGGTGTCTGATAATTGAGTGATAAGCTATACCATTACATATCTTCACTGTGTCCCCATGAATAAAATGAATATAATCTGCCTCCATTAACATTTCAATGTTAGCTACTGTGTTGTTTGTGATATGTCTATCAGCTATTTTGTACTGTTTCCTCAAATGATTAATATTTTGTTCTAGTTTGGATACAACCATTTTGTTTTGTCCTACATTTGGAACAATAACCGTTCTAATTTTTTCTAATTCATTTTCTACATGTAATTCCAGGTCAATTGTCTTATAGCTATTTTTGTTTGAGTCATTCTTAACAAAGGATGTGATATTGAGTTCTTGTTCATTTGGGTTTGGTGTCACACCCAATTTATTGACTAAATTTTATGAGACAAATGTTTGTTGAGAACAAGAGTCTATAAGATCTCACTGGACTGGTGCTACGCTCGCCATTCACTAAGTCCAAAGTAATATTTGGTAAAAGAACCTCAGTGTTTTTTGCTACGTTGTTTGAACAAACAGAATGCCCTATGAAAGTGGCATTTTCTTGATTATCTTTGTTTGGAGAAGGTATCTTTTGAGTTTGAGTATTGTTGTTTGAACACTTTAGTGAATCACACATTGATGAGACATGTCTTAGACTTTTAGCAAAACTTACAATTGAATTTTAACCTAGATTTACAGTCTGTCTTATAATGTCCCTGGCCAGTACACCTTTTATATAGGTTCAACTGTTCACATCTTTTAGATCTTGAGTTAAAGTCTGAATATTTACCACACCCAGTACTACTATGTTCATCACTTGCACAAAATTTACAGTGCACAAAATTTACAATGAGGTGCCAGTTACATTAAAGTTCTGTAATGTAGGTGTTCGTGTGGTATAGTTGGTCATATTTGAGTCTACAGTATCAAGTTTTGTATGTTTGGCTGTAGCTAGTTGGTCTCTAGAGACAGTCTTTGGTTTATCCATAGTCTGGGTCTTATTTTGTGTTGAACTTTTTCTCAGTTTGAAATTAGTTAGGATAGTTGGAAAGTGTTTTCTGATGTTTTCAATAGTAGGATAATTTTCTCCCGTCGTTTGAACTAAAAACATCTTTAATCCTCAAAGGGAGACACCTAAGAACTGCGCCTTGTATGAGCCAAGACGAAGCTTGAACATCTATCTCAGTGCTAACCAGTTATCCCATAATAGCTTCTAATTTTAAATATAATCTTTCCATATCACTACACTATGGTTATCTTTTTTGGGTGCAAAATCAATAATTTGTTGAGATAACTCAAATATAATCTCATCACTAAGTTTCAAGAGATCAGTAGCTACTTCATATGAATCACCCACAGCTGGTAAGTAGGCTATCATGTTATAGGCTGGACCTTTAAGGAAACTCATGTGAAAAATGCTCTGTATGAATTGGTCCACAATTAACCCACCCCTTATATCTCCAGTCTAACTATAGAGTAGATTAAGTCTAGCCCTGTAGGGGTCAGCCTAGAGATTCCGGAAATGGTCCAGAGCGGGCAGATAAATTGAGGTCCACAGTAGGATTCCTCACCAAACTAGGTTAGGGCAATCTACCTTCACCTTTGTTAAGCTATGAGTTGATGCTGGGTCTTAGGCCACAATGTAGGCCTAAGTTGTCTGACCCAGCTTAATTTAATGAGTCTACGTAAAACTGGGTTAAAAACACAATTAGTCACTTACTGCTAGTTATTAGAGAGTCCCTTTTTCCGTCCTTGTTTAATTGTTAAGAGCGTACTTGCTGGTGGGGATCTTTTTCGCCTGTCTGTTCTTGTCCCTTCTCCAGTTCCGTCCTCTCGCCCCGTTCCTTGTTTTCGTTCTCCTCTGTTCTCCTTTTCGCGAGGCTTTTTCCACCAGCGTCGTCTTGGTTTTTTCCTCGGTTGGTTGATCGGTAATGTATATCTATTACCGAGCACGCTCTTGTCACACAGTATATAAATACTAGTGTGGAGAATAACTCTGGTGAGCAACCAATTGGTTTCATCCACCCAGTTATTGACATAAAAGGAATTTAATAATTGTTAGATTAACTACCTACCTACTCAGTGAACCATTTTCGTTACCTCCCAACTACCCACTCATCAGTTTTCCATATACTGGGGGCCCCGAGAGATAAAAATTTTGGTGTCATTGTCACCAATTTTTATGTCTGAGTGTAGACTAGCTAACTATTTGACTGTAAATGCCTGTTAATCTGATTAACAGTGCCTATCCTCACCTTCTCATGGAGAAGGTGTAGCACTTAATTAGAAGAGAAAATATACATCCATAGGATGAAACTGTCTATGGTCTTTACCATAAGAAAAGAAAAAGTGAAAGTTAGAAGATAAAATTACAATTCCCCAGCATCTATTTTTTGTTGTAAAAATAGTCGCGCCTTTAATGCTGTTTGTCGCTGAGGTCTTGTGTCTGTCAATGTTGTAGTAGGATGCGTTACCACTCCTACTGTCAAAGGAATAGTTACTGGAAGTTCAGTGTCTCCAGTTGTTACTGTCAGTGGAGAAGGTTCTCCAAAGTCCATTGTTTTGGGTCCAGACTCTAAAGGGTACAAAAGAGAAATGTCTCTTGTTGTGTCACCCGTTGAAGTCCTTAATTTGACCACTCTTGTTACCCCGTCTGCCCCTGGTCTGAGTTCTAAAACTCTAGCCAGAGGCCAGTATTGTCTTGGAGTACTGTTATGTATGAGAACAAGGTCCCCTACCTTAATTGTGTCAGACCAATCCTTCTTAGTCATTTGTTTATGTCTCTCCTTAGACCCATCAAGTACTCAGTTTTCCACTGTTTAATAAAATGAGCTTTAACTCTAGTTAAGTGTTGTAACTTAGTCTGGAGTTCATCGTGTCGTTGAGTCCAGTTTGGGTCTTCTGAAGAGTCTATATTGTAGTCCGGCAGGAGACTAACTTGTTCTCCCCGAATCAAATGATTTGGAGTTAATGGTTCCGGGTCATTAATGTTGTCACTCACATAAGTGAGTGGTCTATTGTTAATGATGTTCTCAATCTCAGCCAGGAGAGTGAGCAACTCAAACAAGTGTATCTGTTTTTTACCAATTGCTTTCTTCAAGCAATTCTTTACTGTTTGTATATTCCTCTCCCAGATAGAACCATACCAAGGAGAGGCAACCGGAATATACTTCCACTTTATGTTGGAATTTTAGATATAATTGTGTGAGTTCATCGCTTAACAAGTCGTGGATGACTTGTTCACCAGCCTTGAAATATGTAGCATTGTCAGTCCAAACTGTCTTGGGTACTGAATGTCGTGCACAGCATCTCTTAAAGACAGCAACAAAAGATTCTGCTGTAAGGTCCTCCACAACATCCAGATAAACAGCTCGTGAGGCAGCACATGTAAACAGTACAATGTACATTTTTTGTTCAGTGTCACCCACCCCTACAGTCAATGCTCCTGTATAGTCAATGCCTGCAGTCTCAAAGGGTCTGTTGAGAGTAACTCTCTCCTGTGGCAAAGCAGGAGGATTTGGTTGCCTATAGGGCCTAGCATGAATACGCCTACATGTGACACACTCACTCAGGACTGTTTTAACAGTGATCCTTCCCTTGGGTATCCAATAAGTTTTTCTTAATGTAGTTAGTGTCTGTGGTACCCCCATATGATATACATCATTGTGTGTTTTTCTGATGATTAATGTTGTCAAATAGCTAAATCTAGGTAAAAGGATTGGATGTTTGCATTTGTATGACAGTTTTGATTTGTCTAATCTCCCTTTACACCTTAGAAGGCCTTCCTCATCTCTGAACAAGTTTAGATCCACAACTACTGATGGTACAGGTTCTTTTGTTTGTTTCCCATTAGTCAAGAATTCTAACTCTTTATTGTACTCTTTTTGTTGTGCATGGCCTATCCAGTACTTGGTTGCAACTTCTGTATAATTATGATTGTTTTTATTTAGTTTGTTAATTGTAGTTAAACAGTTGTGAGCAAACCTCAAACAGTTGGCTGTGACCCTGACAAGTTTACTGAAATCAGAATAACGTTCATAATTAGTGATTGGTTCAACCTTTTCATTTGAAAAGATTAAATTTAATGTCAAGTTAACTTGTTCCACAGGCCATTGGTCTGTATTACAGAGCCACTTAGGTCCCATAAACCAAGTTTTGTTTGACTTCAACAACTTGTAGGATAAACCTCTGGTCAGAAAGTCTGCTGGATTTTGTTTAGTTGGAACATAGTGAAAGTTTACTTGTAGGCTTTCATTAGCTTCAGCTATTTCTTTTAGCCTATTTCTTACAAAGATATTCTTACTATTAATGCTATCATTCCGTATCCAGGCAAGACAAATCTGACTGTCAAGCAAGATGTGGATATCAGTTATGTTCACATCATGGTAAGCATCCTTAAGCAATGAAATGGTTTTAATGGCTAATGCAGCAGCCAATAGTTCCAATTGAGGTATGGTTCGGGTAGGTTTGAGAGGTGCAACTTTCCCTTTTGCATAAATTAGATGACTTTCTGTAGGACTTACAAGATACGCACAGCACCCATAAGCTTGTGTGCTTGCATCAGCAAACACATGAAGTCTCTGGGGCTTATCCCTAAACCCACAGCACCTTTGAATTTTAATGTTCTGCACTTTTGTTAAATCAGCAGCTAACTTCTTCCAAGATTTTTGATCTTCATTTGTTATTGGATCATCCCACCCAACATTTGTCCTCCAAATTTCTTGGAGGAGAATCTTTGATTTTATTGTTGAAGGCAGGAATAGACCCATGGGATCAAAAATTTTGGAAGCCTCTGATAATATTTGTCTTTTAGTATTTGCTTCCTCATCAAGTTTAAAACCTTTAGTACAGATTGAATCATGACTGTTAGAAGTTGCATCCAAATACCAGTTCATACCTAAAGTTTTAACTCTGTCTGATGGCTCAGTAAGACCATTATTATCCTTTAAAATCTTTTTGTTTAAATCCTCTTCGTTTGAAATCCACTCTCTAAGTTCAAAGTTACCTTGTTGCATAATGTTTTGAGAGTGTTCATAGACTTCAGATAATTCAGATTTTGTTGTTGTTGAGCCTATTAGATTGTCTACGTAAAAATGTTCCTTAAGGAAGTTCAATGTTAAAGAGTTATTAAACTGGTTCAAATGATGTCCAATTGTCAATGCTAATAGGCTAGGTGAGCAATTCGCTCCAAACAACACAACATTAAATCTATAGGTTATGAACCCTTTATTCAAATCAAATGGATCCTTGAACCATAAGAACCTAAGTTGGTTCTTATCATATTCATTTTTAAGATTTATTCTCAAAAATGCCTTTGAAATGTCACTTTGTACGGCATATTTATCTAACCTGAACCTCAGTAAGATCTTCACAAGGTCAGAAATGAGATTAGGACCCTCAATCAGGCAATCATTCAAACTGTGTTTATCACTGTCTTTGAGGCTACAGTTATATACTACTCTGAGTTTTGTTGTTGGGGCATCTTGTCGATAAACCCCCCTGTGGGTTAAATAATGACAACCATCTTTTTTAAAAGGGTTATTTGTTACTTCTTCAATGAAGCCTTTCTGTAGCTGTTCTTTGAAAACATCATTATATATTTGAATATTATTATCTTGTTTGAGTTTTTTCATTACTTTATATAAATGTCCTTTAGCTACTTTGAGATTGTCTCTTAAAGTTGGACAATTTATTTTCCAAGGTAACTCAAAAAATAACTATTGTCTTTGCACTGAATGGTGTCTTCAAATCTTTCTACCATTAACTGATCTTCTGAAGTTTGATTTGTGTCATGTATACCCACAGATTCTAGCAACCATAAAGTTTGAATTGCCTCATCCAAAGTTTCATTTGATAATGATGAATTAATGTTCTCAGTTGAGATAATATTATTCAAAGTGTTGCTATTCTTACAGGTGTTATGTAGGACTGAGTTGAGGCACATAGTATTTGTTAGTCATGAACTATTTTGGTTTAGGTCTAGGTTGTATTTGGATAGGTCACCCAAAGGGGCTATCCCTGATGGAGTCTGATAAGCTATACCATCACCTATCTCTACTATGCCCTTATGAATAAGATTAATATAATCTGCCCCTATTAACATTTCAATGTTAGCTGCTGTGTTGTTTGTGATATGTCTATCAGCTATTTTGTAGTGTTTTCCCAAATGATTTATGGTTTGTTCTAGTTTGGGTATAACCAGTTTGTTTTGTCCTACTTTAGAAATAATAACTGCTTCAATTTTCTCTAATTTATTTTCTAAATGTAGTTCCAGGTCAATTGTCTTATAGCTATTTTTGTCCGAGTTATCCTTAACAAAGGATGCAATATTGAGTTTTTGTTCATTCGGGTTTGGTGTCAAACCCAATTTATTAACTACATTTTGCGAAACAAATGTTTGTTGAGAACAACAGTCTATAAGACATCTCACTGGAGTGGTGCTACCCTCACTATTCACTAAGTCCAAAGTAATAGTTTTCCCTATGGCCAAGGTAGGCCATAAGACCCTTGTAATAGTTTTCCCTATGGCCAAGGTAGGCCATAAGACCTTTATTGTTTGGCCCATGGCCAAGGTAGGCCATAAGACCTTTATTGTTTGGCCCATGGCCAAGGTAGGCCATAAGACCTTTATTGTTTGGCCCATTAGGGTGTGTCGAATTTTTCAACTTTCAAATTCCAAATATGAGGGGTGCTAAAAAGTTGCAGCATGACTTAGGAATTCTAAAGATATTTTTGTTAATTTAATATAATTTAGTTTTGCTTGGTAAGAAGCTACATAAAAATAGTGACTTTTTTTACTTTTTTGTGGAATTATATAATAATTATATATGCTGTATATATAATGCACTGCTGTTTTTGCTTATTTCACAGGTTGAAACATATTCATCAGTGTGCTGAAAATTACTTGTCCGTCAGTGCTACCATCCTAACCAGTGGGAATTGACCTACAATGGCTTCTAAAAGGAGGACAAGACTGGGGACATTCACACATATGAGCAACCTAATTGGAACTGGTAGAGAGTTGTTGCCCTCTGAACTCCCAACTCTGCGAGACGTTCTGAAATATGGACTACTGCTAAGAGAACAAAGTGGTGAGGATGTGAGAAACTACCCAGCAGCCAGTCTTGCAAAGGACATTTACCCTAAAGTGCTTGAAAAGTGGGAACGAGCAAACAGTTCTTTTGTAGCCCCCGTTGTAAATTCACGAGTCACAATCTTAAACAAGATCCAAGAGAGCTGGGAGCAGGCCAAAAACATATCTCTTGGGAGAGGAAAGCTACATGTCAAAGAGGCTTTCATTGCAAAACTTGACAAGCTTTTTCACATCCTCAGTTGCAAGTGTAAAATTGTTCTCCGCTCTGAATTTGGCTGCCTTGCAGATGCTGGTTGCAAAAACGAAACTCACATTAACTGTACATGCCCTAGGGAGATGAAGATCCCTGTGAAGGAACTTGCTTTCATTAAAGGTCAGAGAGACAAGTCTGGTTCTATTGGACCACATCAGATTGGCTTGCCAGATCAACCTGAGCACAACAGACAAGTCAAAAAGCAGAAGCGGCAAGAAGACGAAAGAAGAAGGCTTGCTGAATATAAGCAGACAAGTAAGCAGGATGTTTCAATGCCATCAAATGAAATAATTTTCTCTGATGATGAAAATGAAGAACAAATAGCTGATGCTCAAGATGGAAAGGATGGAAGTTATGAAGTGACATTAGAAATACCAAGCACGTCTTCAACTTCCAATAAAAAGCCAGAGTACAACACATTAGAAATACCTAATGTTGCTATGCATAGCATCAGATATGGTGTTGGCCTGCGTGCCACAGCTGCCATCACCACTGCTGCCTTTATGGATGCTGGCTTGATCACTGAAGAAGACAAGAGACTTGTAGTTGATCACAATAAAGTCAAGAGGGCCCAAGAAAAAGTTACGAGATCCCTGGATCAGGAATTTGATGATCTTTGTAAGAAGGGTGAAATTGACTGCATCTTCTTTGACGGCCGTCAAGATACAACTAAAGTTATGCTGAAAGCAGACAATTCAGATCGTCAGTTCCCCAGCATCATCAAAGAAGAGCATTATTCTGTGTGCAGTGAGCCAGGTGGAAGATATCTCTACCACTTCACTCCTGAGAAAGGCTCAACGAGAAAAAAACCTGCTGAAGTTATTGCTGATAATCTTGTAGATTTCATGAAGAAGAAGGGCATTGATAAAAGCCTGCAGGCCATTGGAGGTGATTCTACAAATGTTAACACTGGCTGGGAGGGTGGTTCCATGCATTGGGTAGAGGTCAAGCTTTGCCGTAAGCTGATCTGGTTGGTTTGTGCCCTCCACACTAACGAGTTACCCCTGCGACACTTGATCACAGCACTGGCTGGGAAGACCTTGTCTAACAACAAGTGGACAGGTAACATTGGCAAGATGCTAGACACTGCAACCGAACTTGAAATTGATCCTTCATTCACCAAACTCTCAATTGGAGAGCCTCTTACTTCACTGAGTGACAATGTCGTAAAGGATCTCTCTACTGATCAAGCGTACGGATATAGGATCACACAGGTCATAAGGACAGGAGAACTTCCCACAGATCTGGCCCTTCTTGAAATTGGTCCAGTGAGCCATTCAAGGTGGTTGACAACAGCAAACAGGCTTTGTCGCATATGGGTTTCAAAACATGGCCTTAAAGGCAAAACCCTCAACAACTTAAGACTGATAGTGGAATACATTGTTGGTGTGTACTACCCCTGTTGGTTCAACATCAAAGTAAAACACTCTTGGGTGGAAGGCCCACGCCACATCTTGTTTCAGCTGCGGCTAGTTAGGCTGCAAAAGAAGGCTGTAGTGGATGCTGTTTTGCCAACCATCAAGCGCTCAGCATGGTATGCATTCAGCGAAATGATAATCCAGACACTCTTGTGCTCAGATGACAGTGAGGAGAGGAGAGCTGGTGTCCAAAAGATTGTTGACATGAGGGGTGGAGATGATGACACACTTGGAGATCTTTCTGTACGTCCCAGGAAGACACCTTCCATTAACCCCAGTGCTTCTTCCGTGTTGGAGCTGACAGACTGGTCTGACGGGGTATTTGAACCTCCTCTGACATGTAAACTGACTACAGCGGAAGTAAAGAAGTTCTTTGACAAGCCTATGCAAGTTCCACAGTGGCCCTGTCATGCTCAGTCAATAGAGAGGTGTGTGAAACAAGTCACAGAGGCAGCAGGCAGGGTGTATACACATGAGAAACGTGAGGGCTATATCAGAGGCCAAGAAGCAAGTCGGCAGCTGATGTCCAAGAACGAATCAAAGCAAGACTTGATGAAACTTGTTGTTTAAATATTTTTTTTTACTGATGTCATTACTTTCTAATGTTGTTTTATGATTACAAGGATATGTTTTATGATTACTAGGATATGTTTTATGCAGAGAAACTAAAATTTTTATAGCATTACCTGACATTTTGAGAAGCTAAAATTAATAAATGTTGTTTTCCGAGAGCAATTTATGTGCTTTTTAATCAAACGTAGATTTACCAAGCTAAGTGTTGAGCAATCACAAAAATAATAGCAGATTTGAATTCTTCACATCCAAAAACATATTTTTAAAACCCCTCAGTGAAGGAATTGGCAAAAATTAATTTTCACCTCCCAAATTGACACACCCTATTGGCCCATGGCAAAGGTAGGCCATGACCCTTATTGTTTGGCCCATGGCCAAGGTAGGCCATAAGACCTTTATTGTTTGGCCCATGACCAAGGTAGGCCATAAGACCTTTATTGTTTGGCCCATGGCCAAGGTAGGCCATAAGACCTTTATTGTTTGGCCCATGGCCAAGGTAGGCCATAAGCCCTTTATTGTTTGGCTCATGGCCACAGTAAGCCATAAAACCAAGGTTCAGTTGTTTGGCCCATGGCCAAGGTAGGCCATAAGACCCTTATTGTTTGGCCCATGGCCAAGGTAGGCCATAAGACCTTTATTGTTTGGCTTATGGCCACAGTAGGCCATAAGACCAAGGTTCAGTGTTTGGGCTATGGCCACAGTGGGCCATAAGACCAAGGTTCAGTGTTTGGGCTATGGCCAAAGTAGGCCATAAGACCAAGGTTCAGTGTTTGGGCTATGGCCAAAGTAGGCCATAAGACCCTTTTGAGTAACCCATGCAATCCTTGCTTATGTTCAGATAGGTTGAGTGTATTTGTGGCACATGTAAAGAGTACAGTGTATATATACATATATATACACACAGATTGCAAGGAATGCATGTGCCTGTTGAAAAAATCTGTTGAGTGATTCTTCCTTAAAAGAAGAATTGGATGCTTGGAGTTGTATGCATTTTAAATGCTTGTTCACTAATGTTGTTTAACTGGGGATCGTAATGAAATATAGGACAAGAAGAAATTACCAGAGAAGAGAGAGCACAGACAAAACAGTCAAGTTTAAATTTGGTTTAATCCCCCCCAAGTACTTATGTGTCACTCAGGTCTAAGCTTATAAGAGAATGAGACTCCTTAAATGTAAATGTTTCCTAGTTAGGCCCTAGGTTGTAGACCTAATTAGGCTTGATTAGGTTAGGCTTAGGCTAGACCATTTAGCCTAATTCTGCAATTTTTGTTAAGTAAGGTTAAGGTTTGTAAATTCCCCACACACGGACCACCAATGTGAAAAACGCTCTGTATGAATTGGTCCACAATTAACCCACCCCTTATATCTCCAGTCTAACTATAGAGTAGATTAAGTCTAGCCCTGTAGGGGTCAGCCTAGAGATTCCGGAAATGGTCCAGAGCGGGCAGATAAATTGAGGTCCACAGTAGGATTCCTCACCAAACTAGGTTAGGGCAATCTACCTTCACCTTTGTTAAGCTATGAGTTGATGCTGGGTCTTAGGCCACAATGTAGGCCTAAGTTGTCTGACCCAGCTTAATTTAATGAGTCTACGT
The DNA here is from genome assembly GCA_023014485.1 of Bathynomus jamesi. NCBI lineage: Eukaryota > Metazoa > Arthropoda > Malacostraca > Isopoda > Cirolanidae > Bathynomus > Bathynomus jamesi. The sequence continues at coordinate 596,173 of JAJOZX010002363.1, read as the reverse complement.
AAAACTGGGTTAAAAACACAATTAGTCACTTACTGCTAGTTATTAGAGAGTCCCTTTTTCCGTCCTTGTTTAATTGTTAAGAGCGTACTTGCTGGTGGGGATCTTTTTCGTCTGTGTGTTCTTGTCCCTTCTCCAGTTCCGTCCTCTCGCCCCGTTCCTCGTTTTCGTTCTCCTCTGTTCTCCTTTTCGCGGGGCTTTTTCCACCAGCGTCGTCTTGGTTTTTTCCTCGGTTGGTTGATCGGTAATGTATATCTATTACCGAGCACGCTCTTGTCACACAGTATATAAATACTAGTGTGGAGAATAACTCTGGTGAGCAACCAATTGGTTTCATCCACCCAGTTATTGACATAAAAGGAATTTAATAATTGTTAGATTAACTACCTACCTACTCAGTGAACCATTTTCGTTACCTCCCAACTACCCACTCATCAGTTTTCCATACTCATTAAGCAGCTAATCTTATCAACAGTTGGAATATAAGGTTCACTACCTATTGATCTCTCAAATTTTTCAATGAAAGATGGGAATTGTGCCCTGTCCCCATCAAATGTTGGTATTAGTAAAATGGGTAACTTAGCCCTAAATTCTTGTGACTCGGGATTTGGCATGCCACTTAAATTTTGTTGAAGGTTGACTCTACTTTGATTAAAATCAGAAATAGGTTTATTTGGTGTTAAGTCGTTCAAAAGAGATTGTAGTCCCCTTATGTGCTATTCATTTGAGATTACCTGATGCTCATTATCAGAGTAAAGGTCTATAAGTTGTTCATCAGCCATTTCACGTTCAACTAATTGAAATACTCTCATCAATGGCTATTATATCCTTCTTTAATTTATCCAATTTAAGAATTACATACTCTAAATCTTCCTTGCCTGGTTGTGTAATACTGTTATAAGTGTTGATGGCCTTAGTAACAGCACCCAACTTCCCACGCTTCTTCTTTTTTAATTGTTGCAATTCATTACTGTCCATGTTTAAGTCAAAATAGTTTAACTAGGGATTGTAATGAAATGTAAGGTGAGAAGAAATTATCAGAGATGAGATATTAAATAAATTGAGTAATCAGACAAACAGTCGAGTTTTAAATTTAGTTAAAGCCCCGAGTATTTAATTACTATCAAGATTTAGTTCAATAAGTACCCTAAACCTTGAAAGAAAAAAGTAAGTTTGATTCTGGTTAATTTGTATGTTGCACTCGGTTCTAAGCTTGTAAAAAAATGGGACTCCTTATATGTAAATGTTTCCTAGTTAGGCCCTAGGGTGTAGATCTAATTAGGCAAATTTGTTACTTTAGGCTTGATTAGGTTAGGTTTAGGCTAGACCATTTAACCTAAATTCTGCAATTTTTGTAAAGTAAGGTTAAGCCTAACGTATGTAAATTCCTCACACGTACGGGCCACCAGTATGAAAAATGCTCTGTATGAATTGGTCCACAATTAACTCACCCCTAATATCTCCACTCTAACTGTAGAGTAGGTTAAGCCTAGCCTTGTAGGGGTCACCCTAGAGATTCCGGAAATGGTTCAGAGCGGGTAGAGTAAATTGAGGTCCACAGTAGGATTCCTCACCAAATTAGGTTAGGGTAATTTACCTTAGCCTTTGTTAAGCTATGAGTTGATGCTATGTCTTAGACCACAATGTAGGCCTAATCTAACTGGACCTAGTTTAAACGTTATCACTAAACTGGGGTTTAGAAATACAATTGTTTACTTACTGAGTGTTATTAGATAAGTCCTGGTCTTCTTAGTCAGGCCTGATTTCTTCTTGGAGTCTTTCTTCTAGATGCTTAATCTCTGAGCGGACTTGCTGGTACAGATAGTTTTCTGTTCCAAGCCTTCCCGGTCGACATGCCGTTCTTGATGCAAGTCCTTTTCCGTTTTTTCTACCAGCGTCCTTTTTGTTTGTTCGTTGATTGGTAGTGTGTATCAATACTACCAAGCACCCTCTATCACACAGTATATAAATACTAATGTGGTGAATAACTCTGGTGAGCAACCAATTGGTTTCATCCACCCAGTCATTGACATAACAGGAGTTTAATAATTGTTAGATTAACTACCTACCTAATCAGCGGACTATTTTCGTTACCTCCCAACTACCCACACGTATCAGTTTTCCATACGCAATAGAGATGAAGAAACTGTAATTAGTTAGTTGGTCTGCGAAAGTAAGTGCTTCATTTTTTTATGCAGGAAAGAGGGGCCAAGGGAGAATGAACGCGGATACGCCCCCACTCCGCCCCATAGAGGAAGAAGAAAGCCAAAATCAAGGTCCAAGGTTTTCGAGATGCCTGGCCACTCTGCGTTTTAAACACAGACGGGGGAAGAGATGAACTGAGGAATATTGTTCTGAAGTAGATGAAAGATTGAAAATACCAATTAACTCATGCGTCAGAGAGTTGGACAGAAAAAGAATGAGAATGTGTTGAAGGTCTGGTACTGCGTGTTCTCCTTAAAGGAAGATACATGCAATTAGAGAGTTCAGAAGAGCAGTGCCCATTATAATAGCGATAGTAAAGAATGAGTGAGCCAACATTAAGGCGAAGAGAGAAAGATTGAATACAATCGGTAAGAGGCGGGGAAGTGAGACGAAAAGCCTTTGATTCCAACCAGTCAAGAAGAGCTGCGTGGGTTGAGGGCCCCTACTGACACATGAGAAGCGTACTCCATACAGGAGGGGACAAGGCCCCTGTACAGAGACAGCAATTGAGTTGGGTTGTAGAAACTGGGGAGCCGGCACAGCAAACCTTAACTCTTATATGCTGTTTTAGAAAGAGAGTACAGTTGGGGAAGGTGGGGCAACTCGGGACCCCGGGGCAACTCAAAACACCCCTTCTACAGCCCAAACTAGTGCCATTTAGTTTAATCTATCTCCGTCAGTGCCGACGTCTTGAGACAGTGGTACGGGGCGGGTTGCGCCTCGTAGCTCCGCGAAAAATTAGAAAGTCTAATTTTTTCTTCATTTGATCTATCATCTGCGAATTTTTCCTTGATTCATAATTCCAAAGCTGTAAGAACTTATTTTTTTCTTTGCGTGTGTAGGCTACTTATGGATCAGTGTTTGATTTTCACGTATCGTCGTGTGTAAAATTTCCTCAGTGACCGCGTGGCACTGAAATTTGGAAAAAGGGGCAAAAAAGAACCCCGAGTTCCGAGTTGCCCGACGATTTTTTTAAACAAAAAATTGCAACCGCTTTTTCAAATTCTAGTTACACCTAATGAGTTTCTGAGGCACTGAAATTCACAAGCTTTTCTCTGACCCAGTCAGAGATAGGAGAAAGATCAGACGCCAGGTGTACCATAGCCGTCCTACGCGAAGCATGGAGTGACTGGTGAAGTGATGCTTTGTGAAGCGGACGAAGAAGTGAAGAGTGGAATCATCGGTACAGCAGTGGATAGGACAAGAAGTGTGACTTAATAGATCATTGATAAATAAAAGGAAAAGAGTGGGTGACAAGACAGAGCCCTGTAGAACACCAATATTAATAGCTTTTGGAGAAATACAGTTGCCATCAACATCAGCAGCTATAGATTCACTAGAAAGGAAATTAGAGATGAAGGCACAAATAGAAGGATAAAAACCGAAGGCCAGCAGTTTGGACATTAACGATTTGTACCAAACTTTATCAAAAGCTTTTATGTTTGCGGCAATAGCAAATGTTTCGGCAAAATCCCGGAAAGAGAATAACTAAGGGTCAGAGAGATATGCAAGAAAATCGCCAGTAGAGCGGCCCTTACGGAACCCATACTGACGATCTGAAAAAAGATTGTGAGGAGAGAGGTGTTTAAGAATCTTCCTATTAAGGATAGATTTAAACACTTTAGAAAGGCAAAAAATCAAAGCAAATGGACGATAGTTGGAGGATTGAGAGCGGCCACCATTCTTTGGGACAGGCTGAATGCAAGCGAACCTCCAGCAGGAAGGAAAAGTACCATACGAAAGACAAGGACGAAAGAGTTTGCCAAGGCAAGGTGTCAGCAATAAAGCACAGTTCTTGAGAACAACAGGATGGACACCATCAGGACCGTACGCCTTCCTAGAGTTGAGCCCAGATAGGGGAGGAGAAATATCTAAGAAATGCCTAATTTCAGACATAATTAAGTCAGAGGGAGGAGGAGATGGAGGAACAGCACCAGAATCGTCCAGGGTTAAGTCGGAGGTGAAAGTTTGAGCGAAGGGTTCAGCTTTATCAGGAGAAGAGAAGGCAACTGAGCCGTCGGGATAGGAAAACAGGAGGAAAAGAAGAAGTCAAGTTGTTGGAGTTCTTTTCTAGGTGCCAGAAAGAAGGAGAAGAATCAGAATTAGATAGGTTTCAGATTTTTGTCTGATGAGGGTATTTTTGGCGAGTCGAACAGATTTTGCACGATTCCGAGCTATATAAGCTAAGTGAGATTCAGGAATTGGATGGCGACGGTACCTTCTAAAAGCATCTTCTCTGTTGCGGGTAGCATTAGAACAAGCAAAGTTAAACAAATGGTTTTTTTTCATTAGTAGTAGGAATAGAATATAAAATGTACACATCCATGCCCGAGAAAATCACTTCTGTTATGCGCTCAACGCAGTTGATGGGAAATCAAAGAAGTACAGTACTGACTAAGCGCTTTCCAATCAGCGGCGCCAAAGTCTCAAAGGCGTCTCCTCTTGCGAGGATCCAAAGGCCGAACTGGAGTGACAGGACAGGAAACAGATTGTGGTCGGAGGAGCCCAAAGAAGAAAAAAGCTTGACAGAATAAGAAGGATGAGAGGTGAGAAATAAATAAATCCAGGATGTTGGGCCTTTCTCCAAGGCGATCGGGGATACGAGTAGGGTGCTGTACAATCTGCTATAAGTCATTCAGGAGAGAAAAGTTGTGAGCTAGTTCACCAGAGATGTCAGTGAAATGGGAGGAAATCCAAAGCGGATGCCTGCGTCCGCTTTGTCCGATTCAGCTAATGCAATAAAGGCATCGTAGACTTCAACTGTCTGGTATTGAATAGCTCTGAGGCTGTCGACTCTGCACTCCCAGCTCGTTTCGCATACTGGTTTCATAGTGAGATTTTTGAAGTGGTCTGTGAGAAGCCTCCAACGATAAACATAGGCAGAGAACAGGACATAAATTCTTTGTAAAATGTCGAAAAGGGACACAGACTCCGTTGAAAATAATGTAGCATCCCCGACAGAGAGACTGCCATCTGATGTGTCAAATTTTACCTTAAAAGACATCTCTTCAAAATGGCTTACATTCGGCATAGTCTAATACAAATGTCCCCAAGAACCTTTTTTGTCATTAAAGGCCGCCGCACACCGAAAGCCACGCACGCCACGCCACGCACACAACGCCACGCACGACAGCCACGCTACGCGGTCCTCACACCAAAAGACAAGTAGCCGGGCAACGCCGCCAGTATCCATCTAACCTAATTTTGGAGCAATTTCCTTCTAACAATTATCTTTTCTGTATATGTCCCTGTACTCTTCTTTCCTCATGTCATAAAGGCATGGGTACCGTCTGACTTCTTCAATCAACTCTTCCATTGCAAAACTGGTGCGAAACGGGGCGGATGGGGAATGAATGAATGAGTGCGACTGATTGAACCACTTCAGCCAGTGAGGATGGAATAAACTCCACCTACTACGAAGACGAATTGAGCGTGCGCAGCCAAAGACATGTCTCGGAATATCGCTCAGGGAGCGAACGCGAGCCACGTGGCGCGGCTGGCTGGCGCATGGTGTAGCTAGCTTGGGCTTCGGTGTGAGTTGCTTCGTTGAAAATCATTAGAGCGATGCTGAGCTACGTGGCGGGCGTGCGTGGCGTAGCTAGCGTGGCTTCCGGTGTGCAGCGGCCTTAATTCTTTTTCCACAGTAATGATCCGTTACATCCTTCACTATCACGCGCCTGAAGTGATCCTTCATTAATTCGTCGTACTCTTGTAGTAGCTCCACTAAACAGAGGAGGTTCCGTTATTTTCGGTATAGAGTCTGTCAGATGAGACAGAAAACCATTTACAGTATGTTTCGATATAGAGGATTATATTTAAAAGTCGCTAATTTCATTAAGCACCTTCAGTTTCATAATCTATTCTTTATATTTTTTTATTAAGCATCACTTATTTTGTAATAAATATACAATAAACCATTCAATTTAAAAATATATAACATTTTGTAAACTTTATATTATATTTATCATTATTATTGCTATTATTATTGTTTTTGGCTATCACTATTACTATATCACTTGCTACTTTCACTACTTTTATGTAATAGATAAATTAAATGCCATTAATTTTACCTAAAATGCCTTCTTGCTTCCAAATGCATATTCAGATGAGAGTATTGTGAATATATTAATGTCATATCAAATATCTAAAAATAGTAAAACTGTCACTTACTGTATATTGTTTTCTGAACAAAAATTTAATTTTTTTTTTTTATCAGGTTGTAACATAAATTCTGCTCGATTAGAAAATGGACGATAGATAATAGAATATCCTCAAGATAATGTGAAATAGTTTTAGAAATGTTGCAAAATACACGCGGCGACAGGTTCGCACATGTTTTATCACGACACAGAATGATACAGAATGACTTAGGCTAGTGTAGGCTTAGGCTAGTGTAGGATTAGGCTAATGAATATTTTCTCCAAATGATTTGTCACAAGCGAATCTTCAACATCGAATCGATATTTGAACATCATTGCATTCTCGGCCACTGCAGGCACCGTTTTCGAATCGGATCGTCACTAGGGATGAAAAATGGGTCCTCTATAACAATATTAAGCGTCGACATCAGTGGCTTAGCCGTGAAACAAAGCCTGAACCTCAGCCAAGGAATGGACCCCATCCAAACAAAATTTTGCTATGCGTTTGGTGGAATATGCAAGGTATTATTCATTTTGAGCTTCTGCCAGATAACCAAACAATCACAGCTGAAGTCTACTGCCAACAACTCCAACGACTGAAGATTGCATTACAAGAAAAACGTCCTGCATTAATTAATCGCAGAGGTGTTCTATTCCACCAGGATAACGCGCGCCCTCACACTGCTCGAATCACCACTGCCCAATTGGGAGGCATTTGGTTGGGAAAAAATGCCTCATCCACCTTATTCTCCGGACATCGCACCTTCAGACTGCCATTTATTCAGAAGTCTGCAACACCACCTAGATGGACAAAAGTTGCAATCCAGGGAAGCTATCGAAAACGAAGTGATCGCTTTTTTTAATTCGAAACCAAGGGATTTCTTCGATCGTGGCATAAAAAAACTTTTCTACAGGTGGGAGGAGGTTATAGAAAAAGAGGGGAATTATATTGATGATTAATTTGTCATTATTTCAATTAATTTGTATTGTGAATAAACTAAAAATTCGAGCAAATTTGTCCTTATAAGTCCTTTAATTTTTGTTCTGAATGAACTAAAAAATCGAGCAAAATATATGTTATAACATACTTGTTTCCAGCGTTTCTACTTATATTCGATTTTGCGTTGAAGCTCTGCGTCAATGCAAGCATTTCGTTTCGTAATTCGTTCTGTTCCAACCTATGTTTAATATGATTGAAAATGACTGGGTGACGTTTCATTACTCATGAGAATTGCCGACATGTGCCTCCAATCGCTCGATCCATCAATTCACAGGGATGATTTTTTTGGATTAAAGTCGAACAACTTACAACAAAATCAGAATACTTTATCCGTAGACTTCGAATAAAGCAGCCAGCGCCGTCTCAGAACTTCACCATTTTCAAGTTTTCTGCCCAGAAAAGCCAAAGAAAACTGACGGTTGTGTCATCCAAAGGAAAAATCGTCCTGTTGTTTAATTTTTGCAGTCCATTCATCACTAACAGGTCTCGAATTTTAGGCGTCAAACAAGGCTATAAGGCAGGATCAGAATCGACAATGCCTGTTATAGCACCCTCTCTGATATAAATGGCATCTTCATTGCTTTCTGTAACTGTCGTCTCTGGTGTACGTGTTGGATTAGACTACAAATTACAATCAGAATCTCTGATGGCTGTTACTAATTTCCCTCGATCATCGTCATTGTTTTCTCCAACTCTAGTTTGACTAGGTGGCAAGTCGAGTTCAAATTCTCCGAGAGTGTTTTCTCCCAGCTAACAGTTGTAACGTAAATACTATATTCCACTGCAGTCTTACTTGTTATATGAGTTTGACTACGCCGCAAATCGAGTTCAGAATCGCCAATGCTTGCTCCGCTGCAACCAGCTTCCTTAGTCGCAAGGTTGTCGGTAGATTTGAAGAATTTTCTTAATGCATCTGCACTTTTCTTTATTTCAACCTGTCGCTCTGCTTTTCGCTTTCTGTTCTGGTGCTCTGATAATTTCTCCTTTTTCGTACACAGGGCGGTACGAAAGTAATGCCTCTTATTTTATTTCTCACTAAATATAATTCCAATTACAATAAAAATTACAGGGAATATGCATACATACATGGCAAATATAGCTATTTTTCCACATAGTCTCCATCAACTGCAATGCACTTTTGCCAACGTTGAACCAGACGCTGTATACCGGCGTTGTAAAACGCCTTGTCATAACATCGGAACCAGTCACGAACCTTCTTCATCACATATTGTCATCCTCAAAGTGTTGCCCACGACGTGTTGTCTTTTGGTGCCACTCCATAGACTGTCGCTTGAGTTCGGGCTGATAGTGGTGAACCCATGTCTCGTAGCCTGTGATTATGCACGATAGAAATTCCTCACCTTCGACTTCGATACGAAAAGTGAATGTTTGAATTTGTTTTTTCTTATTATGTATAAAGTAAAGCTTTTTTATGCGAACTTTTTGTTAAAATAGGGGCAGGGAGCGCTGAATACAAAGTTCGAACAGTCCACAATTTTGCTTCAGGCGGCCCTGGTGCAGATAGTAAACTGGAAAGTACATTAAGGGTACTCAAAGAAGAGAACGAGAAAGAATAGTTCAAACCATACTATATATATATATATATATATTTTTTTTTTTATTTTTTTTTTTTTTTTTTTTTTTAGGGGTGGTCGAAGTTGGTACTAGAAAGCGAATAAACATCCAGTAGTTGTCGTTTCATCTATGAAATGTGAAAATCACAAAAAAATGCATTTTGATAAAAGATCAGAATGCGAATTTAGCTTTTAAGTTTTTAATTTTTTCTGTTGTCACTTCATGCAAAAATCCCGTATGCGGCATACGCGCAACCAAAACAAAGCAAACCCAAAATTATTAACTTGTTTCTATAAGCATAAATATCAACGTTTTGCTTGTATTTTTATATAATTATTAATTATGCATCTTTATTAAAAAATAATGGTAAAATATTATATTTCCTGTGACCGTTCACGCTTATTTCTTACATATTGCTATTCGCATTAACACTTTTCATTATGTTTCAGATTTTCCGGTGTAAATAATGCCGAAAGCGAAAACAAGACACCTGACCCGAAAGAAAAGTGAAGAAAAGTATGGAGGTGGTCCTTGTGAATTATTAATGACCGAACCAAGCACTTACAGGCAGCTGATTCAATACTATTATGACCTTAATCATGCTAACCCTGGTGCAGATTTTTGGGCCTTAGTGCAGCAAGTTAGCAAGGATTTAAAATCCATTTGGTCTTCAGTGAATCCAAGGCTGCCTTTGATTAATGACAAATCCATTGACAGAAAGGTTAAAGACCTACTCACTCTTGTGAAAGACATTAATTGCAAGCATGCTAAGGCAAGTGTCAAGCGAAATCTGGATGCTAACCTGGACAAACTTTTTTATATTTCTGCCTGTTCCTGTTCTTTGGATATTTTGCCTTGCAGTGATTCAAGAGTATACTGTAAGAAGGACAAGTGTACACAAGAACACATCATCTGTGTTTGCCCTCGAAATGCAAAGGTGCCACTTGAAGAAAGAGCATACCTTCCTGATCAGCGATCCAAAACAGCATACTAGCTGTCTTCAGTGGACACAGCTGCTGCCAAAAGAGACAGGAAGGCCAAACAAGGACAGCAACATGTACTACCTCAGGAGGAAGTTGAGCTAGTAGGATCTTTCATACAGCCTACAGAGCTGCCTGGACTTACAAGCAGTTCATCTGGTGGCGAGGTTAGTTTCCTTTTATTTATATTAATTATATGTAATTACAAATAAATAAATTAATTAAATAAATAAATAAATAAATAAATAAATAAAAATAAATAAATTAAATAAATAAATAAATAAATAAACAGAAAACATTAATATTTTCCATTTATTTTCAGGAAGAAGATGAATGGTAGCCTAGGAAGAGGCCTTCAGGAGACTACAGCCTTTTAAAGTTTTCCAGATATGCTATGGAACTTGTCAGAGGTGAATGTTCATCAAATCTGGGCGCAGCTCTTGGGAATGCCTTGCTCCATGACATCAAACACCTACTGAGACCTGAAGTTGACATCAATCACATCTTGATTGACAAGTGCAAATTAGACAGGGCCAAAGCCCAAATTAGGGTAGTTAGTGAGGGTGTGGAATCAGAGAAAAAGACAGCTCATTTGTGTTGGTGTGGATGGGAAGGTTGACGAGAATACCATGACTTACAAAGAAATAGAGACACCTGAAAGGGAAAATGTTCTCAGAAAGTGTGTTGACGCAGAACATCACCTCACCTTCACCTATGAAGATGGAAAATCTCCTGGCGCCTACTTGTCCCACAGAAGAATTCCTGTTGTAGGCGCCACTGGTGAGGTCCTTGCTCAGGAGATATTCAGTGTTCTTGAAAAATATAATAGCCTTGAAAGTATCCGAGCCATTCTTCTTGATAATACCGCAACCAACACTGGCTGGAAGAGTGGTTTAGTGGTAAAACTTGAAGAAACTCTGGGGAGGAAACTGTACACTATTGGTTGCGCACTGCATCAGAATGAACTCCCACTAAAAGCTCTTTTAAAAAAAATGGATGGAGTGACAACTGGCCCAAGAAGTTCAGTGGGCCCCTTGGGCAAAGGTGCGCAGAAGATATCCAGGATGAACCTCAGGTACAGTTTGAAGCTGTGGAAACTCCAATCACTGAAGGTTCATTCCAGAGGAAGTACTGAAAGACCTCAGTCATGATCAAAGGCTTCTATATGAGCATTGCAGAAGGATCGGATCAGGAAGAGTAGATGACAGATGGGTTGCTTGGAAGATTGGTCCACTTAACCATGCAAGATGGTTAACTCTTGCCATACGACTTCTTTGTTTGTACACAAGAGACAACAGACCAAACCTGAATTTGAAAAAGTTGGTCCATTACATTGTTCGAGTTTATGCTCCTGCATGGTTTGAGATAAAGGCATCTTCTAAGCTGCATGATTCTCCTCGCATCCTCTTCTCTGCTATCAGCCGACTGAGGCTGATTCCATTTGATGATGTGAAACGCATTGTAAAGCAGAACATCCAGGGTAATGTTTTCTGCCTCCGACCTGAGAACATCCTCTATGCCATGGTGAAAGATTATGAAGACAGAATCAGGAATCTTGGGCTTCAGACTATACTCACTCTCAGACACAGGTAAATTTGGCGCTTCTTGTAATTTTTTTTTTTTTTTTTTTGCCAAAGCTGTTATTCTCCAAAAAATATGGAAAAAATATTATAATTTTCACTTTAAGTGGGTAATTTGTTTGTATTATTGAAACGGCAATATTTGAGTACTATTTTTCATTTATATTTATATTTTTATTTATATTTATATTTTCATTTATATTTTCATTTTCATTTTTCATTTATAGACTGGAGAGCAACCAGGAAGCAGGGAAGAAAATTCCCCAGGTGAATTGGAATGCAAATCACTGGCATGAGCTCATCGACCTCACTGACCCTGATGTCATGGAACCACCTACCACACAGCACCTATCTGATGAAGAAATCCAGTCATTCATGGACACTAACACTAAGCCAGACATTCCAGACTTGCCTTCTCACTCTCAGAGTGTTGAGAGGAGTGTGAAATTAGTGACAGAGGCTTCCCATACCGTGTACGGGTTCGAAACTCGTCACAGATGTATCCTTACTAAAGTACTGAGCAGGAAGATGCGTCCTACATTTATGTCAAAAGGACATTATTCTCAATCTTATGATGATTTACATGAATAGTTTTTCTTTTTACATGAGAACATATGATTTTTTTGGATTTATCACCTTTTGAAAGTATTTTTTCAAGTTTTGTAGCCAAAATATGTGAATAAATTAGCAAAAATGCGTTTTTTTCAACGAAATTTTATCATTTTACACTTAAAACACATGATATACATTAGGCATTGTCTCCTCTTGGGATAGAAAATGATATTGAGTTGCTACATCTATAATTAGTTAATATTATGTCTTCAAAAATGACGAGTTTACCTATCGCGTATGATGAAAACTGGGTCAAAAACCATAACAAACTTTAATTGCAAATCCGCAAGCAGGCCCTTATCCGTTTGCTCTAAAAAAATTTTTGGGTTCATTTCTCGACCAAACCTAACTACTGGGCACTTATTCACCTTGCGATTTCAAAATATGTGGAAAATCGACCCGCCCAAATATATATATATATATATATATATATATATATATATATATATTATATATATATATACCGTTACAAGTGAAACAAAAAAATTAAAATCGCTTAAAAGCTCAGCACCAAATATTTTATTGTGGCGACTTTACCTTTCCATTCATAACATGGAAGAAAAATGACCAAGTCATATATGCTGGGAAATTCAGTGGTAACATTACAAAGGATGATAGAACCCAGGCAATAATGTTATTAGACATTATGGAATATTATGCACTTATCCAGGAAATCTGTGAAGCGACTACAAAAGAGAATGTTTTGGATTTAATTTTAACAAATAACAAGTCATAATAATAAGTTAGGTACAATATAAAGTCAAATAGGCCTAAAGTAATTTCCAGAAAAGAATAGTGGCTGCGCCCACCAAAACAGCCGAATAGATCTTAACGTGTTTGTGTTGGAATATGTTACGGATTTTTTGTCACCCAATGATGTGTGCGAGTATCAGTCACGTGATGCCCCACCTCCCGTTTCGTCCAATCCTGTATTCATAAACAATTTAATTTTTCTTAAATAGCATTTGATATATATAATTAAATCATGTAATCTTGTCAAGTAGGTCACGTAAGTTAATTAAATAATATAAAATAGGAATTTGGGAAACTCATAATATGATGTACTTAAAATTATTTATAAGTTCCAAGATTAGACGGAAGAGGAACGTGAGCTTATTTTTCCAATTCGAAATGAAAACTACAAAAGTAGAAAATCCAGATGAATTCTTTGACATAGATAGAAATCAGCCAAGAACAAGTTCTGACGAACCTATTAATAGAGTTAGAGTCCTTAGAATGAGACGTAATTAAGGCTTTATAACAAATACAAGAATTTAGCATCAGGGCCAGACACATGGAGTGCCATGTTTCTGAAAGAATGTAAAGAGAGCAGTGCCTCTGTATTTACAATGGAGGAAATCACTCAACACAGGACAAATTCCACCTCCATTAAAGAGCGCGAACATTGCCCCTTTATTCAAAGGAGGTAACAAAGTAATGCCTAAGAATTATCAACCAGTAGCTATCACCTCCCACCTTATAAAGTGCTTCAAACGAGTAATTATGGGCGAAATTGCTTGCCGCCTGCATTTTAAGAATTAATTCAATCCAAACCAACATGACTTCAGGGCTGGGAAATTATTCCTAATACAGTTGTTAGACCACTAAGAGAAAATACTGAAAACATTGTGTCGAGGTCAAAATATAGACGTAATATTCACTGAATTGCTAAAATCCTTCGATAAATGTGACCATGGAATTATAGCACATAAACTCAAAAACTTAAGAATTACTGGAAAGGTTGGACAATGAATATTTAATTTTCTGACTCAAAGAACACAGGGTGGTAGTAAATGAAGTCAAATCTGAAGTCTCAGAAGTCGTCAGCTCTGTCCCACAAGGTACAGTGTTTGCTCCCTTGCTGTTTATAATAATGACTGCATACATTAATGCACATATTAATGACAGTATGATATCGTGTTTCGCGGATGACAGAAAGGTATGCAAGGAAATATCAAACGAAGGTGACATAGGAAAATTACAAAACGACATTGAAACATTATTCAAGTCGGCAGAAGACAACAATATGAAGTTCAACGACGAAAAATTCCAACTTATAAGATTGGTAACAAGCTGCTACAGAATAAGGGATACAAAACACTGCAAGACAAACAGATAACACTAAACCCACAATCTTGGAATAGTAATGTCAGTGAGTGCAGAATTTAATTAAAATTAAAATAGAAAAATAATGAGTATTGCTCAGTACTCACAAGCACATGCAGAAGACGAGACATTGCGAACATAGAAGCCATACAAAGGACTTTTACGTCTTAGTTAGAGGAAACGAAAGGTGAAGACTTTTGGTCTTGACTGCAATCCCTGAAACGCTATTCTCTGGAAAGAAGACGCGAGCAGTACACAATGATATACATATCGAAAAATATTCGAAGGTTGTGTCCCTAACCCTAGAAATTAAATTGAAACACACTAAATGAGAGAAGTGGCAGATTCTGTACTGTTCCACTTGCGGTAGGACAGAGGGTCATGAAAACGAGAATGGAAAATATCCTCAGAATACGAGGCCCGAAACTTTTTAATATCCTGCCCAAAGAACTGAGGAACCTCCAGCGCACCAACCTGAATAATTTCAAGAACCAACTGGACAGTTTCCCGTGCAAAGTGCCTGACCACCCATGTATGGCTGTGTACGAGGGCAGGAGGAAAGCGGAAACCAATTCTCCCTTCCACCAAATCCTGCAAATGAGGCGGGATGCTGGAGAGGTCGACCACAGGTCGATCCTGAAATGTCGTTCGAACCCTCCAAAAGTATAAGTACTAAAATTAATTATAAGTATAATATCCTGAAACACGGTTAAGTGTATCATATCAAATAGGATATTTCATAGGAGGAGATTGTATACATGAAAATGAATCCTGAATCGAGTCCATGCGTGAAACAAAAAACAGCTGCAGACGCAATATGAATAGAATAGAATAGAATAGAATAGAATAACCTTTATTAATAATAATAAAATAAATAATTTTTTTTTTCAATTTACAATGACATGAATAATTGTGAAGCTCGACTATTTATTTTATTTAATTTGGCCCTTAAGCTTTAGGCTTTACTGGGCTCTTATTAAAAATAAGCAGCTAGTTGTTATAAATTAATAATAATAAATAAATAAGTAAGTAAATAAGTATTATTAATAGTTAAAACATGTATTACAATATTAAACAATATTAATGGACAATATTAAACAATATTAGTGGACATTAATCCTAGATTTTTGTTAGTATGCCATTATTAATCGTGATTTCAACTTGGTTTTAAACAAATTTACATTCACAATATTTTTTATATCGGCATGCAAGTCATTCCATAGTTTCAATCCAATGAAAATAGGTAGTTTTTGAGATGATGACAATCTAAATTGAGGTATAACAAGCTTTGATCTATTTCTGGTTTGATACGGGTGGATTTCTTGATGAGTTACAAAATATCTATTTACCCATTGCAAATTATTGATTTTGTTCTTACACTTGTAAATAAAAATAAAATGTGCCAGTTTGGTTATATCGTTGAGCTTTAGTAGGTTTAGCTCTTTAAATAATGCACTAGAGTGATCAAGGAAATCAGCACCAGGTAATAACCTTATTGCTCGTTTTTGGATGACAAAGATACCATTTAATGCGTTGCTAGAGGAGTTTCCCCAAACAAGAGTGCAGTATGTTATATAAGGAAGAACAAGAGTATGATAAAGAGTCAATAAAACTTGTTTAGGGACTACATTTCTAAGTTTAAACATTATAGCAACGCTCCTTGAAATCTTTTTCGCGATATAATTTACATGATCACTCCATTACAAATTCTTATCTAGCATTACACCAAGAAATTTTGTTACAGTACACACCTTTATGGCGATTTCATTAACATTAAGTTCATTAAGATATACATTTCTTTTATTAGTAAAAATCATGAAATTTGTTTTACTGGTATTTAGGAAGAGTTTATTGGTGGGCAACCACTTCATTACACTGATGAATTCTGA
The DNA here is from genome assembly GCA_023014485.1 of Bathynomus jamesi. NCBI lineage: Eukaryota > Metazoa > Arthropoda > Malacostraca > Isopoda > Cirolanidae > Bathynomus > Bathynomus jamesi. The sequence continues at coordinate 580,090 of JAJOZX010002363.1, read as the reverse complement.
ATGAAATATATTCTTAGCTGTATTAACATCTTTGCAAGAAAAAGAGACAGTTGTATCATCTGCAAACATTATGAAGTTCAGTATATCAGATGAACGTGGAAGGTCATTTATATATAATAAAAATAACAGTGGACCCAGAACTGAGCCCTGTGGCACACCATGTTTGACAAGCGCTTTAGTTGAGCAAACCTTATTTACTGATACAAAATGATATCTATTGGACAAATAACTTTTAAACCAATCACTGATTGCTCCTCTAAAGCCGTAACAATATAATTTATTAAGTAGAATATTATGGTCTATTACATCAAACGCCTTACTCAAATCCATAAATATTGATATCATTATTTCTTTGTTCTCCTTAGCTATATTTACATTTTCCATGAGATTTAAAAATAGCCATTTCCGTTGTTTTATTATTACGGAAGCCATATTGATCTGGAGATAATAAATTGTAGGATTCTAAATATCGCTGCATTCTACTTTTTACAATTTTTTCAAAAACTTTGCTGAACACAGATAATGAACACACTGGCCTGTAATTTGTTGCTAGTGTAGGATCACCCCCTTTAAAAAGGGGTGTTATACAACCAGTTTTTAGCATTGATGGAAATATTCCTTTGGAAATACTTTGATTGATAATTTTAGCCAAAGTTACAGATATCTTGTCTTTAACAAGTTTCAATATAGGTACAGGAATGTTATGAATGTTAGTTTTTGTATTTTTTAATTTACCAATAATATTCTGGACCTCAGTAGAGGTAAGTATTAGTTGTAGGTTGTTAGTTTTTCAGAGTGTAGATAGAATTTCTCGTCGACAAAATGGGTATAGCGTAGGTCTTCCAATGTACTGATTCTCAGGGAGAATGAAAAGTACATAAGAAGCTATGTATATATATATATATAATATATATATATATATATATATATATATATAGCGAGGGGATAATCTCTAGGAGCGCTCCATTTTTCAATATTAAACATACACTCATAAAACATATACCATTTGAAAGCTCACATTTTTCTGAGTCTAAAAATGTAGTAATCCAAAAGTATCAATAGCAAATAAAAAGTAACGATTTAATTAATTGTTTGACGCGTGACGTCATTAACTACATTATAAAGGTTGGCCAAGTTATAAATCTTCAGTCTGTGTTGTAAGATGGTATTTTTGGTAATTGTTACGCTAACCTAACCTAACATGAATATGTTATTACATTATCATTTGTATAAGTTAGGTCTCGGGGGTACGGGGGCGGAGCCCCCGTAAAGATCACGCATCACAAATTGATTGATATAGGGTTTTATATTTAAACCGAGTTACTTTTTATTTGCTATTGATACTTTTGGATTACTACATTTTTAGACTCAGAAAAATGTGAGCTTTCAAATGGTATATGTTTTATGAGTGTATGTTTAATATTGAAAAATGGAGCGCTCCTAGAGATTTACCTAGCGAGGAATAGGAGGAAGAAAAGATGGTACATGTTTATTTACAGACGTTTCGGAAAAGTTCAATTTCCATCATCAGTGCTAAAAAGTTTAAAAACAAATAGAAATAAATAAGTATAATGAACAAAAACGAACAATAAATTAAAATGGCGCAACAATTAGCGATAATTAGCGAGAATTAATAGTATAGTTACAATATATATTAAATTAGAAGATCAAAAATGAAACGATATAAAGTATAAAAGTATGGACAATGAGTGAAATATAAAACGGTTAAAAGGTGAAACAGAATTGAGGGGGTTCTTACCAAATTGTTAACGTAATGAGAGACTAATTGTACAGAAGATTGGGAATGGTTGCTTGTTGAAAAAATTCCATATTAGAAAGATGGAGCCAGGCGGAGTGATGGTGGATTTCTTTTGAGTTTGAGAGTTTATTTGGCGATGATGTTTAAATTGAAAGCGGAACTGTAGTCGTTAAGGGTTGACTGGATACTGAGGATATAAAGGGACTCAAGTATGAAGAGATCGATTAGTTGGTTGGCTGAATTAACGATTTTGAAATTGGAGGGAAGTAACGGGTGGTTGTGAAGGTGGCAATGATTCCTTATTGTTGATTTGCAGGATTTGTTCAAGGGCTGTGAAGTTCTTGTAGAAATCCTACGATGCTCGTCCACTCTTGTTTGATATTGGTGGATGGTACTGCCAATATAGTTCGCTTTGCAGCGAACACAATTAAAAACATAGATAGTGGACGAAGCAAGTGGCTGGGGTGTTTTTTCTTTATGATTGAGGTAAGATTTGATCAGAGCTGGGCAATAAATACATTGAATGTATTTAAATACTAAATACTAAATACATGGGAGAAATGTATTTAAATACTAAATACTAAATACATTTTGCGAATGTATTTAGATACTAAATACAAAATACATCAATTGTATTTAAATACATTTGTAAATACATTTTAAATACATACAAATTTTAACATGCATTCACTAATTCACTAAGCCATGACACGCACACGATAAAGAAATCAACCGCTTTCGACTAAGAATGGCACACAACTGATTGAACTGACACGTTGAAACATGAACCATGCTGTACTACACTGTCGACGCGTCGTACTGTGCTAGTACAGAACGTGTATTAACCAGTAAAAGTATTTACATTTTTATATTTTGAGTATTTAAATACATTGTATTTAAATACTCATTAAAGTATTTAAATACTATATTTAAATACATGAAAAACAATGTATTTATAAATACAGTTCTAAATACACAAATGTATTTAAATACGTATTTAAATACAAATGTATTTAAATACTGCCCAGCTCTGGATTTGATACTATTGTTGTTGGTGAAGGCGAAATGAAATTTAATTTTGGGGTAAAGCGGGGTGAGTAAGAGACGGAGTTCTGGAAGTATTTTGTGGCTAATGTGGTCGTAATAGGGGAATGAAAAATATTGTACGCCTTTTTTAAAAGTGGGAACTTTAAGGCGGGGTGGGGTTGATAAATATTATTAAGAAAGTTTATGGTTAAAGATTGTAACAGATGTTTTGGGAAAGAGTTATTAATGCTGAAGTTATGAATGAACTCTATTTCATGGTGGAAGGATAAGTACGAAGAGCATAGATGATAGGCGCGGTGGATTAAAATTTTAATACTGTTTATTTTATATAGGGAAGGGGTGTGGTTTAGGAAATTAGTACCTAGGCCTGTGTACATGGATTTTCGATATATGGAAGTGCTGAATTTGTTATTTTGTTTAGTTATTGTAATATCTAGGAAGGGTAAGGTGTTGTTGGATTCGTCTTCTCTGGTGAACTTAATGTTTTTATGTTGGGAATTAAGGTAGTTAAGAAAAATGGGGGTGTGGTTGGCATTGTGAAAAAGGAGAAAGGTGTAATCAACGTATCTTTTATATAGGTATGGTTTATAATGAGTGGGGCAATGAAGTAGCCAGTTATTTTCAGGTGGAGTTCAGTTCACGAAGAAGGTGGTGGTCACGGTTGTGTGACCGATGAATAAGGTGGTAAAGTGCAGAGGCGGATTAAAACATCTCGGGGACCCGGAGCAATGAAGAATATTGGGGCTCTTTCCTATAGCTTTTTATAAGAATAAATGTACATGTACAGTACACAGTACATTTACACGAATTATATGTACGGTGATCGGGCTAATTGAGAAACAAACTTAAAAGAACCTCTAATTACAATCAACTACATTTTTTTATGCAGTTAATTTCGAATACCTATATAGAAAAATATTTAAAATTTTCTATACCAAAATTTATAATTAACTACAACTGTTTTACAGTATTTAACTATCTGAATGGTTCTGTTATTTAAATAATTATTCTTTCTAATTAAATTAATCAATTTTGGAGGCACCAATCTCTCGCATGATATCTATATCACGCGTTCTCGCGCCAAACAAAATAGGTGACTTTTTAGGTTTACTGGTGCGCGAGCGGTCGAAATGACTAGCGCCTTCAAAGGAAACGTGACGTCAATAAAAATCAAGCAGCGCGATTGGTCACTCAAAAATCACATGATCTAAGACTACCCTTCAGACAGAGGTGAAGCCCCTGTAATCTTGCTCGAGGTGCGCGGAACAAAATGGAACGTGTGAAGTCATTACTAAAAATGACCAAATTTTCTGATTTCTAGTAAAATTTACCTTCAAGTTTGCACTCCCATCACTAATATATTGCTCTAGTTTTTGTTTTGGTGGTGTTGTTTAACCTCCTTCGCAGCATCTAAAGTTATATGACAAAGGGCACTTACAGATTTACCACGGGTCGCTACATAATCTGAATGTGGAGGACAGTCCCCATCCAACTACTCTCCAGACCCAGTGTTGCTTAACGTCTCTGATCGACGGGAAGTGTTATGACATTGGCCACTATATAACCCGCTCTGGTTGTAATGCATATTGTTTCAATATTGTAGTTAATGTGCCAGTGAGGAAATAATATTGCAAATCATGAGCTACGGGAACATAGTCAATTTATGGCATTAGTAGAATCATAGTAATAATAATGTTTGGGTTAAGTAGTATGGGCACAAAATGTTAGAGTGCAATTGCAATGTTGCAATGTTGCAATACCCCCTTCCCTTGTTGCAAGACCCCTCCCCTTCCCCCTTGTTGCAAAGTTCCAACCCCCTCCCCCCAGGGTGCCAAAAAAAAGGAAAAAAATAAAAAATCGGTAATGGGGGAGAGGGAGGATGACCTCCCCCAAAGAGGTAACCCTAACTTTGGGGGAGAAGGTGGGACGGCCTCACCCCCAAAGGGTTACACCTAACCTAAGAAAGTAAGAGAGAGAGGAGAGAGAGAAATGTTCACGCTGGCATGCCACAAAGCATAATGGATCAGCCTCAGCTGGTTGGTGGGTTTTTGTTTTAGAAAGTCGGGGGTTGCCAGAGAGCACTATTTAATATATTTAATTTATATATGTTACCCAATGAATCTTTATTGTCTTAGAAACCGTATATATACCATTAAAAGCAGTATTAAGAGAGTAATTTCATTAACGGTATACATATATATTAATGGCTCAGTCCAGTTGTAGCGCCTCCAGCTACCAGCGGCATGAATGGCCAAAAATTAATAAAGAATCGTACCCAGCCATATATATATATATATATATATTAGAAATGTTCAGTTATCCCTTATATATTCTTTCAAACAATTAAAACCAAACCAAAATGGAGAAATGTCAATTTACCTTGTTTACTTGCTTCGAATAAATTTCATTTAATTCTCCATAATCACTTCATTTAAAATGAGGGAAAAAATATTTGTCTAATAAATCAAAAAGCAACTCGCTTCCAAAAGAATTTCAGTCTTAATATAGGGGTCACCCATACAACACTTATCAAGCCCAACGTTGCTTAGCAGCTCAAATCTCGCCGTGAAGAGCCATGATACATTGGACGCGACATCACTTTTCTAACCACGAAGGAGCGACAATTAACTGACTTAAATAAATTTTTCGTTTATATATACACACACCAAGGAAAACATTTGTTGGATAATAAAACACAAGTACATCACTCTGTTTATTTAGCCGAATTATTGGAAATAATCTATGAAATATATAGAAAATAAATACAGGGTGTACATAAAGTCAGGATCTATTTTTGTGAAGCACTTGGAAATTATATGGAATTCAATCATAAAAAGATAAAGTGGTAACATTTATTAAATAATTAAGAGTAGGATTCGACGTGACGCCCATCAGTATCCCTGCACAGCTCAAATCGTTCCGCAGCATTTCTAAACACATTCTGGAGCATTTGCGGGGTTATGTTATCTGCAGCAGTTCGTATACGTGTACGTAAGTTTTCAAGACTCGTAATCTTCGTCTGATAGACGTGCGATTTGATAAAGCCCCATGCAAAGAAATCTAAAGGGGTTAAATCTGGTGATCTCGCTGGCCAAGGTCTGTTGCTTCCGCGTCCTTTCCAGCGATTTGGAAAACGTCCATTTGATAATCCTGAACAATTTTGGCATAGTGACAAGGAGCACCATCATGTTGATAGACGACGGGGATAGGATTGTTAGTACCGTCGTCTATCAACATGATGGTGCTCCTTGTCACTATGCCAAAATTGTTCAGGATTATCTAAATGGACGTTTTCCAAATCGCTGGATCGGACGCGGAAGCAACAGACCTTGGCCAGCGAGATCACCAGATTTAACCCTTTTAGATTTCTTTGCATGGGGCTTTATCAAATCGCACGTCTATCAGACGAAGATTACGAGTCTTGAAAACTTACGTACACGTATACGAACTGCTGCAGATAACATAACCCCGCAAATGCTCCAGAATGTGTTTAGAAATGCTGCGGAACGATTTGAGCTGTGCAGAGATACTGATGGGCGTCACGTCGAATCCTACTCTTAATTATTTAATAAATGTTGCCACTTTATCATTTTATGATTGAATTCCATATAATTTCCAAGTGCTTCACAAAAATAGATCCTGACTTTATGTACACCCTGCATACAATCAAAATAGTTCAGAAGAATTCTATACACACTTTAAACGATGTATATAAATATATACATTCATAAATAATAATATTAGTACAGGAGAAATCTATATACACATATTAAATAATAAAATTTTAACAAATATATAGAAAATAAATATAAATTCAAAAATTAATATATATACATCAAAATAGTATAGGAGAAACTATATACACATTTATATTTAGCCAGAAAATTAGGTAATAGCAATACTTCCAGTAGGGAATTCTGGAAAGAGGTTAATAAAATTAACAATAGTAATCTTACCTTGCAAAATGTAATAAAGGGTGTACTTGGTGCAAAAAACATTAGAGAACTGTGGAAAAATCATTATGAAACCCTATTTAATTGTCTCAGGGGGAGGATAGACTAAATATATGGCTAAATGTAGAACGCTCTGAGGAGCTACTAATTAATGTCTCAGAAATCTGGCAGGCTATTCATAAATTAGATAATAACAAAAGTTGTGGCCTAGATGGCATACAAGCAGAGCATTTAAAATGTTGTAGCCCTCATATAATACCTATATTTGCAATGTGTTTCACAAGCTGTACGATACATGGGTACTTGCCACAGTCCATTTTGTCAGTTGTATTGTTAGTTATTAAAAATAAGGGTGCTAGTATCTGTGATAAGAATAATTATAGACCAATAGCACTTGCCAGTATACTTTCTAAGGTGTTAGAATATGTCATTTATAATAGGATAAGTACTTACTTGCAGACTTATGACACTCAGTTTGGCTTTAGAGTGAAACATGGTACTCACATGAGTATTTATATGCTAAAGGAAGCCGTCCTAAATTACAAGATGTCAAGTAGCAACGTATATTCTGTTTTCTGGATGCATCAAAAGCATTTGATAGAGTTAACCATCACAAACTTTTCAAGAAACTCTTGTGTCGAGGGGTACCTAAATATATACTTAGAATACTTGCATTCTGGTGTACAGAGCTGACCATGTTTGTAAGATGGAAAAACACTGTATCACCAGGTTTTAAGGTAACTAATGGTGTTAGGCAAGGAGGTATACTATCACCCTATCTTTTCTGTATATACATGGATGACCTTACCAATAAACTAAAAACTGCACGTACTGGCTGTAATTGGAAAGGAAAAAAATTAATCATATTTAATGTATGCTGATGAACATGTCCTTCTGTTACCCTCTCCATATGGGCTGAGAGTACTATTAGAGATATGTGAACAATATGGTATAGAAAATGACATCACCTATAATGGGGCAAAGAGTTGTATTTGGACTTTTAGGTGTAATCTACTGAAACAAGTATCATGTGGATGTGGGTCTTTTGAAATGAATGGTCAGACTATACCTGTCAAAGACACGTAAATACTTAGGTCATGTAATTAATCACGAGCTGCGAGATGAACTCGATATTGAGAGGCAACGTAAAAAGCTGTATGTACAGGGTAATATGCCAGTAAGGTAATTTGGTATGTGGTCAGACTCAGTTAAAACTTATCTTTTTATAACTTACTGTACTGCATTGTATACATCCCATCTGTGGTGGAACTATACAAAAACTGCTATGAATAAACTCTCTGTTGCTTATAATAATGTTTTTCGTATACTATGTAGGGAACCAAAATGGTGCAGTGCCAGTTTTATATTTACTACGCATAACCTACCTACCAGCCAAATGTTAATCCGGAAGAATATATATAATTTCATTATTAGGGTCCAAAACAGCTCTAATGTGTTATTGTACAATGTCCTGTCTTCAGATACTGTGTACCTCTCACCTATATGGCAGTCTTGGTTCAGACAACTGCTGGTTTACAATACCTTATTTTTGTAATGTAGCAAAGATTATATGTACTTATTAAGTTGTGTTATAAGTGTTATAATAAATGGCTATGTTATAATAAGTGTTGTAAGTGTTATAAGTGTTATAAGTAGCATGGACGCAAAATGTATGAGTGCAAATGCAATTGCAAATGTAACATAATGTTGCAAGAGTGCCACCCCCACCCCCCCATAGTGCCAACCTCCACCCCTCTTCGTGCCAGCCACCCTTGTTGTAATGCACCCAATAGTGCCAACCCCCCCCTTTGTTGCAACACACCCATAGTGCCAACCCCCCTTTGTTGCAAGACACCCATAGTGCCAACCCCCTTTATTGCAAGGCACCCCCAAATGGGGAGGGGGATGTTGCAACTTGGAGTTATCCCCCAAGCTGCATTGAACCTAACCTAAGAGAGAGGAAGAGAGGAAGAGGTTTTCACCCGGCTACTGCCAGGCGCATATGAAGACCTCAGCCGAGCGGCCGCTGTCTTATAGGACCCCTAATCAGCCAGTTGGCATCATCAGCCAGTGCCTCCGGGCATCAGGTGGCTTAAGCAGCCAGTTGGCTTAGAAGGCTAAGTTGCCAGATTGCGTTGCTTATTTAATTAAAGCATATATTCTGTCTTAATCAGCTAGAGCCAACGGGTGCCATCAGCCAGTTTGCTTAGAAGGCTTCTTAGAAGGCATAAATGACCTGTATATATTAATAACCTCCGAACGAATTAAAAGCGTACATACACTCACCGACTGTATGCCCATAAAGCCCCTATTATCACACACACACACGAGACCCGGCGCGGTGAGGTAGCCAGGGTGACAACTTGACAAGAACAACCCACCAACCACCTCTACCACCGCCTTACTTACCAGCTTCTGATAGACCGACAAGGTCTCTAAATACGCCCCGACTATATGCCCATAAAGCCCCTATTATCACACACACAAACTGATTGATGCATGCAAAATGCAAAGCCCCAATAACAAAATATATATGAGCACAACCACCACACAAAAAGCATCACCAACAATCGTATAGACTTTTAGGAGCTCGTCCCATCAACAGCACATGGTGAAATGAGAGCTACGACTTTTAGGAGCTCACCTCATCAACATGAGATGAGGGCTACAACTTTTTAGGAGCTCACCCCATTAACACCACCTGTCCCATCAACATGAGATGAGGGCCACAACTTTTTAGGAGCTCACCCCATTAACACCACCTGTCCGATATGAGAGCTACAACCAACCGTCCAAACGATTTGTGGTGAAACCAACAACCACCTCCACCACCGCCTTACTCACCAACAACAACTCACCAACACCAGGTAGACCGACAAGGTCTCCAAATACGACCCAATAGCCAGAGCTACTAAACATAAACAAATACGTTTATGGGGCCAAATCAAAACAAGGCAACACGAATAGTTTTCCTATTGAGCTTCTCGCGGTTTAACGAGGCCTATTGGATACTTGGTGGGGCGATCTTTTGAACCAAAATCGAATAAGATAAACTAAATTTAATACAAATACAAATTTTCATCATAATACGCAATTTTATCCTTAAACTATAACATAAAAAATATTAATATAACTTTAAAAACAAAATAGAAATTAAATTAGGGGTAACTTATTAATTTTTCCTCATTTACTTGCAGCTCTGCAGCAACACTGCTGCATTATTTTTTAATATAATTAAAACCAGCATTCACGATCATATTAAATCTTACTGTTCAAGATATCGTGAAATAATGCTGCTAAATTATTTTAAAAAGTATAGACTCCTTGAAGTATCATAAACTTTGATACAAAAAACATTAAAATAGCGCGATTTTAAGTTTTAGCTGGCTTACCCCAATAAATATCGTTTCCTATGGATATTTATAAAGAAAATGGAATTTTTGGCGCAACTCATATATCTGCACCTTTTACAATTCAATAATTGGATTAACATGATTTACTGCATTAAATTTATTGTAATTTTAAACCAGCTTTTGGGTAGGCTGACCATACGTACCGTTTTGAACGGGACAGTAGTTTGTTTTATATTTCCTGGCCGTCCCGTCGTTTTAATAATAATGTCAATTTTGTCCCGGTTTATGTACTTACTTTTTCATGAATACAGAATATGACATAACCCCGTCCCTTTTTTGCCATCCCAATGTCCCGTTTTTGTCTCAAGGAAATATGGTCAGCCTACTTTTGGGGCATATATATATATATATATATATATAACGGGGTACAAGATTAGCTGCCAGACTGCGTTATTTATTTAATTTGTATATGTTTAATCAAAAAGCGATGTTCTCCGTATAATTAATTTCTTTATTATGTACGTATTGTTAAGGGAAACGTGTAGTTTGTAAATATTTTCCTCGTTCACGTCAGATGAATTTATTCAACCTCCATCTTACTACATAAATTTACCTAAAAGCAGTAATCAGCTAACGCTTTCAGTTAAAAGGTATAGACTCCTCGAAGTATCATAAACTTTCATGTAAAAAACATTAATATAAATCGATTTTAAGATTTAGCTGGCTTACCCCAATAAATATCGTTTTCTATGTGTATTTATAAAGAAAATTGAATTTTTTTAAGGGTTTCTTATTTGCTCATCGAATTACTGTATTGTGGAAAATTTGGGAGTACCGAAATGGAAGACCCACCTAATCTTGGATAAGTCACATTAACATTCAAAAATAATAACAATAAAAGTAAATCAGGAGAACTTGCTGAGAAAAATTAAAAAGACACCAACCAAGAAACAAATATGGGATGAAAAGAAAAAAAGATCCCATAGCTAGAAATGGCAACATATTTTTTTGGAAGAAAGAAAAAATCGCGATAAGAAGGACGAAAGGGAGAAAAAGAAGCAGGAATAAAAAGTTCATCATTGGTGTCAAAAAATTAAATTTAAGATTTTATATCATTTCAAGGTAAGAAGTTCATAAATTTCCCTTCGGTTATTAAATTTAGGTTAAATTAGCTGACATTTCAGCTGTAATTGTTTAACAATAAAGTATGGAAGTCCAGTTTATGGACACATAGCTAGGCTGGTTCATCTTTAGCCTAGGTCTTCCATCTTCAACGTAGCCTAGGCTGTGTTTAGGCTACTCTAGTTGGAGCAGGACCTATTTTTCCATAACTAAAATGGTGGCCGTGTGGGGAAGGGTTACTTGATGTGAAAACCTTAACCTTGAATAAAATAACAAAAAATTAAAACAAACAAAAAAAAGACAAAAAATTACGCCTTAGCAAATTTTGATGGTTAATATTGACCAGAAGGTAGGCCTAACATTTTGACATCTGAACAGAATTTATTCCATGTTTGGCTTTTTCAGATATTCACTACATAAGTTATAAATAATAATAATAAATTATGAAGCCCTAACTAAAAATAAAAATAAGAAATAATTCAAATACTTCAAAACTTATCATTTGGCCATAACTGTGGTAAAATTCTAGAATAAGGGTAATCTGAAGCCTAGCCTATTTAACCAAGCTTAAAGTTTAAGTACTGTATATATAATATAAAATAAAGCTCATTTATAAAGTTGAAAGGGTTTTCAGGATTTTGGGGTCTTATTTTTGGAAAAAAAAAAAAAAAAAATGTGGCTGAAGGTGAAGCAATTGAGTCAAAGATTAAATCATTAAAAAGGAAGAGATCAGCAAGGAAGGGAGTCATTACCAGGCTTTTAACTAGCTTTAATAGCAAAGAAAATCCAAATGAAAGGGATTATGATACTATTTTGGGTGGTTTAAATAGAATTAAACAGGAAATAATAATTATAGACGAGGAAATTGTTACAGAAACTGACGGATTAGATGTTGGCGAAGAGACATATAGAGCACTTTTGTGTGAACAAGAACAGAATATTTTTTAAATAGATTCTCATATAAATGAATTATACGCTGCTTTAGATAATCTACCAAGTAATTTAGAAGATGCAAATCAAAGTTTGATTGATGCCTTAAGAAATGCATCCATTTCTAATGATGACAATAAACAACTAAAAGTCAAGTTACCAACATTACAAGTACCAATATTTGAGGGTGATCGAACAAAATTTCAGTCTTTTCTGGAAAAGTTTGATAGTTTATTTGTCAACAAAGATTATATATCTGATGTTGACAAATTCAGTTATCTGCTTAATTATTTAAAGGGCCCAGCCCTAAAACTGGTTGATGCCTTACCAGCAATAGGCTCATATAAAATAGCTCTCAAATTACTAGAGAAAATTTCCTAAATAAAAAAGAAAGAGTAAATGATTTAGCAATAAAATTTAAAAATATAAAACCAGCCAAGGATAACCATCAGGATTTGTACAATTTCTACTGTGAAATTGAATGCATGTTAGGTCATCTACAAAATAATGACATTGATCTAGAGAAATCAGCATGGTTTATCCAAGCCATAATATTTGATTGTTTACCTACCCAAATTAGGGATATTTTCCAAAGAATAACGGGAAATACATACCCTACCCTTGGTGAAATAAGGAATGAATTTCCAAATGTTTTGTCAATGTACAAATCTTCAAAGATTAATTCACAAACAAAGATTGATTGACAAATAAACCAAACAAATAAAATTCAAACAAAACCAAAGCCACAACAACAACAAAAAGACAAATCAGAACAAAAAGTGATAGGTCTAACTCCTACACTACAAAATTTTAATGTTACGACAGAATTTGTACGTAAGTGTAAATTTTGTTCGGCTGATGATCACAATAGCACACGATGTACTAAATATGGAGACTTAGAATCCCAGATAAACAGGTGTTCTCAGTTAAACCTTTGTACTAAATCCACAGGTGCAGGACATACTAACAAAGACTGCAAAACAAAAATAAGATTCAAATGTGTTAATTGTGAAAGTTTAAATCATATCTCTTGTCTTTGTGATTCATTTAAAAATTCAAATAAACAAAACACAAAGAAAAATGAAAAACATCTTTGTCCGTAACAGATTAAGAGACATTAAAGAAGCTAGACAAAATTTGGACATAACTTTCAGATACATTCCAACATAACTCTAGTGTACTTCTACCTACAATAACTTTAGATTTAAAAAATAAAAAGGTGGGACAACTCCTATAAGATGTCTAATAGATTCTTTTTCCCAACAAACATTTGTAGATCAATCATTAGTTAATCAATTAGGGCTACAACTCATAAAAATGAACAAGAATTCTGTATAACATCATTTGTCAAAGAAAATGAACAGAAAGAAAAATATAGTACAGTCAATTTAGATCTGGATATACCCACAGAGAATAATCCAACAAACATAGAAGCAGTAGTCATTAAACAAGTTGGTCAACAAAATTTTGAAATACCAAATTTAAAACAAGTAATACAACAACTTAAAAAGCAATATAAAATTGTAGATAGAAATTTAAATGATACAATAGATAATGTTCAAATATTAATTGGAGCTGATTATATTCACTTAATTCAGAAGGGTATAGTCAGAATAGGAGATGGGATAACTCTAGTACTCACTGGGGTATAGCTCCACTGGGACCCATAGATAAATATAAAATAACAATGAAAAATAAAAATATATGACTAACAAACTCGTCCTATTATGGCAAGGTCTTACACAACTCAAATAGTGACATAAATACTGAAATATTGAATAAATCATTAACAACTGAAGAATTAGAGAAAGGTGTAAAACAGCTCTGGCTATTAGAGTCAGTGGGGTTGCAAGATGGTGATCATACAGACGAAAATCAATTAATGATTGAAAATTTGAAAATACCGTCATGTATGAAAATGGCCATTATTCAATTGAACTACCTTGGAAGATCAATAGTCCAAAATTAAATAATAATCTGAAGGTAGCTAAAGGTCATCTCTATAATTTGATGAAAAGATCAAAAAATGACAATAGAATTAAAATGTATGACGATGTTTTCAAGGACCAGTTGGAAAAAGGCTTCATTGAGGAAGTTAAAGATCACCCTTTAAAAAAAACAACTGCCATTATCTTACTCACACAGGAGTCTATAGAAAGGATGCACCCACAACAAAACTTAGAGTTGTGTATAACTGTAGTCTTAAAGATGGCAATAAGCATAGATTGAATGATTGTCTCATAGAGGGGCCTAATCTTATTTCAGACTTTGTAAAAAATTTTCTAAGATTTAGATTAGATGACTATGCAGTTCAAAGTGATATAAGCAAAGCTTTTTGGAGAATTCATCTGAAAAATTACTATGACAAAGATCAACTGAGATTCTTGTGGTTTAATGATCCATATGACTTAAATAAAGGGTTTAAAACATTTAAATTTAATGTGGTTTTGTTTGGGGCAAATGCAAGTCCTAGTTTACTGCCTTTGTAGATAACCTTGTAGATAACCTTGTAGGATCAATCAAAAGAGAGTCAGAATTAAATGAAGTTTACATAAAAGCAGATAAAATAATGAAAGAAGGTAATTTTGAATTAAGAGAGTGGATCACAAATAATGAGAGACTAAATCAAAGAATAAAATCAGAAGACAAAGGATTGACAGAACCAACAAACAGGGTGAAAACATTAGGTATGATCTTGGATTTGAACTCAGATTCTAAAGTTCATGACTCACTCTGCACAAAAGGCTACACCTTAGATACAACAGCTAACACAAAAAGAAAGATCTTATCCGAAAGTTCAAAAATATTTGGTCCTATGGGTTTACTCCTTCTTTCTACTATCAGATCCAGGATTCTTTTACAAGAATTTTGGAAACAGAAAGGAGACTGGGATAATCCTATAACCAATAAACAACAAGATAGCTGGAAAAGGTTAGCTAAAGATATCAATACAAAACATAAATATTCCCAGAGTTTGTGGACACAGAGATACACCTCAAACCTTGCATGTGTTTGGTGATGCCAGTGAAAAGGTGTATGGCTGTTGCGCTTACCTTGTAGGTGAAATGTATACAAGTCTAGCTACCAAATATTGGATTAACCACATACAACAAACAGAATACAAAAATGAAATAGATTTTCTAACAATTGGTAAACAAATGAACAACCCTCTGTGGTAATAAACTTGAATCTCTACATTGACAAAGATGGCTCATTAAGATGTAAGGGTAGATTAAACAAATCACAAATCATATATAGCAGTAAACAACCCCTTCTTCTTCCTAGGTTCCATCACATTACAACCCTAATTATTAGAGAGAAACACAATGAACTTTATCACATGGATGTTCCACAAACAATAAATGCCATTAGAAAGTTGTATTGGATACCCAAAGGCAGAATGACTGTAAAGACAGTTTTGAATAACTGTCACCTGCAAAAGGATTCATTTCAGATCTTTTAGGAAGACCAATCCTCCTGATTTGCCAACAGAGCGAATCACCTTCAATAGGCCTTTTGAAACGGTAGGCATAGACTATACAGGAAGTTTGACTCTTGGTCTGGGAACAACAGAACAAAAAATGTACATCATACTTTATACATGTTCATCTTCTAGAGCAGTCAGCTTAGATATAGTGAGTGATCTCTCTGCAGGATCATTTGTCTATAGCTATAGAAGATTTTGTGTTAAGCATTCTGTACCCAAAATTGTTTGGACAGATAATGCAACATATTTCAAGGCTGGTGAAAACCAAATAAATGACATATTACAAAATTCATATACCATAACATATCTACAAAATAACAAAATAAAATGGAAATACATCCCTGTTGCATCACCATGGTATGGAGCAATCTGGGAAAGGAATATCCAAACAATAAAGAATTGCCTAAAGAAATCAATAGGTAAAAAACAAATTGAATTCTTTGAACTTCTCACTCTCATTAGTGAAGTTGAGAATGTTGTCAATAACAGACCTCTTACTTATGTAGGGGATAATATTAATGATGTAGAGCCTCTCACCCAAAATCATTTGATTAAAGAAGTCATTAACCCTCTACCTGATTACAATATGTCAATGTAGAGATTCAAGTACCACAGAGGGTACTTTGTTCATTTGTTTACCAATTGTTAGAAAATCTACTTCATTTTTGTATTCTGTTTGTTGTACGTGGTTAATCCAATATTTGGTATGGTAGCTAGACATGTATACATTTCATTATCATTATTTCTTTGTTTATTTATTTTCTTTAAACAGTTGCGAATGTACCTGAGACAGTAAGATGTTACCCTACAAGTTTGCCAAAGTCAGAATAATTGTTATAATCCAATAGTGGCTCGACTTTATTTGTGGTTATCATGTTAAGCTTTACATTGATTTGTTCTGCTGGCCACATTGTTTCATCCTAAATCAATTCAGGTCCATGAAACAAATTTTTGTTGGATTTTAGTAATTTACAGGATAATCCTCTTGTAAGAAAGTCTGCAGGATTTTGTTTTGTTGGAATGTATCTGAAAGTTATATCCAAATTTTGTCTAGCTTCTTTAATGTCTCTTAATCTGTTACGGACAAAGATGTTTTTTTAGTTTAACTCATCAGAGTTGATCCATGCCAAGCAGATTTGACTGTCAAGCCAAATATATGTATTTGTGATATTTACATCATGGTACACTTCATGGAGAAATCCTCTTATTTTTACAGCTAGATAACCTGCAAGTAGTTCAAGCTGAGGAATAGTTTTCTTTTGTTTTAAGGGTGTTACTTTATCCTTGGCATAGATCAAATGACTTCCGTCCTCACCTACAAGGTAAGCGCAACAGCCATACACCTTTTCACAGGCATCACCAAATACATGCAAAGTTTGAGGTGTATCTCTGTGTCCACAAACTCTGGGAATATTTATGTTTTGTAGTTTATTGAGATCTTTAGCTAACCTTTTCCAGCTATCTTGTTGTTTATTGGTTATAGGATCATCCCAGTCTACTTTCTGTTTCCAAAATTCTTGTAAAAGAATCCCGGATCTGATAGTAGAAGGAAGGAGTAAACCCAAAGAATCAAATATTTTTGAACTTTCGGATAAGATCTTTCTTTTTGTGTTAGCTGTTGTATCTAAGGTGCAGCCTTTTGTGCAGAGTGAGTCATGAACTTTAGAATCTGAGTTCAAATCCCAGATCATACCTAATGTTTTCACCCTGTTTGTTGGTTCTGTCAATCCTTTGTCTTCTGATTTTATTCTTTGATTTAATCTCTCATTATTTGTGATCCACTCTCTTAATTCAAAACTACCTTCTTTCATTATTTTATCTGCTTTTATGTAAACTTCATTTAATTCTGACTCTATTTTGATTGATCCTACAAGGTTATCTACATAGAAGTGATCTTTCAAGAACTGAACAGGTAAATCATTTTCATCATACAAATTTAAGTGATGTTTGATGGTTAAAGCCAGTAAACTAGGACTTGCATTTGCCCCAAACAAAACCATATGAAATTTAAATGTTTTAAACCCTTTATTTAAGTCACATGGATCATTAAACCACAAGAATCTTAGTTGATCTTTGTTATAGTTATTTTTCAGATGAATTCTCCAAAAAGCTTTGCTTATATCACTCTGAACTGCATAGTCATCTAATCTAAATCTTAGAAGAATTTTTACAAAGTCTGAAATAAGATTAGACCCCTCTACGAGACAATCATTCAATCTATGCTCATTGCCATCTTTAAGACTACAGTTATACACAACTCTAAGTTTTGTTGTGGGTGCATCCTTTCTATAGACTTCTGTGTGAGTAAGATAATGGCAGTTGTTTTTTTTAAAGGGGTGATCTTTAACTTCCTCAATGAAGCCTTTTTCCAACTGGTCCTTGAAAACATCGTCATACATTTTAATTCTATTGTCATTTTTCGATCTTTTCATCAAATTATAGAGATGACCTTTAGCTACCTTCAGATTATCATTTAATTTTGCACTATTGATCTTCCAAGGTAGTTCAATTGAATAATGGCCATTTTCATGCATGATGGTATTTTCAAATTTTCAATCATTAATTGATTTTCGTCTGTATGATCACCATCTTGCAACCCCACTGACTCTAATAGTCAGAGTTGTTTTACACCTTTCTCTAATTCTTCAGTTGTTAATGATTTATTCAATATTTCAGTATTTATGTCACTATTTGAGTTGTGTAAGACCTTGTCATAATAGGACGAGTTTGTTAGTCATATATTTTTATTTTTCATTGTTATTTTATATTTATCTATGTGTCCCAGTGGAGCTATACTCCAGTGAGTATCTAGAGCCATCCCATCTCCTATTCTGACTATGCCCTTCTGAATTAAGTGAATATAATCAGCTCCAATTAACATTTGAACATTACCTATCGTATCATTTAAATTTCTATCTGCAATTTTATATTGCTTTTTAAGTTGCTGTATTACTTGTTTTAAATTTTTGTTGACCAACTTGTTTAATGACTACTGCTTCTATGTTTGTTGGATTATTCTCTGTGGGTATATCCAGATCTAAATTGACTGTACTATATTTTTCTTTCTGTTCATTTTCTTTGACAAATGATGTTATACAGAATTCTTGTTCATTTTTATGAGTTGTAGGCATAATTGATTAACTGATCATTGATCTACAAATGTTTGTTGGGAAAAGAATCTATTAGACATCTTACAGGAGTTGTCCCAACTTTTTATATTTTTTAAATCTAAAGTTATTGTAGGTAGAAGTACACTAGAGTTATGTTGGAATGTATCTGAAAGTTATGTCCAAATTTTGTCTAGCTTCTTTAATGTCTCTTAATCTGTTACGGACAAAGATGTTTTTCATTTTTCTTTGTGTTTTGTTTATTTGAATTTTTAAATGAATCACAAAGACAAGAGATATGATTTAAACTTTCACAATTAACACATTTGAATCTTATTTTTGTTTTGCAGTCTTTGTTAGTATGTCCTGCACCTGTGGATTTAGTACAAAGGTTTAACTGAGAACACCTGTTTATCCGGGATTCTAAGTCTACATATTTAGTACATCGTGTGCTATTGTGATCATCAGCCGAACAAAATTTACACTTACGTACAAATTCTGTCGTAACATTAAAATTTTGTAGTGTAGGAGTTAGACCTATCACTTTTTGTTCTGATTTGTCTTTTTGTTATAATGTTATAATGTTATAATGTTTCAGACCAACAAAGACCCTAGGATCCACTCATGGCTGGTCTACCTAACTGTGTTCGTAATCGTGTATTGTGTATGTCCTCCATGGTGGCGGAGGGAACCTACAATTTTACGTGGGTTCCGAACCACAAGAACATTAGAAATTTATGTAAAAACCGCCGGTAAATTGGCAACGACCAATTTTTACGAAACTAAATAATTATCAATTTAAAACCAATTAATTATCGATTTAAAACTAAAGATAGAATCTCTGGATCCAGAGGATCTAGTCATAATAGACTACTATCCACAAATATGTTACACTCTATATCTATTTATAACGGACATGAAAATATATCAGATCCAAAGAATCCAGTCAATTTCATTACGGTATCCATCAAGTCACGGTCCATATCGATTGCGGACCAAGTCAAAATTTACAATCATATACATTACAATATATACACTTACGAGAAAAAGTGTAGGTGTGGCTGTAAAGACTGTACAATAATGTAGAAATGTGTGTGCACCTATTTTGGGTCTCCCATTTAAAGGTGTTTGTGGGGCAAGTGAAGATCATGAGTTTTTCAATACCTCACAGTACTATGGGGGGCACCGCTCGGCAGAGGAATCTCTTTAAATGGGGTGTGTAAGGACAGAGAGTATCCTATAACCCAAGACGCTGCCTCCCTATATCCCACAACACTTGTGTTGAGCTGTGGGATCTATCCCCAGAAAGCCTTAATTTTACTACCTTAAACTATACCCTTTCTATCAACATATGCGTCTAATCGATTTTTAAACATGTTTATAGACGTGCTACTAATTACCTCTACCGGCAAACTATTCCAGCTATTTACTATTCTATGCGTAAAAAAGTTTTTCGCAACTGCTGTCTCGAACCTTCTACTTGTCAACTACACACCCGTTATTTCTAGTCCTATTATATTGAGATATTTCGAAAAAGCTATCTCTATCTACGTTATCGAACCCATTCATAATTTTGAAAACCTGGATTAGATCACCCCTTAACCTCCTAGTCTCGAGTGTTGTCAATTTTAACTCCTTAAGCCTATCCTCGTACGACTTTGACCTAAGAGACGGAATCATCTTAGTTGCTCGTCTTTGAACTCTTTCGATTTTGTCTATATCTTTGCGCATATGCGGATTCCAAAATTGGACCGCGTACTCCAAATGGGGTCTAACTAATGATTTATAAAGTGGAACTATAATATCGCGCGATTTGTACTCAAAATTTCGAGCTATAAAACCTAACACTTTGTTCGCCTTATTGACCGCTGCTGTACTTTGTTTCGCTACTTTTAAATCACCCGTGACTATAACTCCTAAATCTTTTTCCTGCTCTACGCTTGTTAAATCTTTCCCTGACATACTATACGCAAAATTACTGTTACGCGAACCTATATCCAAATTTTGCACTTATCAACGTTAAATCTCATTTGCCATTTGACTGACCAATCAACGATTTTATTCAGATCTTCCTGAATTTTACCTATATCTTCGTCATTAATCGCCCTACCACCCAGCTTCGTGTCATCCGCAAACTTTGAAACTGTACTGACTAGGCCGACATCTAAATCGTTAATATATATAAGAAAAAGCAAGGGGCTCAATACAGAACCCTGAGGAACGCCACTCGCTACATTAGCCCAACACGACTCCGCTCCATCAACGACCACCCTCTGTTTCCTGCCTCGCAACCACTCTTCTAGCCAATTTATTACTACACCCCTGATTCATGAGCCTTAGTTTTTTCAATGAGTCTTTTGTGCGGCACGGTGTCAAACGCTTTTTGAAAATCTAAATACACTACATCAACCGCCCGATGTCTATCGTAAACGTCAACCACGCTTTGGAAAAATTCTAAAAGATTAGTTAAGCAAGATTTGTTTCAAGATTTGTTTCGCCTAAATCCGTGCTGCGTATTTCTAACTAGCTTATGGAATTCTAAGTGTTCGACTATACGATCCCTAATTATTGATTCCAGTAGCTTACCTACAACAGACGTTAAACTGATTGGTCTATAATTTCCCGCCGCACCTTTATCGCCTTTCTTAAAGATAGGTGTTACGTTTGCTAACTTGAAATTATCTGATACGCACCCCTCAGAAATAGACGCATTAAAAATCTTTGTTAGCGGCACAACAATGCTATCTTTTAATTCTTTTAGTTGTATGGGATATATGGAATCCGGACCCGGTGATTTACGCGTTTTCATTTTATCAATATAGCGCGTTACCACCCCTTCACTAACCACTATATTATCCAAAATATTACCATTATCAAACGGTATTATGTCCGTGACCGTAGGGATATTTGTTACATCTTCTATAGTAAAAACTGACGTAAAAAATTCGTTTAGCAAGGTAGCCATTTCCTTGTTTTCAGAAACTAGATATCCGTTTAGATTTTTCAAAGGCCCCAAGACGCTTTTTACTGGATTTCTATTATTGACGTATTGAAATAATCGCTTGGGGTTTCCTTTACCGTCACGAGCTATGGAGATTTCAAATTCGCGCTTGGACTTTTTTATTACACTTTTCGCTTCACGCCTTAGAGATATGTAGTTGTTTCGTAACCAAAATTGTCTTTATCGCACTTATGTAGCCTATAAGCCCTATCTCTACTCTTTATAATGTCTCCTACTCTAGAAGTAAACCACAAGGGCTTGTTGTTTACTTTCGCACGCTTAATTTTGTACGGTACACATTCCTCATTTATAGTCCTAAATACTGTTTCGAACGATTCCCACATTAGTTTTGCGTTGGAGTTCCCCATCACGTTTTCCTAATTGACGTGTGACATTTTATTTCGAAATTTACTAAAGTCTGCGTGCTGGAAGTTAGGAATTTTCGTCGAGTTAGCTGGTTTCGAGTGACTTACTGAGAGGAGAAACTCTACCATATTGTGATCGCTATTGCCCAACGGTTCTATTATTTGAAGATCAGTAATTAGCCTATCATCCGTAGTTATTACTAAATCTAAAATACTGTCCAACCTCGTAGGTTCCCCAACCTTTTGAATAAGAAAGCTATCCTCGAGAAAATTAACTAAACGATTACCTTCCGCATCTCCCTGCATTGTATCGTAATTTACGTTAACGCAATTAAAGTCACCCATAACTAAAGCCTGCTCACTACCGATTATTCGCTTTAGTTCACGATATAACGCTTCGTCCGTATCAGCTGTTTGATTAGGGGGCCTATATATAACCGCAACAACAAGTTTGAAATCGTTGAATTTAAGTTCTGCTATAGTCGAATCTATCGGTTCTGGAATTGTGTGCTTTACTTCTATAACGTTCGCTATATTATCTTTGATATACAACATAACACCGCCTCCTCGCCTACCTATTCTGTTTTTAACAAAAAGTCTATAACCTTTAATTTGATACTCCCCTACAAAGTCACGAGTTTCAGTGCTAAGCCACGATTCATTTATCGCAATTATATCATAGTCTTTACAAGCAATTAAAGAAAAAAATTCGTTTATTTTATTTCGTAGGCTACGAGCATTTAAGGATAGAACCTTCAAATTGTTTGTAATTGCGACAACTTCGCGAGCGCAGTGGAAATTTATGGAATTTACGCTGGGACCGTTCGAGTTACGGCAGCCTGAAAAGAAGAGACAGTATTATGAAATAGTCTTCCTAAACGCGCAGCTCCTACGTCATTAAGATGAAGTCCATCTCCGAGGAACAAGTCCCTCCTGCCGCAGAAACTGTTCCAAAAATTCTCAAAATGCACTCCTTCCTGTTGGCAAAGAGACTTTAGGTTATTGTTAATATAGGTCGCCTTGCTGTAGAAATCGTTACGATGGATAATTCGAGGAAGTATACCTGTTAAAACAATCTTATTAGTTTTTTCCTTTAATCGCTCTAGTAAGTCCCTGTACCTAGCCAGCAGTTCTTCCGATCTAGAATTTAAAACGTTATTAGTACCGACATGAATAACATACGTTGTGTCCTCGGAGGTACCATCTGTAAATTGGTCAACACTATTAGTTATATCCTCCACCCTTGCACCAGGGTAGCAGTAACGGCGCCTACGACGAGGGTTTCTCCCACAGAATTCCTCGAGCTGTCCTCGAACAATGGAATCGCCAACGCGTCGTATTTCCGGTTCATCATCATCTTCAAAACCTAAAACAGAAAACTTATTGTTTGTTATTACTGGTAGACATGTCAGGTTTTCTCAATGGGGCTCCATTACGCACTCGAACGAAGGGTTGGGAACTAGGAGAAGAGAGAGGGCTATTAATACTATTTATATTATTAATAGAAACTGAGGCAGGAGGGGTCGCAACTGGAGTTCAAGGGATTCTAATTTTGCCGTCAGGAGCATCACCCTTTCTTCAAGGCTTACTCTGGCCTCCTTCTCACGTTCTAACTCGTTCCTCAGCACTTTTAAGTTTGAGCACCACCTGCAAACTAACTGTTCATTATTATTAGCCATTGTAAACGCGTAAACGGCAAATTTCCCTTCACAGCGACTGCAAGTACTTGACGGGGGTGCCATGCTTTTAATTAGTTAAACAACAACAACAACAAAAAAAAAATACGAGCGTTTGGAAATTAATAAATTACAATGTAGGTCTACCGCGTTTTTGAAACGCAGAAACAGGTTCTTGTAACACAAATTTATACTAAATGCATATAGAATTAAGCTACCGACAAAAGATCTGTAAAAGAGAGTATTTATAACACTTATCTGTCCGCGATTTTACCCGACTTTTTTCCCTTTTCTTCACACGGTGCGGGACAACACTCTACCTGACCTCTCGAAGGAAGGAAAAATGAACCTTATGTCAGCACGTTTTTTGATAGATTTGAAAAACAACACAGCAAGCCACGTTTGATCAAATAATATAGTATTGAATAACGACAATAAATGAAATATATTCGTTGTTGTGGCTTTGGTTTTGTTTGAATTTTCTTTGTTTGGTTTATTTGTGAATCAGTCTTTGTTTGTGAATTAATCTTTGAAGATTTGTACATTGACAAAACATTTGGAAATTCATCCCTTATTTCACCAAGGGTAGGGTATGTATTTCCCGTTATTCTTTGGAAAATATCCCTAATTTGGGTAGGTAAACAATCAAATATTATGGCTTGGATAAACCATGCTGATTTCTCTAGATCAATGTCATTATTTTGTAGATGACCTAACATGCATTCAATTTCACAGTAGAAATTGTACAAATCCTGATGGTTATCCTTGGCTGGTTTTATATTTTTAAATTTTATTGCTAAATCATTTACTCTTTCTTTTTTATTTAGGAAATTTCTTTCTAGTAATTTGAGAGCTATTTTATATGAGCTGCCTATTGCTGGTAAGGCATCAACCAGTTTTAGGGCTGGGCCCTTTAAATAATTAAGCAGATAACTGAATTTGTCAACATCAGATATATAATCTTTGTTGACAAATAAACTATCAAACTTTTCCAGAAAAGACTGAAATTTTGTTCGATCACCCTCAAATATTGGTACTTGTAATGTTGGTAACTTGACTTTTAGTTGTTTATTGTCATCATTAGAAATGGATGCATTTCTTAAGGCATCAATCAAACTTTGATTTGCATCTTCTAAATTACTTGGTAGATTATCTAAAGCAGCGTATAATTCATTTATATGAGAATCTATTTAAAAAATATTCTGTTCTTGTTCACACAAAAGTGCTCTATATGTCTCTTCGCCAACATCTAATCCGTCAGTTTCTGTAACAATTTCCTCGTCTATAATTATTATTTCCTGTTTAATTCTATTTAAACCACCCAAAATAGTATCATAATCCCTTTCATTTGGATTTTCTTTGCTATTAAAGCTAGTTAAAAGCCTGGTAATGACTCCCTTCCTTGCTGATCTCTTCCTTTTTAATGATTTAATCTTTGACTCAATTGCTTCACCTTCAGCCACATTTTGTTTTTGTTTTTTTTCCAAAAATAAGACCCCAAAATCCTGAAAACCCTTTCAACTTTATAAATGAGCTTTATTTTATATTATATATACAGTACTTAAACTTTAAGCTTGGTTAAATAGGCTAGGCTTCAGATTACCCTTATTCTAGAATTTTACCACAGTTATGGCCAAATGATAAGTTTTGAAGTATTTGAATTATTTCTTATTTTTATTTTTAGTTAGGGCTTCATAATTTATTATTATTATTTATAACTTATGTAGTGAATATCTGAAAAAGCCAAACATGGAATAAATTCTGTTCAGATGTCAAAATGTTAGGCCTACCTTCTGGTCAATATTAACCATCAAAATTTGCTAAGGCGTAATTTTTTCTTTTTTTTATATATTTTTTTTATTGTTTTGTTAATTTATTCAAGTTTAAGGTTTTCACAGCAAATAACCCTTCCCCACACGGCCACCATTTTAGTTATGGAAAAATAGGTCCTGCTCCAACTAGAGTAGCCTAAACACAGCCTAGGCTACGTTGAAGATGGAAGACCTAGGCTAAAGATGAACCAGCCTAGCTATGTGTCCATGAACTGGACTTCTATACTTTATTGTTAAACAATTACAGCTTAAATGTCAGCTTATTTAACCTAAATTTAATAACCGAAGGGAAATTTATGAACGTCTTACCTTGGAATGATATAAAATCTTAAATTAAATTTTTGACACCAATGATGAACTTTTTATTCCTGCTTCTTCTTCTCCCTTTCGTCCTTCTTCTTATCGCGATTTTTTCTTTCTTCCAAAAAAACATGTTGCCATTTCAAGCAATGGAATATTTTTTTTCTTTTCATCCCATATTTGTTTCTTGGTTGGTGTCTTTTTAATTTTTCTCAGCAAGTTCTTCTTCTGATTTACTTTTATTGTTATTATTTTTGAATGTCAATGTGACTTATCCAAGATTAGGTAGGCCTTCCATTTCGGTACTCCCAAATTTTCCACAATACAGTAATTCGATGAGCAAATAAGAAACCCTTTTAAAATAATTTTGCAGCATTATTTCAGAATATCTTGAACAGTATGATTTAATGTGATCGTGAATGCTGGTTTTAATTATATTTAAAAATAATGCAGCAGTGCTGCTGCAGAGCTGCAATTAAATGAGGAAAAATTAATAAGTTACCCGTAATTTAATTTCTATTTTGTTTTTAAAGTCATATTAATATTTTTTATGTTATAGTTTAAGGATAAAATTGCGTATTATGATGAAAATTTGTATTTGTATTAAACTTAGTTTATCTTATTCGATTTTGGTTTAAAAGATCGCCTCACCAAGTGTCAAATTGGCAAAAAAAAAAAAATGGTGTCAATAATCCAGCAGGGTTGAACCACCTTAAACAGAAAAAAACAAACAAACATCGTTAAACCGCGAGAAGCTCAATAGGGAAACTATTGGCGTTGCCTTTTTTTTGGCTTGGCCCCATAAACGTATTTGTTTATGTTTAATAGTTCTGGCTATTGGGTCGTTAATTGCTGTTGATGAGTAAGGCGGTGGAGGTGGTTGGTGTGTTGTTGTTGGTTTCACCACCAATCGTTTGAACGATTGGTTGTAGCCCTCATATCGGACAGCTGGTGTTAATTGGGAGCGCTCCTAAATAGTCGTAGCCCTCATCTCATGTTGGTGGGGTGAGCTCCTAAAAGTCGTAGCCCTCATTTCACCGTGTGGTGTTGATGGGACGAGCTCTCAAAAGTCTATACGATTGATTGTTGGTGATGCTTTTTGTGTGGTGGTTGTGCTCGTATATATTTTGCTATTTGGGCTTTGCATTTTGCATGCCTCAGTTTGTGTGTGTGATAATAGGGGCTTTATATAAGGGCATATAGTCGGGGCGTGCATTTGTGTGTGCTTTGGGCCGTATTTAGAGACCTTGTCGGTCTATCAGGAGCTGGTAAGTAAGGCGGTGGTGGAGGTGGTTGGTGCGCTTTTAATTCGTTCGGGGGTTATTAATATATACAGGTCATTTATGCCTTCTAAGCCAACTGTCGGATTAAGCCGGAATATATGCTTTAATTAAATAAATAAATGCAATCTGGCAACTCAGCCTTCTAAGCCAACTGGCTGATTAAACCAGAATATGTGCTTTAATTAAATAAACAGCGCAATCTGGCAACTCAGCCTTCTAAGCCAACTGGCTGATTAAGACAATATATGCTTTAATTAAATAAGCAGCGCAATCTGGCAACTTAGCCTTCTAAGCCAACTGGCTGATTAAGCCACCTGATGCCCGAAGGTACTGGCTGATGATGCCAACTGGCTGATTAGGGGTCCTATAAGACAGCGGCTGCTCGGCTGAAATCTTCATATGTGCCTGGCAGTAGCCGGGTGAACATCTCTTCCTCTCTCTCTCTCTCTTAGGTTAGGTTCAATGCAGATTGGGGGATAACTAGAAGTTGAAACATCCCCCTCCCCCATTTTGGGGGTGCCTCGCAACAAAGGGGGGTTGGCACTATGGGATGCCTTGCAACGAGGGGGTGGGGGTGGCAACAAAGGGGGGTGGCAGTCTTGCAACATTTGCAATTGCATTTGCACTCATACATTTTTCGCCCATGCTTCTAATAACAATATACATAAAATTGTCAAATAAATAATTAATCAAACAGTATGCCAGGTTAAGTGGCTATGTTGGCCTT
This sequence comes from Bathynomus jamesi, assembly GCA_023014485.1. Lineage (NCBI taxonomy): Eukaryota > Metazoa > Arthropoda > Malacostraca > Isopoda > Cirolanidae > Bathynomus > Bathynomus jamesi. The sequence goes on along the minus strand of JAJOZX010002363.1, from coordinate 552,148 downwards.
ATTTTTGTATTAAATTCAGTGTATACGTAAGATTGTATTTGTATGTTAGGTTAAGTCGTACTGTACTGTACTCTGCTGTATTGTTAAGTACATATTCTCTTAACACCTGAAAATCCTAAAATGAATTAGACTAGGCTAATTCTATTGCATAATTTAACCTTTGAATTAAAATACTCGCAGAATCAATGTCATAACTGAAGTTATAAAATAAATTCTGAGAAAACCTGTTACATTTTACATATTAGTTCCCCAAATGGGCTGACAGAAAAAGATCAGGCAAGGAGTACAGTGCTGGTAGAAACGGGGTTCAAGGACTTCCCGTCCTCTGGTCGAGTGACGGCTAAATCTCCTTATACAGTATATAATATTCATTGAAAAGTGAAAAGAAGGGTTATTACAAGGAAAAAATAGGAAGTTGCTAACAGACGCTAAGTTTGAGAAGTATTAATTGTAGAAATGTAAATAGGTGCTAGTCATGAGTGGAACTAGAAAGATTGTTGCTAAAAAAATTTATCTACATTTCAAATACATGTACAAAAAGAATCTCGCTAAAAACGGTTTACCCTAAACAAGAACTCAACAACCAGTTTTCTTTCAACTGGATATATAAAAAAATGGAAATTTTAGCACAAACTTAGCTATCTTGCTCACCTCTACCTACATTCAAGTTATTTAAATTATCATTTCTATTTTAGTTGGCAATTTGTTTTGGTAATTATTCGTTTTTACACCCAGTCTGTTTTTATGATGAGAACAAACGTTTCTGGTCAATTTTGAGGTGTTTTGCACGAATCTGCCACCCGTTTCCTGTGCAAATGCGTAGTTTTCGAGATATCGTCATCTCGAAAACTACGCATTTGCACAGGAAACGGATGGCAGTTTCGTACAAAACACCTCAAAATTAACCAGAAAAGTTTGCTCTCATCATTTTCATTTAAACTAACGAAAATATCGCGACTTAACCTAGTACAACCTAACCAATCATCAAGGGTGTACAGTTGACTAACCGGGCATTCAGTTAACCTAACCAGGCCTTCAGTTGACCTAACCGGGCCTTCAGTTGACCTAACCGGGCATTCAATTAACCTAACCGGGCTAAATATCTTCTGATCTTTTCGTATTAGGCACTCACTGTCACATTTCGGGCAAGTTAATTGATAAAAACATTCAATCCTTTGTCTTCATCTAGGGCACGTGACGAATCAAGTTCTCAAAGTCAAAATCACACGAATGACATGTCATAATTCTATCACAAACACCACTAAACTGAATGCAATTATGCAATTAGAAAAAAAAATAGCCAGAACAAAACCCAACCAACTAATTAAGTCGCAGAGTAGCAAAAAAATTGCCCAATCAGGACAAATATTTTATCAAAAAAAGGACATTATAGCCAAAACAGGAAATATATTTTATTAAAAAAAGTACATTTGAACAAATTTGCACAACATAAGATATATTTTCTTAGTCAGTTTTGAATGGCAATTCAATATATTGTACTGTTTAACTGCGCGTGAGTGGGTTAAAAGACGAATATTAACCTTTGTTTTATGTATTTATCATATTTATTCTTAAAAGAATTTGTTGTGTTCACGTTCAGGATAGTATTATCAAAATCGATCATGTCATTCCAAGTATTAAGCACTCTTTGCGTGAAGAAATGTTTTATAATGTCTTTATTACAGTTTCTTATAGATTTTGCTTTCATTTCTTAGATTCATTGTAAATAAATTACTAGCCGGGATGTTTTCAATTCCTTTGATGATCTTGAAAGTCTCTATTATATCTCCTCTTGATCTTCTTTCTTCCAGTGTTGTAAGTTTCAGTTCCTTTAGTATTTCCTCATAAGTTTAATACTTTAGTTCAGGGACTAGTTTAGTTGCCCTTCTCTGCATATTTTCTAGTTCAATGATGTCTTTCTTTAGGTAGGGTAACCATGCCTGAATTGCATATTCATAATGTGGTCTTACAAGTTTTATATAAAATCAGAAATGTATTTGAGTCTAAGTATTCAAAAATTGATCTTATTATACCTACAACTTGGGAAGCTTTCTTCACTATTTGTGAGACATGTTTGCAGGTTGTTATTTTTTATTTTATTGGGTTCAGAATCCCAGCTGAGCCGTGAACGGCCAAGCTCTGAAGGGCCCGTTTAACCTACAGCCCAAGTTAAGCTAGACTAAAAACTTACGGACTTGGAGGTCCTATTAGGTCCTACCTCAGGGTTGCTGACTCGATGTGGGCCTACCTTAGGCCTCAGTTGCATAAAATTAAGCTAAAAAACAAAAGAGGCACTATTTATGGTCTTCTTTCTAAACCTTGCAACAACAACAAAACCTGTACCATTGCACGATGCAACAATCTTGTATCTAAACAACCAAACTGAATTGCAAGAGAGCTCTCTATAAGACCACGCCCTGTAAGTGCCGCATTCAACAAACGAGTAGGCAAGACGCGCAGTGCCCCAAAAAAATGATGCCACAAGAGTGCCCAAACAATGATGCTACAAGAGCCCAAAAATGCTAGCTCTAAATTAAGTGAATTTTTCACTAACCTTACAATTATGAGATGGATATATACACACCTTAACTTAATATATACAAGCAATGCTGCATCAATCAGCTTAGTCATCATATCGCCTTGGGACAACAATGGCTCTTCCTCTTCTAGATTTTGTAACACAAGTCTTTCTCAATTTCAGTCACGGACAATTGGGTTCTATTCATATAGTATGTGTTTCTATTATTATTAATTCTTGAGTACATAGCTTTACATTTGCCGTCATTTGTTAACCGAAGAACTTGTTCCTCGGTTTTAACAGAGATGTATACACTATACATTAGTGTCATCAGCAAAGATTTTACAATGAGAACTTATATTACTTGGTAGATCGTTTATATACAATATGAAGAGGATTGGCCCCAAAACTGATTCTTGAGGCACTTCACTGTATACTTTTTTCTATGATGACTTAGAATCAAATTGATTTTTCCAATTTTGGGTGACTCTGTTTGCTTTCGAGTTTCATAATTTGATATATACGACACAGCGTTATCAAACTTCGTGACAAATGTTACGCGAGATTTTATAATTCCATTTAAAAAGATGTATTTAACGGTGTTACTGTCAGAAACAGACGGAAGATTAGGATCTACAACTCTACCCAAACACAACACGTATAACCGTCAAGACGGTTCTAAAGTTCGGAATCAAATGTTATGAAAATGAAAATGTGTGTAAAAGTATTAATTTTAAATAATTTAACTTGTTCTGTGGTTTTTCTTAATTTTGAACATGTAAAATAAAAGCCAGTTTGTGTGTGTATATATACAAATATATATATATTACCAGAGGTAGGAAAATAATCTTGTTCTTTAAAATCGACTTATTTCTAACCTCCTCTAATTTGTGTGTATATTTATTTTCCTTCTATTAAAGGATAAGGACACGCATATTGCTTATTAATTTTGATTCGATTAACCACGTATCATTTAATCCATTGGTTCTAAATTAGAGTGTAATACACCATAAGAACCATGCAGTGGCGTACTAAGGGGGTGCGAGCGAGGGGGGCGGTCCGCCTGCGAGGGGGGCGGTCCGCCCCGAGTGACAGCCAGGAGGGGGGGTGCCATCGGGAGAGTTGAAATACCAGTACAGGTTTTCAAACCAAATGAAAAATTCGCAAAAGTAAGAAAAAAATTTAAAAATGGTCAAACTATTACAACAGCTTAATGTTAATTTCCACTATAAAATAAATTTTTATTTTTATTGGCAATACAAAATTTACAAACGAAAAATTAAATATTTGATAAAAATTACATCGAAAGGCGAACGTTTGTTGACGTTTTAGTCATCAGTTTGTTGAGCATAGCCAGCTGGCTGCAACTGACATTCCAAGTCTTGTTCACTTGACACTGTGACTCCACATACATGAGGTATGTTTCACTAAATAATTATGATAAAGCATAAAGTGCTGGTGTTTATAACAATATCATGGTACTTATACCAGTGTCCAGTAATTTTTGACAATGTGGTATCATAGTGATGTTTAAGTGTTTATAAATGCAACGTCGTGATGTTATAATACCCGGTAAATGCATTGTAGAGAAGGCCATTCATTATGCAACTACAAAGTGTGAGGAAATGGACATTTCTATGGAGAGAAGAGGGAGAGTAAAGCTCCGAAAAAGGATGCCAGGAGAGATGGCAAAGGATGCTGGTCTCACATTGCCAGAGGAAGTAAAAAGGGATATGTTTGAATGTCTTGATCGCTTTCATCAAGAATTGGAGATTCGTTCTAAGGCAATGGATCAAATTCTGTCAATCTTCGCTGTTATTCAGCCAAACACTTTGGTTGTTGCAACAGAAGAAAAACTTCGGAAGTATATTCCAAATTTGACTCAGATTTTCGATGAATTCTCTGATGAAGATAGTGTGGAAATTGGACGACTTCGGAAGCATTTGGAAGCTGCCAAAATCAGCGTTGAAGAGGCAAAGAAATGGACAGCATTGCAGTTTCTGGAGTTTATTGTGAAATGGGATTTTTGTGAATCTTTGCCAAGCTTGTCACTGTGTTTTAGATTCTTTTTGACTGTCTGTGTGTCTATTGCTTCATGTGAAAGAAGTTTTTCCAAATTGAAATTTATAAAAAATTTCTTTCGCTCGACCATGAGTCAGACAAGATTGACAAATCTGGCTTTAATTTCAATTAACATGAATATGCAAAGAAGGTGAATTTTGATGAGGTCATTGATCAATTTGCAGAAATTAAGGCTCGAGAGCAGAGACTGTGAATCCTCTCTATTTGCCTTTGAAGAATAGGCTGAGCGTTGAGACCGGATTTCCTGTGTTTTTTGTATAAAATAAAATGCAGTATTACCTGTTCACTGAATTTTTAATACCTTGCATTTTTCTTATTTCCAATTTGCTTATGACAGTACTGTACTGTTTAAAAATCTACTTGCAAATATAGTATATTTTTCTGTGTGTTTAAATTTTAAAATTATTTATGGAGGGTACCAAAGGAAGGATCCGCCCCGGGTGCCAAATACTTTAGGTACGCCCCTGGAACCATGACAAACCATGATCACAATCTTTTGATAAGGATTCAATTTCTTTCATTAGTTCTTAAACATATTATAAAAAGAATGTTCTTGATTGAATAAAAGACACTCATTAAGCATTCCTTATCCTTTATCTTTAATAAAAGACCAAACTCTGAAACTACGTCATATTACCCAGTTTACAGTTATATCGATGCTTAAGCTTTTATTATTACAATATAATTAGATTCTTTTGATATGATATCTTGGCCCTAATCCGTATTTATTTCTCTGCCTTTATTTAGTTCATGCAAATTCCTTCTCTACCACCCGCATGAACCTGCTTGCGTCCGTGGAAAGTAATGTTCACGGGTTAAAAGGACGGAACTTAGAGTGTAAAAGAACGCCTTTCTGTACCTCTTCCTCCTTCTCCTCCTCCTCCTACTACTACTACTACTACTTCACTAGTACAATATTCTCTGCTTGGATACCCGAAAGAAAGGTAGAGAAATTTATAGCTTCTATCTGGTACCTCGTTTAAACGCAATCCTTTTCTATAATCAGGGTTCGGAAAGAGAGCTTAAAAGAGATATGACTATAGTATTTTTCTCTTTCAGAAAATTCCTATCTATTTATTTGTATATCTGTTTATCTATTAATTTGTCTATCTACCATATGACGTAAATATTCTCAAAATTCTTTGGGAGTTCTCCCATAAAACTCATCCGCTTCAATCTAATCTTATATTAAACTTTGTAAAACTCGCAGAATAAAAGCTGAACCATTTCGACTGAGAAACTATATACGATAGTGTTTTTTAATGGAACTTCAAGTCATAATTTATATGATTTGTATGGTTTAAATTTCTTAAAAATTCCTCAACAGATTTGTGCTTTTAAATTAAGAATATGAAATGTTACGTAAAACATATATATATATATATATATAATACTGTATATATATATATATATATATATATATATATATATATATATATATATATATATATACACACACATATGCGACAAATGTGACCATGGTATAATAGCACATAAAATTAAATATATGGGACTAACAGGCAAAGTGGGAAAATGGATCTACAACTTCCTCAGAGAACGTCTGCAGGTCGTCAAAATTCGAGGTATATCATCATCAGAATCGGAAGTACGCAGCTCAGTACCACACGGGACAGTACTGGCCCCACTCCTGTTCATTATCATGCTAACAGACATAGACAGCGGAGTAAACAGCAACAGTATAGTAACATCCTTTGCAGACGATACAAAGCTCAGCAGAAAAATCAGCGCTGTACATGACGTGGAGGTCTTGCAGAGGGACACGAACAAAATATACAAATGGTCAGAAGACAACATGTCATTTAACACCGAGAGATTTCAACTCCTGAGATATGGTAGAAAAGAAGAACTTAAACAGACTGCATATTATGCTCCAGATAGACAGGAAATTCAGAGAAGCACGAAAGCGATCGATCTCAGGATAATAATGACAGATGATGCGAAATTCGAAACACAAAATCAGATAGCGATGAAAAAAGCAAAAAGAGTCGCCGGACAGGTACTAAGAACGTTCAAGAGAAGGGACAGGACAGTAATGATTCCCCTGCTAAAAACACTGATTGTACCAAAACTTGAATACTGCTCAGTTTTGACGTCCCCATATAAAAAGGAAGAAACTAATAAACTAGAAGAAACGCAAAGGCATTTCACAGCCAAGATTGATGGCTGCAAAGAACTCAACTACTGGCAAAGACTACGTAAACTAAATCTGTACTCCCTGGAAAGAATAAGAGAGAGGTACACCATAATCTACATATGGAAAATGATCGAAAAACTGGTATCAAACCTAAAACTAAACCCAGTTACCATTCAAACAACACTGGAAAATAGGAAAGGCAAATGTGTAGTGTTCCCAAATTAAAGTCCCGACAAGGGACCTCCTCAACTCTGAAGGAAAATAGCTTGATTGTCAGGGGGCCAAGACTTTTCAACCAGCTTCCAAAGGACCTCAGAAACGTAACGGGGGTCAAAGTTGAAGTCTTCAAGAGAAGACTGGATGCCTGGCTCAGGACGGTACCAGATGAGCCGGGCGTGCCTGGCTATGTACAGTGGAGAGCGCAAGAAAGCAACTCGCTCCTCCACCAGGCCAGACCTAGAGGCGGGGCCACCAGCTTGACCTCCATGTGAAGAGAGACTAACGCACGAAACAACATAAGGTTCATAAGGTAAGGTAAGGTGTGTATATATATATATATATATATATATATATATATATATATATATGCAGTAAAATCACAGAATAACACGTGATCTTATTAATAAGTAAACAACCACAGGGAAAAGGAAAAAGAAACACGAAATCCGAGCGCTTTCGTGATATATTCACATCTTCAGGGACAAGAAAGAAATTTCTTTCTTGTCCCTGAAGATGTGAATATATCACGAAAGCGCTCGGATTTCGTGTTTCTTTTTCCTTTTCCCTGTGGTTGTTTGCTTATATATATATATATATATACACTGTACGTGTGTGTGTGTGTATGTGTGTGTAACATCTCTCGTTCCTGCCGTTGATAGCTGGAGGCATTACCAACTGGCCCATTTCTAATATCGGTCAAATGAATTACTCGCTTTGGGTCAATCCCAGAATAGGCACCTGATGTACCTCAATCCCAGATGAAGCACCTGCGTTCAACCTCAATCCCAGAATAGGCACCTTGCAAGGAATTAAATAAAAAAAACCTGATGATTACAAAATTTATTGTTTATACAAAGTTTATTACAAATGTAATAAAGGCAAAGTTATAAAAGGTTTAAAGTGGTTTAATGAATAAAGAAAAATTTTAGATATTATAAATTCCTGCAATATGAGCCCGAATGTTTCTGAATCCATCTGAAGCAAATCTATCTTGCCACATAAATTGGTATAGGTTAGGTTAGGTTAGGTTAGGTTAGAGTTGATTTTTTCAAATATTGATAAAAACAATGAAATTATATCTCTAAAAACTGTTTATATTTTTTTCTCCTCAATCCCAGATTAAGCACCTGTGTTTTGCCTCAATCCCAGATTAAGCACCTAAAAATGATTTCAGGTGCCTATTCTGGGATTGATCCCTCGCTTTTTTACCATTTCTGGAGGTTGTACAGTGTGTGTGTGTGTGTGTGTGTGTGTGTGCGTAACACCTCTCGTTCATGCAGTTGGTAGCTGGAGGCGCAGTAGAACATAATGTGTATGTAGATTTCTCCTCTACTATGATTGTTTTGATGTTTATATATTATTTTTCAGTATATTTATTTTCTATACATTTGTTAAAATTTTATTATTTAATATGTGTATATAGATTTCTCCTATAATAATATTATTATTTAAGAATATATATATATATATATATATATATATATATATATATATATATCGTTTAAAGTGTGTATAGAATTCTTCTGAACTACTTTGATTGTATATTTATTTTCTATATATTTCATGAAAATATTTCCAATAATTCGGCTAAATAAACAGAGTGATGTACTTGTGTTTTATTAATTATCCAACAAATGTTTTCCTGGGTGTGTGTACATATAAACGAAATATGATTTAAGTCAGTTAATTGTGTTTAGATGATATAACGACTCGTAGAGAGCTGGACCCACATAAAGCTGTTGGTCCTCTCTGCCACATGACCTTTGTCGTTAAGAAGGAGAATAATCAGTAGAGTCACTTTTCGTATACTGTATGTTAGCTTTTTGTGTAACATAATACATTACATTCTTTTCTATGGGAATATAAACAATGCGCCTTCATTAAAGTGTGTATAGAATTCTTCTGGACTATTTTGACTGTGTTCTTTTCTATGGGAATATAAACAATGCGCCTTCATTAAATTTGTTTCCATTTTATTTTACAATTATTATTATTTAAGAATGCATATACAGGGTGTGTATATATACAGGGCGTCCCAAAAAAATGTATACACACTTTAACAGCTGATAGCTCAATTGATGTTTCTTTCTTTCCAAGTTAAACCCATTAGAATTAATAATGGCAGTCAGACTAAGCTTTGAACAAAGGAAATTCATTCTAAAATGCTACTGGAAGTGTGAAAACGCAGTTGAAGTGCAAAGACAGTTTAGGAGGGAGTTTCAAACAGATCCACCAACGCGACTTACCATCACTCGAATTAGAGATAAGTTTGAAGCCGATGGAACTGTTCAGAATGTCCACAAGAAGCGTTCCGGAAGACCACGGACATCGACAAGCCCCACAAAGCAAGAAAGAGTACTGGAAACGTATCACCAAAGTCCAAGAAAATCTGTGCGGCAAGCGAGTCGTGAGGTAGGAATTTCAGAATCGTCTGTCCAACGCATTTTGAAGCGCTGTCAATGGAAAAGTTACATTCCAAGATTAGTCCATGCTATTAATGAAGATGATCCGGACCGAAGAGTGGAGTATTGCGAGTGGTACTTCGCACGATGTGGATGTGGATTGGACGAAGGGGTTTCGTAGAATACCCTCCACGTTCACCAGACCTCACACCACTAGACTTTTTTTTATGGGGATACTTAAAAGACAAAGTCTACGCTATAAAACCTGCAACAGTCGCTGAATTGAGAGCAGCCATTGAACGAGAATGCACACAAATACCAAACGAAATGTTTCGTGATGTTTGCGATTCCATTGCTTCACGTTATCAGCAATGCCTGGACCAGAACGGACGTCAGTTTGAAAACAGGCGTTGACAAAACAATTAAATAATGTCTGTAGATTCTATTACATTTTGAAAATGAAATGTATTTTAATAAACACTGCCTTTATAAGTATTTAAAGTGTGTATACATTTTTTTGGGACGCCCTGTATATATATATTCTTAAATAATAATAATTGTAAAATAAAATGGAAACAAATTTAATGAAGGCGCATTGTTTATATTTTAATAGAAAAGAACACAATATATATAATATATATATATATATATATATATATATATATATATATATATCGTTTAAAGTGTGTATAGAATTCTTCTGAACTATTTTGATTGTGTTTTATTATCCAACAAATGCTTTCCTGGGTGTGTTATATAAACGAAAAATTTATTTATGTCAGTTAATTGTCGCTCCTTCGTGGTTAGAAAAGTGATGTCGCGTCCAATGTATCATGGCTCTTCAGAGCGAGATTTGAGCTGCTAAGCAACGTTGGGCTTGATGAGTGTTGTATGCGTGACTCTTATCTTCCACGTTTAGATGATATACGATTCATAGAGAGCTGGATCCCACATTTCCTTGGACATTCGTTTCCGAAATTTATAAAAAAAATAAAAATTAGTAATTAGTAATGAGCGAAATTCGAATATAGATAATTGACGTGAGTATATTAAGACTGAAATTCTTTGGGAAGTGAATTGCTTTTTGATTTATTAGACAAATGTTTTTCTGTAGTAATGTCTAATTAAAAATTAGAATGTTTTGTTTGTATTAAAATTATATTTAATTAGAATGGTTTGGTTATAAGAAATTAATAGAGAAGGTAATAATATTTAATAAATGTAATTACGATAAATTATGGTTTGTTGATATTAAAATTATAATACAATACTAGTTAGCAACGCTAAAAAGCTGCCCAAGCGGAGGCTTGGTAGAAATGCCCTTCAGTCACTGGGTGGCGTTGCGTTTACGAAGGTGTCTTTTGGGTGTTAGAATGTAATTGTGAATTTAGGCTATTCTTTTGTGTCTCTCTCGGTTTAAGTATTATAATTAAATTCCCCCTCGCATTACCCCGTTTAACTAAGTCATTTCGGCATAAATAAAGTAGTAAGAAGTGTAAATAACAGTATGATTAATCCCCGGTCTCCCTTTGCATTGTTAACGGCTTTCCACCTCGGCCAAACTACCACGCATTTATATACAGTACAGCGAAAGCGAGTGAAAAGCGTGTAAAGAGAATGAATAATGATAGAAGAGAAATGGGATAAAGAGAAAATAGTACCAAAAGCGAAGATAAGAAAGGTTAAATAAAATTAAATAAAGGTAATTACTACATTTTGGTGGCAGCGGTGGGATGCGAGCATCACCCCCTTGGAAATAAGTTTTACACTAGGAAAACTTATTAATATCGTATAACAAATTTATTTATTCATTCAACAAAGTTATTTATTTTGCATTTTTTTTCCTTTAACAAAATTCAAGTTAGAGAAGAAATCATTAGAATGACAAATTTCACGCATCAGATATTTTGTATCATTTTATAAAAATCGAAAACAAACTAGAATTTTTACAATATTTTCATAAAATGACATTTCACAGTAATAATCAAATTTATAACCTGTAACGAATCTATACGTGCCAAATAACGGATAATTTTCCTAACATTGGTTACACAAATTTCAAGTTCACAATCTATTCCAGCGATTCCTCATCAAAGATCGCTTTACATTCGAAACAATTATTTATATAGTTATACAGTTACTATCAGGGCAACCTAGAAAAAATAAGAAAACGTTTATATAAAATACTGACCAGAGCGCACATACTATTTCACGAAAGACACAACAAATATGGGCAATAATCGTACCCTTTCACTTATAATTTCATTACATAATAATCAGTACATTCATAGCTGGACGTTGTTTAGATCACAATCCGCACAGTTGACAACGGACTTCTTCATTTTTCAATCGCAGCTCTCCTGCTCACTTCGCTAGAATGCAAGGGATTGCATCACCATGTAACAGGTCAGCACGCTTTAGGTTGGTTTCGCTCTCTCTCCAAATAGCGAAAAAAAAGCAAAAGAGACGTCCAATTCTAAGAGGATCAGGGGGGGGGAGATATATGAAAGTGGAACCACGCACCGGAATTGGACGGAATTTGCAATTCTAGAAGTCAACGAATCAACTCGCCTGTCTAATCTCAACTTTTGTCGGTGAACGCTGCTCTTCCTACGTCAAGCTGAAAGACTCTCTTACTGGCAATAATCAAACGATCACTTCGCCGTAGGCAGTTTCGCAACAAAGCTACTGTATGTCAGTATGGACAGTAAAGCCTTAGACACTCGTTCAAGCCCTCGTGGCTTGCCTACCGAGTGGTAAAACACATATTTAGCGAAGCATCGAGCAGCGTAACCAGCTACTGCTCGAAAAATACCAGTAGACCATCGAAACTGTCCTGTGCCAAGTCCCTGCACAGTGCACATTCGGTTTATCTTCTCTGTCTCTTCTCTTCCGAAACTGTCCTGCGCCAAGTCCCTGTGCATTCGGTTTCGTTTTCTCTTCTCTCTCTCTCGTCTCTTCTGAAACTGTTCTGCGCCAAGTCCCTGCGCATTCGGTTTCCTTCTCTGTCTCTTCTCATCTCATCTCTTCTCTCTCATCGGTGATCGATCACCTATCGGGTCAACTAAACTCAATGGATGGAATTTGGATCCAACTTAGCTGCCTCCAAATCGAACCTCTTGAAATTTTGAAAAAAAAAAGTTATTCGAAACGTTTATACTGCTACTGATTAATTATCATTTCATATTTAATTTACCAAATTTTCTCGACAGTTCACTTCGAAACAATAACTACAAATTTGCTCTGGCCAAATTCACGGAAAAATATGACAAATCTCAAAATTTCGCAAAAATTTAATCACGCCTAGCTACCAATAGGATCACTTACGGCAGTTACATCGGAGAAGATAAAAAAAAAGTCATAAAACGCACGAAACGAAATTGTACAGTATAAATATAAAAGCGCCCATACATAGTAACCGTTGTTATAATTTAACAAATATTATTATTCAAACTACCTTCAGAAATCACATCGATACATTCAAATACAAAAGACAAAAATGAGCCCCAGACACTTCATGTAATCAATTCTCTGAAAATCACAAACCCTCTTACACTTTGGGGGAAGCACACATAGCGGCCACAAAAACGTTACTGGCCATCAAAAAGGCTCCATCTCCGGGTGAACACTCGAGCCAATGTTTTAACTGCATTAGTAAACCCAACTGAAGTTTAAAAAATAACAATTTTCCAAAACAGTTATTAAAAAAAATTTAAATATTACTACCGAAAATTAATTTAATACATTACTTCCAACTTGAAAAGCTAAATTTCATAGGAAGCAAACTCGTAATTCACAAATTACATCTGAGAGACAACTCTCTCCTTCAACACAAAACCCAGTATGGTTTGTAAATCACAAAAATCCCAGTAATTTATCGTTTCCAAGTGAAACTACAAATTTACATAGTTATTCTAAATAAGAACAGATATTATGAACCCAAAAATACACGCAACCTACTAAGTAAACAAAAAGAAACCAAAACAAATCATTTTATAATGAAGACTGTTCGCTTTGTTTGTAAGCGAGCCTCTATAAAAATATTCCTAACCGAATGAAACTGCATTACATCCTAACATAATTTTGTAATATTGTCTATGCAAACGCGCGAACGTAAAAAAAAAATACATTTTTCATTTTTAATACCCAAAATAAAACGTTTAACAAAAAAAAAAAAAACACTCCCTAACACAATAAAATTCAATTTCAGAATAAGAAAAATTTAAACAGCCAAACCATACAAAATATAATAATGTTATAATGTTTCAGACCAACAAAGACCCTAGGATCCACTCTCGGCTGGTCTACCTAACTGTGTTCGTAATTGGGTATTGTGCATGTCCTCCGTGGTGGCGGAGGGGACCTACAATTTTACGTGGGTTCCGTACCACAAGGAACATAAGAACATAAGAAATTTTTATGGTGGGCACACTAGGGGACACGTCGGCCCATCGAGGCGGCTCCACTATGTAAAAATTGCCTGTACATTGGCAACAACCAATTTTTGCAAAACTAAATAATTATCAATTTAAAACTAATTAATTATCAATTTAAAACTAAAGATAGAATCTCTGGATCCAGAGGATCAAGTCATAATAGACTACTATCCACAAATATGTTACACTCTATATCTATTTATAACCGACATGCAAATATATCAGATCCAAAGAATCCAGTCAATTTCATTACGGTATCCATCAATACCAGTACCTTGCCAACCAAAAATAAGTCACGGTCCATATCAATTGCGGACGAAGTCACAATTTACAACCATATACATTACAATATATATACTTAGGAGGAAAAGTGTAGGTGTGGCTGTAAAGACTGTACAGTAATGTAAAAATGTGTGTGCACCCATTTTGGGTTTCCCATTTAAAGGTGTGGGGCAAGTGAACATCATGAGTTTCTCAATACCTCACAGTACTATGGGGAGCACCGCTCGGCAGAGGAATCTCTTTAAATGGGGTGTGTAAGGACAGAGAGTATCCCCTAACCCAAGATGCTGCCTCCCTATATACCACAACACTTGTAAAACTATGTTTTCTTAAATTTGTTCTACATCTTGGCTAAAATAATTTCATACTATGACCTCTAGTCTGGTTATTGTGATCTTTAATGAAAAGAGAATCAAAATCTATCTTATCCACCCTTAATTTTACTACCTTAAACTATACCCAATCTATCAACATATGCGTCTAATCGATTTTTAAACATGTTTATAGGCGTGCTACTAATTACTTCTACCGGCAAACTATTCCAGCTATTTACTATTCTATGCGTAAAAAAAGTGTTTCGCAACTGCTGTCTCGAACCTTCTACTTGTCAACTTACACCCGTTATTTCTAGTCCTATTATACTGAGATATTTCGAAAAAGCTATCTCTATCTACGTTATCAAACCCATTCATAATTTTGAAAACCTGGATTAGATCACCCCTTAGCCTCCTAGTCTCGAGTGTAGTCAATTTTAACTCTTTAAACCTATCCTCGTACGACTTTGACCTAAGCGACGGAATCATCTTAGTTGCTCATCTTTGAACTCTTTCGATTTTGTCTATATCTTTGCGTATATGCGGATTCCAAAATTGGATCGCGTACTCCAAATGGGGTCTAACTAATGATTTATAAAGAGGAACTATAATATCGCGCGATCTGTACTCAAAATTCCGAGCTATAAAACCTAACACTTTGTTGGCTTTATTGACTGCTGCTGTACTTTGTTTCGCTACTTTTAAATCACCAGTCACTATAACTCCTAAATCTTTTTCCTGCTCTACGCTTATCAACTCTTTCCCTGACATACTATACGCAAAATTACCGTTACGCGAACCTATATGTAAAATTTTGCACTTATCGACGTTAAATCTCATTTGCCATGTGACTGACCAATCAACGATTTTATTCAGATCTTCCTGGATTTTACCTCTATCTTCTTCATTAATCGCCTTACCACCCAGCTTCGTGTCATCCGCAAACTTTGAAACTGTACTGACTAGGCCGACATCTAAATCGTTAATATTTATAAGAAAAAGCAAGGGGCCCAATACAGAACCCTGAGGAACGCCACTCGCTACATTAGCCCAACACGACTCCGCTCCATCAACGACCACCCTCTGTTTCCTACCTCGCAACCACTCTTCTAGCCAATTTATTACTACACCCCTGATTCCATGAGCCTTAGTTTTTTTCAATGAGTCTTTTGTGCGGCACGGTGTCAAACGCTTTTTGAAAATTTAAATACACTACATCAACCGCCCGATGTCTATCGTAAACGTCAACCACGCTTTGGAAAAATTCTAAAAGATTAGGTAAGCAAGATTTGTTTCGCCTAAAACCGTGCTGCGTATTTCTAACTAGTTTATGGAATTCTAAGTGTTCGACTATACGATCCCTAATTATTGATTCCAGTAGCTTACCTACAACAGACGTTAAACTGATTGGCCTATAATTTCCCGCCACACCTTTATCGCCTTTCTTAAAGATAGGTGTTATGTTTGCTAACATGAAATTATCTGGTACGCACCCTTCAGAAATAGACGCATTAAAAATCTTTGTTAGTGGCACAACAATGCTATCTTTTAATTCTTTTAGTTGTATGGATATGGAATCCGGCCCCGGTGATTTACGCGTTTTCATTTTATCAATATAGCGCATTACCTCCCCTTCACTAACCACAATATTATCCAAAATATTACCATTATCAAAGGGTATTATATCTATGACCGTAGGGATATTCGTTACATCTTCTATAGTAAAAACTGACGTAAAAAATTCGTTTAGCAAGGTAGGCATTTCCTTGTTTTCAGAAACCAGATCTCCGTTAACATTTTTCAACTGCCCCAAGACGCTTTTTACTGGATTTCTATTGTTGACGTATTGAAAGAATCGCTTGGGGTTTTCTTTACCGTCACGAGCTATGGAGATTTCAAATTCGCGCTTGGACTTTTTTATCACACTTTTCGCTTCACGCCTAAGAGATATGTAGTTGTTTCGTAACCAAAAATTGTCTTTATCACACTTATGTAGCCTATAAGCCCTATCTCTACTCTTTATAATGTCTCCTACTCTAGAAGTAAACCACAAGGGCCTGTTATTTACTTTCGCACGCTTAATTTTGTACGGTACACATTCTTCATTTATAGTCCTAAATACTGTTTCAAACGATTTCCACATTAGTTTTGCGTTGGAGTTCCCCATTACGTTTTCCCAATTGACGTGTGACAATTTATTTTGAAATTTACAAAAGTCTGCGTGCTGAAATATCCCTCGGAACTGTCTTGAAAATTAAAGAAAAAAAAATAGAAAACAAAAACCAGCCTACCTACAAAAATTAATGAGTATATAAATATATGTAATTATATATATAACTAATATATAAGTATAAAGTAATATATAAGTATATAATTAATGAGTATATAAAAAAAGTTAAAAAAAACAAATTAATTTATCAAAAATTTTACGAAAACAATTTCTCTATTTCAATTGAACAAATTTAACTTATTTTGAAGTCTCACACAATTTGTATACGGCAAGCATAATAAACTTAAACAGTCCAAATTTGACCCAGTATGAATTAGTATCTTTAAGATTATTTTTCAACGTTCACTTTAAAATTAACTTAACCTATGAAGCGAAAATTAGAAGCGATACTTAAAATTATACACCAACTTTCGGTCTTGCCCTAAAAGCCTGTAATTAAACAATAAAACAAGCCTACCATTATATACATCCATCCAAAGAATAATCTCAAAAACTACCTAATAAATTCTGAAAAATTTTGTTACTCATTGAATCTCTTAGAGTGCTCTAATATATATATATATATATATATATATATATATATATATATATACACATATTTTCAGTACCTAGAAATGCGTTACAAATTTACGCACAACCTTTTAAAATCTTACCGTATAAAAATGCATGCCACAATCTATTTAAACACAACTAATTTCATTCATATAAATTAAGCGTGAAATTTATTTCCTAATCATTATTATTACTAGTTTCATCACAATTATTACTAATTTCAGAAAATGTAAACACCAAAAAAAAAGGACTAAACAAAAAAAGGTAAGCTGTAAGACAGGAGTAAAAGTTGAACAAAAAGATATGAAAAGAAATCAGTCACCGGACAGCGCTTTTCATTTTTGAAACTTCTCTCTCCGACCGAACGAAAACGAAAGAAACAGCGCGAAGAAGAAACAAACGACTCGCGAATCAAATTTCAGACTCAAATTGAGTCGAGACAGAGTCCGACTCCATGGAAGTGCAAATGTGAGTCGGTTTGAAAACAATCGGGATTCCAACGAAAAGGGAAAAAAAAAAAATTTGAAAGCGCGCGAAAATTATAAAGACGCTCTTAGAATTTCGAAAGTGAGACGCCATTTTGAATTACATTTACAATGAATTTTTAAGGAATGGAAAACGAAATTTACTTGCAAATGGGGTACACTTTGCATTTTGCTATTTAACTAATCGAAATAGAATATTCATTAATGCTATAAGCTATAATACCGGTAGCAACAATTTTAATCGAAATATTAAGCCCGTGGGAAAGCCCCGTAGTAAATATAATTTAGGGCCACCGCTTGCCACCAAAATGTAGTAATTACCTTTATTTAATTTTATTTAACCTTTCTTATCTTCGTTTTTGGTACTATTTTCTCTTTATCCCATTTCTCTTCTATCATTATTCATTCTCTTTACACGCTTTACACTCGCTTTCGCTGTACTCTATATAAATGCGTGTAGCTTGGCCGAGGTGGAAGGCCGTTAACAATGCAAAGAGAGACCGGGGATTAATGATACTCTTATTTACACTTTTTACTACTTTATTTATGCCGAAATGACTTAGTTAAACGGGGTAATGCGAGGGGGAATTTAATTATAATACTTAAGCCGAGAGAGACACAAAAGAATAGCCTAAATTCACAATTAAATTACATTCTAACACCCAAAAGACACCTTCGTAAACGCAACGCCGCCCAGTGACTGAAGGGCATTTCTACCAAGCCTCCGCTTGGGCAGCTTTTTAGTGTTGGCAACTAGTATTTTATTATAATTTTTAATATCAACAAACTATAATTTATCGTAATTACATTTATTAAATATTATTATCTTCTCTATTAATTTCTTATAACCAAACCATTCTAATTAAATATAATTTTAATATAAACAAAACATTCTAATTTTTAATTAGACATTAATACATTCCCAATTTTAAATGAAGTGATTATGGAGCATTAAATTAAATTTATTCAAAGCAAATAAACAAGGTAAATTTACATTTCTCCATTTTGGTTTGGTTTTAATTGTTTGAAAGAATATACAAGGGATAACTGAACATTTCTAATATATATATATATAATATATATATATATATATATATATAATATATATATTATATATATATATATATATATATACAGCTGGGTACGATTCTTTATTAACTTTTGAACATTCCTGCCGCTGGTAGCTTGGGGCGCTACCAACTGGACTGAACCATTAATATACATGTATACCGTAAAGGAAATTACTCTCTTAATACTACTATCTCATGTCAACATCTCTCTGTAATATATACGTAAAGGTTAATTGAATTGAATTTTAGTTATATATCGGGTGGCCCAAAAAAAACACCTTGAGATTTGAACATCAATAACTCCAACAAATATGCAGTTGACACATCCAAAATTTACATAAGTTTTACCTCAATCTATTGATAAGCCATCATAAAAATTTCAGACCTCTACATAAAATACTTTTTCCACAGCTGAGGGAACAATGAGGTATGGTGAAAAAAATGAATATCATAACCTAAAAAATTTTTAGTATTCACATCTTATCAACAATTATGATCAATTTTCCCGACGTCCTGCTTACAAACTAATCTTAACCTTTTCTTCCACGGCATGATACATTTTCTGATTTCTGCTAATGTTATTTTGTCCCAACATTCGAGTATTTTTTTTTAATTGCAGTTCTGTAAACTTTTCTATTTGCCCTTCATAAATCTTCTCTGCTAGAGTGTTCCATATGCAATAATCCATGGGACTGCAATCAGGTGATTGCGGGGGCCAGTCATTTTTTCCAATGAAGTTGACTACATTCTGTTGTAGATAATCCTGTGTGAACTTGCTAGTATGAGCTGTAGCACTATTTTGTTGGAGTATGAAATCGTTTCCATAATACAGACGCCAACAATCAGGCAAAAGATTCTCCTCTAAGAGATTTACATAGGTTTCTGAATTAATTTTTTCATTTTCTGAAATGAAATGAATTTTCATTTTTCCATTCCACGATACACCTGCTAATACCATGATTTTTTTGGAAAACCGACTTGTCTGGTGGTAAAGTCTCGATGGAGGAATGTCTTTCTTACGCCGACCATAAACAACGTCGTTCCGGGAGTTTCGAGCAATCTCGATGGTGAAATCTTTTTCATCTTTAAAAACTATTTTTTTAACATCATTGTACGAAAACTTATCAACCAATTTTCTACAACGAATTTTTCTTTTAGCTCTTACATTGCTGTCACGTCTTGAAACACGGATCCTTTTAAATGCTTTAAGTCGTACCGTTCTCTGCATTCTTTGTATGGAACTTCGACTGATACCTAAATTTCTTGCAATTTTCCTCTGAGAGCAGTGTGACCCAGGTCGATCTTCTTGAGATAGGTTCATCATTTCGATCATTTCTGTATTGTCTTGAGTGTAAACTGCTTTAGGCCGACCACTTCCACGCTTCCGTGCCGTCGAACCGGTTGCTTTAAGTTTTTTAATTATTCTATTCACAGACGTAACATTACAAGTTATTCCTGGAAATTCCCTGAAAATTCTTGCCCCAGTCCATCTTTTTTCCAAGAAACTTTTCAATCACCGCTTTTTCACCGTTAGTTAGAACCATAATTTGAAGGGTAAGTTAAAAAAAAACCAGTATTTAAGATGTGCGCAGCCTATATCATCTGACGTTTTCAGAGACTAACAGATTATCCATGGGCTAAGGAAACTACTACAAGTCTTAGAATAGTTGTCAGGTACATCTATACACAGTTAGGATTTATGATATTCGTTTTTTTCACCATACCTCATTGTTCCCTCATCTGTGGAAAAAGTGTTTTATGTAGAGGTCTTAAATTTTTATGATAGCTTATCAATGGAGTGAGGTAAAAGTTATGTAAATTTTGGAAGTGTGAACTGCATATTTTTTAAGTTATTGATGTTCAAATCTCAAGGCGTTTTTCTCGGGCCACCCGATATAAGGAATGACTAAACATTTGGCCATTTCCTGCCGCTGGTAGCTGGTGGCACTATCAACTAGCCTGAACCATTAATATATATGTATACTGTCAATGAAATTACTCTCTTAATACCGCTTTTAGTGGTGTATATATACAGTTTCTAAGAAAATTAAGATTCATTAGGTAACATCTCTCCAAATAATTAAATAGTACTATCTGGCAACCCGTCCATATATAAATAATTAAAAAATAGTGCTATCTGGCAACCCCCTCTAAGCATTAAGGACATCTCTTTCTCTCTTGCCTTTAATAAATAAATAATTAAAATAAATAGTTCTATCTGGCAACCCCTCCATATATAAATAATGGATATTTTCCAAATGGACGACCCCACGGGATTTAGCTGAAAATTTGTATACTAATAAATTTTTATATTCTAATAACGAAAATGACATTATTTTCCTGAGGAAATATGCGCAACATACGGAAAAAATTGCATTTATATGCGCACTAGTTTCCATGGCGCATGACCGTTATCTAGTTTACACCGCTCATGACGCCCGGATACGCGGTTGCTGTGTGGCCCCCTGTTAATTGAATGCCCAATTAGGTCACTTGAATGGCCAGTTAGGTCAATTGTACGCCCTTGACGAATGGTTAGGTTGAGTAATGATATTTTCGTTAAAACTAACGAAAATATCATGATTTAACCTAACCACTCGTCAAGGGTGTACAGTTGACCGAACCGGACATTCAACTGACCTAACCTGGCATTCATTTGACCTAACCTGGCATTCAATTGATCTAACCTGGCATTCAATTGACCTAACCTGGCATTCAATTGAACGGGGGCAACTCCCAAGTAGATAGATCACAGCACTGCATTATCATATGCTCACACTACAACAATAATATTCAGACTAAACTAGGTCTAAGCACGTAACAAATAAACATTAATAACAACAAAAATTACTGTTTATGCGAGTTCGTATGGAGAAAAAGGTGCGCAAATGAAGATTTATATATTAAAATATTATTAAATATTGCAAATTTTAGATCACCTGAAGATCAGGACCCCCAGCCCTCTTTAGTTAGCTTTATAAGGCTAACTAACGAAAATATCACGACCTAACCTCACCAATCGTCAAGGGCGTATTTTAAATATAATTTTACTGTGGAAAATTATTTTTTAGGTATGTCCCGAAAAGGAATAGCAATTTATAGTTATGAACTGATGCTCGAACAAGTGTCGGCAGGTTGGCTTCTCCAGCGTGCGCAATTTTCTTTTTTTTACTTGTATGTACAAAAGTCTGATAGAGTACGAATGAATACACAGCCTGGTAAGGTTTGATTTGGACCTATACCCATTTCTTTGACAAAACCAAAACATCAACACTAAAAAACTAACTTAACCTAACCTAGCGTAATCTAACCTAACGTAATTTAATTCAACGTAATAATAACTTGTCGATAGAATGTAAAGTCGATCATATGTTGTAAGGCCTGTTGATTTGTCTAATAAAAGTCGAATATTCTGCATCTACGAAACTACGTATATACAGTATAGTGCTCCATCCATCTTCAACTTGCTCCTGATATATATACAGACTGTGCATAGAACAAAGAACTCTTCCGGGAAATTTAAATCCACTATCGTCCGAATAAGTAATGGTAAATGACAAACACTATAGTTTTTTCTTTTTCATGATGTTGACCCGACGTGGGCAACGGGTCACTCGCAAAGAGGCCCAAAAAATATAGCTTTTCTCACCAGCTATCTGCAAAGCAGATAGAAAAAGCCTCAGGGGACCATTCTGAGTTCAATCCCATATAACATATATATATATATATATATATATATATATATATAATATATATATATATATATATATATATATATATATATATATATATATATAGCGTACAGTACATGTACCTACCAGGTATATTTATTGCTAAAATAATGAGCTACTAAATCTAAGGGTCCTGGGTTTGGGTTTCGATTCGAACTTCGTATTTCAGCGATAGAGATGCTTCTCTGGGTCTTCTTTGGTGCGATAGTGATTCGGATCTCACGTAAAGCTGTTGGTCTCATCCATCATATGACCTTGCTGTTACGAAGGAAGTTAAACAGCCCCTAAAACAAATAGCCTACATGTTGGGGTTTCTCTTTTGCTTTTGTGCTCGTCCTTGTATACCTTTCATGATGTAGGTGAAAATTTTGGTCAACAACCGTAATCTTCTTGAGATTACTTAAGCGGTTGCTTGTTCTCTGATAAGATAAGGAAGAGGGCTGGCCCAAATACGTTCTAAAGAGAAACTCGAAATCTCAAAGCTTATCTTCTTAGAACAAAATATTTTTTCGAAATGTTATCTCATATCATGTTTAAATTTCTTCTAGATAAAATCAAAGGTGAAAAAGTTTAATGGCACTTAATATACATATCAAAATTTTCCATCATCACAAAAGAAATGATGAAATATTTTAGTCTTAGAACTACGATGAACACGTATCAGTCAGTATGATAGAAATTCTGATCTTTATGAATTGGGCGGAACATTATGGGTGTCTTCTTAGGTTTAGGCGAGTATCCACGAGGGACGGAGCGATTACTTCCCACTCAATCATTCTCATTCCCATTCCCGGACCGCAAATAAAAATGCACAAAGTGAAAAATCCACATTTGAGAAAAGAGTTTCTTGATTTGAGAAACATTGTCCTTCCTTTCCCATTCGCGATAAAGGTGCCAAATGGGAATGTCTAATATTTTCTAACCTAACTTAATTTAACCTAACATAACAACCAGACTTAACCTAACATAACATAATTTAACCTAACCTGGACCAAAGTGCGAAAGCCATAGATGAGAATGAGAATGGCATGAAGTGGGAATAGACCGATTTGAAAATGCCTCCTTTGAAATTTTCATTCTCAACTTTCCTGCTTTTGGGCGCGGTATGAAATGGAAATGACATTGAGTGGGATGATACCCGACGGAGCCACGTTGGTGTATATAAAATAAGTTAGATTAAATTCATTTCGTTACTCCAACATTTTCAGTTGTAGAAATGAATATTCATCCTTTTCCATTGACAAGATCTAGAACAAATTAATATTTAGTTATTATTTCTACGAAGGCCACTCAATATATTTTGCCCCACCTTTTTTTTTTCTTTCCAAGTTTCCTTGTAAGTTCCAGAAATTTTGTACACAAGCAGTTACATACCTTTGCTACAAGTTTTTATTTTTCCACATAGTCTCCATCCTTTTCTACGGCTTTCCTCCACCTCGAAACAAGGGCCTTTATTCCTTGCTGGTAAAAGTCCGCTGGGTTCCGCTGGAGCCACCTCTTAACCTCCTCAACAACCTCATCGTCACTCTGAAACTTTCTCCCACGAATAGCATCCTTCATTGGCCGAAACAAATGGAAATCTGAAAGTGCCAGATCCGGGCTGTATGGAGGGTGGGGTAACACAGTAAAGCGCATTTTTGTGATGGCCTCTCTTGTTTGTAAACTGTTGTGTAGTCTTGCGTTATCGTGCAAAAGAAGGACGTCTTCCAGTTTTCTCTCCGGTCGAACTCGCTTTATACGTCTCTGGAGTCTCTGTATGGTAGCAATATACTGTATGTCTCTGAGTTGATTGTTTGTCCTTTCCTCATAATGTCCACCAGAATCACCCCTTTCATGTCCCAGAAGATGGTCGCCATAACCTTTCCTGCAGAGGGAGCCATTTTAAACTTTTTCTTGCATGGGGAGTCTGCGTGATGCCACTCCATGGATTGGCGTTTTGTTTCAGGTTCAAAGTGGAGTACCTAAGTCTCATCCCCAGTCACAATTCGTGAAAGGAAGTCATCCCCTTCTGTCTCGTATCGAACCAACGCCTCAGAAGCAATTTCTTTTCTTTGGGCTTTGTGATCTTCAGTCAGTTCGCGAGGAACAAACCGTGAACACACTTTTGAGTATCCCAGTTGCTGAATTGTCGTATTCACACTTCCTTCACTAATTCCTAGCTCCAGTGATAGCTCCTTGTATGTGACGCGCCGATTTGATCGAATGATGCTGTTAGCACATTGCACAGTGTGAGATGTCACAGCCGATGCTGGGCGACCGCTGCTTGGCTCATTATCGAGGCTGGCTCTCCCTCTCTCCGATGATCTCACACGTTTAGACCAGCGTCCAACTGTGCTTCGATCAACAACAGCATCTCCGTAAACGTTTTGTAGACGTTTGTGAATATTTACAACTGTTTCCTTCTCGACGGTTAAGAACTCGACATCACTGTCAGACGCCATTTACGAAACTACGTTAACCATCGGTTTTATACAAGGACGTTTAAAAGCTGGTTTTATACAAGGAGGAGATTGAAACTGGAAAAATCCGGTTATGTGAAGAGCAGAAAGTTCAAACTTACGGCCCAAAAGACATTTCAGCCCATTGCCTATTATTTAGCTAAGAAAAAAAGGTGGGGCAAAATATATTGAGTGCCCCTAGTATATAATTTATTTGCCTTAAATTCAACTTTGGTTCGGATAAAATTAGTAGTCATTTATAAGGTTTACTCTCACTCAACGTCATTTCCATTTCATTCCGAGACCAACACTGGGAATTACAAAAGTGATAATCTCAAATGTATCTATTCTCATATCTTGCAATTTTCATTCTCGTTCACACATTCCCATTCCCGTCATCCGCTTTCTCACTTCAGTCTACTCCGATTTCATGTCATTCTCATTTCTCGTCACTCACATTTCCGGCTCCTGCTTACCTCCGGTTTGAAATTCCTCCTTCCTCCTTTGAAACTTTCACTCTCAGCTTTCCCATTCTTGGGCACGGAATGAAACGGGAATGACATTGAGTGGGAATAGACGCTGCATGAAATTTGGGCGCGATGACGTAACATGCTATCCTCACATCGTTTAAAGGTGTAATTGAGGCGGGGTGGGGGAAAGTCAGGTTAACCTAACGTAATCAAACTTTTTAGTGATATATATATAATATATATATATATAATATATATATATACCAGGAATAATCTATAATAATTAAAGGACGTGTGTGTGTGTGTGTGTGTGTATGTGTGTGTGTGTGTGTGTGTGCGCGCGTCTGTCTGTCTGTTCCAGACAAAACTCCAAAATGGATGCAGTTACAAACATGAATCTTCACACACATATTGATTAGGTCCTGAGGTTGTGCACCTGGGAGTTAATAAATTAAATAATTAAAATTACTGTCCCCGAAGGCCTCAGCACCCCGATGAAACTACAAAAAAGAACGCAGCCGTGAAAATCTTGAGCTTCACATTGTGTCAAGATTTGTGAATCTTAAGATTTTCATGCCTATAATTTTACTGACCAAGTAATTGAAGCCCCCCAATTACTGTCTACTGTCGGTTCATTTATTTGGTGAATAAAACAAGAGAAAAGAACACAGTCATGAAAATCTTGAGCTTCACATTGCCACCCGTAATAATAATCTATAATAATAAAAAGACGCAGTTACAAACATGAAACTTCACACACACACATATTGATTAGGTCCCGAGGTTGTGCACCTGGGTGTTAATAAATTAAATAATTAATTTTAAAAAATTAAATGACGTCATCAAGATCATTTCGTCATTACGTATATATATATATATATATATATATATATATATATACACGAGGGTACTTCAATAAGTATCCGCACTTTTTATTTTAGTGAAAATATAATATATATAATATATACTCATAATAACGAGCCAAACTGAGATCTATAGGCTTATTTAGGCTAGCAACAGTATAGGCTTATTTAGGCTACTCGTAGCTGTCACATATCGTACGAGTAGTGAGCATGGCTGCGCCGCTTTCAATTTGTACTCTGGAAGAACAGAGATCCATGGTTCGTTTTTTGTGTGCAGAAGGTGTGAAAGGAACTGAAATTCACACGCGTTTATGTGCTCAGTATGGGAATAATGCGTTACCACGGCGAAGTGTGTACGAGTGGATTCAAATGTTCAAGGAAGGTCGGACATGTGTGACAGATGCTCAGCGCTCAGGACGACCGTCAACATCAACTAGTGGTGACAAGCAGGAAGAAGCTAGAGCCATGATTTTCGATGACAGAAGATTAACAATAAAAGAAATTGCATCTTCATTAGACATCAGTCAAGGGTCACCCTATTCGATAGTTCATGACATTCTTGGCTTTCACAAGGTTTGTGCAAGATGGGTGCCCAAACAGATAACAGAAGAGCACAAGCGTAATCGTATGGACGTCTGCTCTCGTCTTTTGGCGCGGTATGATAATGAAGGTGAAAACTTTTTGGAGCGCATTGTCACTGGAGATGAAACCTGGATCCATCACTATGAACCAGAAAGCAAACGACAGAGCATGCAATGGAAGCATCCAACATATCCCGTTGCAAGGAAGTTCAAAGCGCAGCCGTCAGCAGGTAAAGTTATGCTAACACTGTTTTGAGATACACGAGGCCTTATCCTTGAACATCATCTAGCGCGTGAGTAGTATGGTGTCAAAAAGAGAGAGTGCAGAAATGTTACGTAATGTTGCAAGAGTGATGACGCAATATTGCAAGAGTGCCACCCCACCCCCTGTGTTGCAAGAGTGCCACCTCACCCCCTTTGTTGCAAGTGCCACCCCACCCCCCTTTGTTGGAAAAAAAAAAAAAAAAAAGACTACAGGCCTTCGTTGCCAACCCAAAATGGGGGTTTCAAGGGGCATGCAACTTGGAGGCGGAGTTCTCCCGAAAGCTATTCCCCCCAAAGGGCCAGAAAGAGAGAGAGAGAGAGAGAGAGATAGTGCCAATCTTTGTTGCCAACCCCAAAAAGGGATTGCAAGGCAAGGGGCATGCAACTTGGAGGCGGAGTTCTCCCCCAAGCTGAACCCCCGAAAGGGGTATACCTAACCTAAGAGGCCTCTATGGGAGGGAAGGGGTTTCCTCACCACCCAAAGGACCATTAAAAAGAAAGGATCAGAGATCCTTGCTCGGCTGGGAGCCGAGCTTGTATGACTCCATCGTCCGCCTCCCGCTCTTTAATAGGCCTCTAATCCGCCAGTTCGCTGAGTTGCCAGATAGCGCCATGTATTTAATTCATCAGCCAATAGAAGACTGAGTTGTCAGTTTGTGCTATATATTTAATTAATTCATATATTATTCATCCATTTGGTTGCTAAATACCACCATATATTTATATGACGATAGTTGTCAGGTACCACCATTTATTTTAAAACCCAGCCACAACAGCTGATTCTTCTCCTTAATTCCAACAATTTACTTTAAAAGAATTTCTGATTATTAAATAAATAATTAGAATTTAAGCACACTCTCTTTACACAACTAAAATAAAACACTTTATTACATATTTTCTATTTTTATTATTATTATTAATATCACAATTTTCGTTAAGTCACGAATAACTGGGAAAAACGATGGGAAAAGAATCCTTACAAAGAAAGATGAAACAATATCGGGAAAAACACACGGTCGTCTCCCCCCTCCCTCATTCCCCCAAACTTCTCAGCTGCGCTTGTATAAATATTAATTATTTTGAAAATATACAAAACGTATAATCATATTTGTAGAAAAAATATATATATAATAAACGAATGAACAACTCGTGCACACACATATATATAATAATTTTAGAAATAATATTCTGTGAATTTGCAAGTTCATTTCATTTATACGATTTTGATGCAGTTAAAACTGTTCGAGCAGTTTCCATGCGTGTACACACTTTTTATTTTTAAATTAAACAGGTTTCAGTCGAAGTTAACAGTAAAGATGTCGGATTTTTTTTTTTTTTTTTTTTAGGGCGCTGCATTTATTTGAGTAATAACTGTATTTATATCAACGAAATAATTGCTTTCCATTTTAAAACTAAAACCTCAATGCTGAGCTTACTGTCGCTATAAAAATGTATTCGAATTAACTGACGCATAGCACAACCACCACACAAAAAAGGCATCACATCACCAACAATCGTCATACGCGCACAACCACCAACATAACCACACAAACTGATGCATGCAAAACCCCAATAGTAAAATATATACGGGCACAACACCCACACAAAGAAGCATCACCAACAAAAAACATAGTATATCAAACATTAGTATACATTGTCTTGATGTACCTTTTATTATTTATTATAAATTCATTATTTCTTTATTTTCCTACCTCTGTCGTCTATCATAATTTATTGTAATTTGAAATTCACTAGGAAAACTTATTAATGTCGTTTAACAAGTTTATTTGTTGAATAAACAAAATTCAAGACCTCATACGCCCGGAGAGAAATATATATATATATATATATATATATATATATAAGCAAAAAACTATCTTTAAATGCAAACAAATGGTGCGTGCTGAAAGTAGCCCTTCTTTCTACCTGGAGAAAATATTTCGTTTTTCCTCTTTAAGTCTTACCATAAAAAGACCAATCAAATTTGTAATTAAACTAACCTCCCCTCATCTACCTAAAAAGAAAACACGATATATATATATATGTGTGTGTGTGTGTGTGTGTGTGTGTGTGTATATATAGTATAAGGAAAAAGCTAAGTTACAACGCATGGGTACTTAAAAATTTCTTTATAAACCACCAAATTCTTTCAGAATTATACTGATCGTAAAACAAACGGGAGCATTACTTCTCATTCAGTTATTATTAACAACCTGTATCCAAATATATTCAGCTAACTACTGATTGCACACATTTAATAAAATAATCATACAAAGCATATGCAGTTATATTAATATTTTTTAATTTTTCCAATTTCAGCTAAAAGAATATTTAACGGACGGAAAACTTGCAGGGAACTCGAATATAACAGCATACGATTATCCCCTTCCCCTTCCCCGCCCCTACCTCCCGCCAACTTCTCAAAATCCTTCTGGGCGTGTGTATGTGTATATATATATATATATATATATATATATATATATATATATATATATATATATATATACTGATGAAATTGATCTCATTTTTAATAACAAAAACACATTTTTTTAAAACAACTGTCTTTAGATCACTCACGGCTTAAAACAGGATGACGTTTTTATAGCAATACTACATGAGGCGACGCTGAGGTGAAGGATGTCAAGTTTTCCCTAATGAAGTAAATTACCCATATATATTTTTTGGTTTCTCTAATTTGTGTCCATATATATATGAAATTAAATCGAGAGTCAAGCCCCCGACCTGAGTGTCTCGCCTTCACTACGTTTAGAGGGAAATGGTAGTACACGCTCATACAGAAAAAAACTACACTCAACCATCTATAAAGAGAAAAATTGTCTATTTTATCAGTTCACTCAAAAGAAGTTTCGAAGACCATATAACTTCTATCTAAAGTTAAGTTAGATTAACTTATTATGTATAGTTTACGAGACACTGTTAAAAAATGTATTGGAACACTCTTCCTCAATCCATCTTTCCTCCTGTCCATGACCTTCTTTAGGGAGAATTTCACACTTAAACACATGAAATGAATGAATGATGCAAACCACAAGGGAAAAGAAGAATGCTGAAGATAACACTAAGGAGCAAAAAATAGATTAGTATTAGAAAACAAGACAAGGGAAATAGAACAGTTAAAGGAGGAGGAAATTTACAGGTATGAAAATTATCATAATAACTAAGGATATAGAAGTGGAGATAAAAGATGGAATGGAAACTATAATTAGAGAAATTGCTTTAAAACGAAAGACTTTGCTTAAAAACGAAAGACATCTTAACAAGATATTGTTAATTTACAGATTCCATATTCTGTTCCTACTACTTCTATTGCTAACAACAACAAAGATGTGTTTTTCAGAAATTGTCGTTGACACACACACACACACACACACACACACATATATATATATATATATATATATATATATATATGGGATGAATTTCACAATAAAACACGTGAAATGAATAAATGCTGCAAACCCACAAGGAAAAAGAAAAACGATTCCAAGGCCTTTCGTGTATTCAAAGCTACACCTCGTCAGGGAATGAAGATAAAAGGCGAGAAGCCCATAAATATATACAACGTACAGGAAAACTAAAACAATTAGCACATACTTAACAAGGGTTAATGAGAGGCAAAAGAAATTTTAACATGATGTCGTCAATGTTATACGTCCCCGCACTGTTATTGAAAGTGTTTTTAAAATGAATAAATGCACATTCTAGAATATTTCTTTCTATTATATCTCTGTTTTTAACAAGCGCTTTAGAACTATCCCACTTGATGCTATGGTTACATCTATACATATGGTTAAATAAAACATTGGAAGTATTAGCTGTTCTACACGCATATTTATGCTGTTTTACCCTAATATCTAACGTTTTACCGGTTTGGCCTATATATACTGAGTTACATTGTGTACATCCAATCGAATACACACAGCCAACAACATTATCAGGGCTATTCTTTATTAGGCGTGATTTAACAGTGTTATTATACTTAAAGATTACATTACTGCCAATTGCTTTAAGTACAGTTGGAAGGTATTGAAAATTAATATGGTAAGGTAGGCTAAGGATATTTTTACGCTGAAATTCCTTTACAATTACATTATTATAATATCCTTAAAAATATATAAAAATATCCTTAGCCTACCTTACCATGTTAATTTTCAATACCTTCCAACTGTACTTAAAGCAATTGGCATTAATGTAATCTTTAAGTATAATAATACTGTTAAATCACGCCTAATAAAGAATAGCCCTGATAATGTTGTTGGCTGTGTGTATTCGATTGGATGTACACAATGTAACTCAGTATATATAGGCCAAACCGGTAAAACGTTAGATATTAGGGTAAAACTGCATAAATATGCGTGTAGAACAGCTAATACTTCCAATGCTTTATTTAACCATATGTATAGATGTAACCATAGCATCAAGTGGGATAGTTCTAAAGCGCTTGTTAAAAACAGAGATATAATAGAAAGAAATATTCTAGAATGTGCATTTATTCATTTTAAAAACACTTTCAATAACAGTGCGGGGACGTATAACATTGACGACATCATGTTAAAATTTCTTTTGCCTCTCATTAACCCGTGTTAAGTATGTGCTAATTGTTTTGGTTTTCCTGTACGTTATATATATTTATGGGCTTCTCGCCTTTTATCTTCATTCACTGACGAGGTGTAGCTTTGAATACACGAAAGACCTTGGAATCGATTTTCTTTTTCCTTGTGGGTTTGCAGCATATATATATATATATATATATATATATATATATATATATATATATAAACTTAATATATAGGCTTACAAAGAGAAGTACAAGCACCAAATTTTATTTTCTATCTTCGTCCATTGTTCGCACAGGTGTGATCTCATACGCCGGGAGGAAAAAAAAAAAGGTAGAGCGAAAAATTTGACCTTCGTTAGAATGAATAATTCGGGCGGAAGCGATGTCATGTATGCTCATTGACTTATCTTTTTATGTATTTAATTAAGGGGACAATCTTATAACGCTTCTTTTATGAAGTGAAAAATCAGTAATATATATTATATATATATATCGAACTAGGGGTGGGGACCAACCGCATGATCCTTTAAATAGGCTGGCAGACAAATGGGCGCACTGGGATGGATGGATTAGAACGCTCTTTAAAACTATCCTCGTACGACTTTGACCTAATGGACGGATTCATCTTAATTCCAATATTGGATTGCGTACCCCAAATGGGATCTATCTAATGATTTATAAAGAGGAACTATAATACCGCGCGATTTGTACTCAAAATTCGTAGCTATAAAACGTAACACTTTGTTCGCTTTATTGAATGCTGTTGTACTTTGTTTTTAGGGGAAATCATATACGGATGTACGTACTTACCCACGAGCGGTGCATCATATAGCTTCGGGTTAAAGAGTGCAAAGGTCAACTCGGCCAAACGATCAAAGCGATGTGTAAAACAGCATTTTACCCGCTTACTAATAATAAATATCTGATGATAGTAATAAGGTTAAAATTGCAAATTATTAAAAATAATATATTTTTCTATTTATCTTAAACCTCACATCTTATTTCTATATTTTTAAATTCAGTAATTTTAACAAATATAACAATTTTAACTGTGGCACAGTGTGTGAATGTAATTAGAATGGGGTGATTGTACTTATTTTTACATTCTACATTACAGACACTTTGAAACATGTTTACAAAACCTTTTAAACGACAATCAACCAAACCGTTGAGAAACAATGTACCCTTTGCTGTCCTTTTTTTTTTCTTATAGGCAGGAAAGAGGGGCCAAGGAACGAATGTTTAGCGTAAATGCAGGAAACATAATGGGTGAAAATGGAAGAGAAGGAATTCGGAAATTTCAGAGCATGTCATTGTGTTGTTTGTCATTTGTTTTAGCCATTTATAAGATGCAAAGCTTAATGTTAAGCGAAGCTAATTTTGAAAATGCTTTCATACAGGAAAGTTAAGAGTTTACTTTGAAAAATTTGCTATCATTCGTGTACGGTGGAAAAAATCTTTTTTAAAGCTAATTGGATCATCTGAAGATGAGGGCCACAACTCTCTTTAGTTAGCCTTATAAGGCCGATTAACGAATTAAGATTTTGTAGAAGTTTATTAGTTTTTTCAGTGGTTCGATGCAAAACCAATTAATAAAATTAAACGGGGAAATTATCATGATAAATTTAGGCATTATTATTAATATCGTTATTAGAGATATCGAGACTGAAATATGTGGCACAGCAATAGATACAATTCTCAATCCTGGACCATATTGAATTAGGTTTTGTACGGTACACTAATATATATATATATATATATATATATATATATATACAGTATATATATATATATATATATACATTCAACTGCAAAGAACACGCAGTATAAATAACGTAAAGAACGACGCTTGGAGAGGAGATATTCCGCGCAAGACGAGAGAGAGAGAACGGAACAAATGAAAAAATGAGGTAACCACCTGGGAATCGAACCCGGGATCTTCCGATTGCCGGTCAGACGCGATAACCATTACACCATGGACCTCACTCTTCCAAATGCCGTAATTCTTCTACATACTCGCAGAAACCAATGCCCCAAGGGGGCACCTCCCGCATGCCGTAACATTATATACATTCAACTGCAAAGAACACGCAGTATAAATAACGTAAAGAACGACGCTTGTATAGGAGATATTCCGCGCAAGACGAGAGAGAGAGAACGGAACAAATGAAAAAATGAGGTAACCACCTGGGAATCGAACCCGGGATCTTCCGATTGCCGGTCAGACGCGATAACCATTACACCATGGACCTCACTCTTCAAATGCCGTAATTCTTCTACATACTCGCAGAAACCAATGCCCCAAGGGGGCACCTCCCGCATGCCGTAACATTATATACATTCAACTGCAAAGAACACGCAGTATAAATAACGTAAAGAACGACGCTTGTATAGGAGATATTCCGCGCAAGACGAGAGAGAGAGAACGGAACAAATGAAAAAATGAGGTAACCACCTGGGAATCGAACCCGGGATCTTCCGATTGCCGGTCAGACGCGATAACCATTACACCATGGACCTCACTCTTCCAAATGCCGTAATTCTTCTACATACTCGCAGAAACCAATGCCCCAAGGGGGCACCTCCCGCATGCCCTCTCTCGTCTTGCGCGGAATATCTCCTATACAAGCGTCGTTCTTTACGTTATTTATACTGCGTGTTCTTTGCAGTTGAATGTATATAATGTTACGGCATGCGGGAGGTGCCCCCTTGGGGCATTGGTTTCTGCGAGTATGTAGAAGAATTACGGCATTTGGAAGGTGAGGTCCATGGTGTAATGGTTATCGCGTCTGACCGGCAATCGGAAGATCCCGGGTTCGATTCCCAGGTGGTTACCTCATTTTTTCATTTGTTCCGTTCTCTCTCTCTCGTCTTGCGCGGAATATCTCCTATACAAGCGTCGTTCTTTACGTTATTTATACTGCGTGTTCTTTGCAGTTGAATGTATATAATGTTACGGCATGCGGGAGGTGCCCCCTTGGGGCATTGGTTTCTGCGAGTATGTAGAAGAATTACGGCATTTGAAGAGTGAGGTCCATGGTGTAATGGTTATCGCGTCTGACCGGCAATCGGAAGATCCCGGGTTCGATTCCCAGGTGGTTACCTCATTTTTTCATTTGTTCCGTTCTCTCTCTCTCGTCTTGCGCGGAATATCTCCTATACAAGCGTCGTTCTTTACGTTATTTATACTGCGTGTTCTTTGCAGTTGAATGTATATAATGTTACGGCATGCGGGAGGTGCCCCCTTGGGGCATTGGTTTCTGCGAGTATGTAGAAGAATTACGGCATTTGGAAGAGTGAGGTCCATGGTGTAATGGTTATCGCGTCTGACCGGCAATCGGAAGATCCCGGGTTCGATTCCCAGGTGGTTACCTCATTTTTTCATTTGTTCCGTTCTCTCTCTCTCGTCTTGCGCGGAATATCTCCTATACAAGCGTCGTTCTTTACGTTATTTATACTGCGTGTTCTTTGCAGTTGAATGTATATAATGTTACGGCATGCGGGAGGTGCCCCATTGGGGCATTGGTTTCTGCGAGTATGTAGAAGAATTACGGCATTTGGAAGAGTGAGGTCCATGGTGTAATGGTTATCGCGTCTGACCGGCAATCGGAAGATCCCGGGTTCGATTCCCAGGTGGTTACCTCATTTTTTCATTTGTTCCGTTCTCTCTATCTCGTCTTGCGCGGAATATCTCCTATACAAGCGTCGTTCTTTACGTTATATATATATATATATATAATTTTATTACGTATAAATTTTAGCCACTTCTAAGTCATTAAAGTGCTAAATCTTAAAACAAAGAAACGTATTTCTATTGGAAAACTGCTAAGTTCTATTTGCAGGTGCATTAGTAAGCTCTTTCCTTCTGTTCTTTGGCGAACTGACCGGACCTTCCCCAAGAGGGGCGATTATCAGACACATGTGAAGACCAAATTTAGGACGTAAAGGGCGGCAAGTGGAAACTTATTTCTTAACTTCAAAATAAGGAGGAAATAATTGCCTTCGCTTCACACTTTCTTTCACTCCACCAAGATAAGCTATTTCATATAATATACATGAACTTTTATAAATTTCGGTAAGAGACTTTTCAAGAAGCCTAGTTAGGCCTAAACCGTTGTTCTCTAATTTCAAAAAGGTCTCTCTCTCTCTCTCTCTCTCTCTCTCTCTCTATATATATATATATATATATATATATATATATGACTAGTTTAACCCATATATTTAGCCATTAACAGACTTAGAAGGACGATTTGAGAAATAACAAACTCACTCTCTCTCTCTCTCTCTCTCTCTCTCTCTCTCTCTCTCGTACAATAAATAAATAATATATATATATATATATATATATATATAATATAAAATCTCCAGACTACTGCTTTTCTCTCTTGAAATCTAATGGTTTTCATACTATGACATAACTGTTCCTACGTCCATTTTAAAAGAAAAAGTAATTTATATTTTAATAAATTAAATCCGCGAAAGTTTAGTTTATTTAAATATCCCTCGTTAATGGATATTAAATAAAATTTCCAGTGGTTAATTTCGTTGGCTGTATTTGATCTTTGTTTTTTACTTACTTATGGTTTTTATTTTTCTATTCATAACCTCTCTCACTCTCTCTCTCTCTCTCTCTCTCTCTCTCTCCATATATATATATATATATATATATATATATATGGCTAATTTATTCCCATATATTCACCCATTAACGGTCTTAGAAAGCCGAAATGAGAAATAGCAATTAATTAATTAATTAATTATTCAGAAATCCAATCAGCTGCTATATGCCCAGTAAATTTGACTAAAAAAAATTATTTTTGCCATTCCCACACACTAGAGTAGATGCTGATTTTAAACAACTGTACACACACACACACACACACACACACACACACACACACACACACACACACACACACATTCAAAATCATTATAACGGTAATATTAACTAACCGATAACTATAGACTGTTGTGATTTCATGGAAAATAAAATACGTATATTAAGGCCAATGTCTCGAGATTTACCTCCGATTTAACATTTCTATTTACCCATTCTTTTGGGTAGATTTTTCCGATGCCAATAGTGAGAACGATCTCCTAACACAACCTTCATGCTCGTCGGCCCCATTACAGTCTTCAGGGTCCGATATCGAGTGGTTAGTTGGAGAAAAGGACGCCTGGTCGCCACAGTCGCTACATCCTTCAGAATCAGAGATCGAAGAGGCACATGCGTTAAACAGGTCACCGTCTCCACATCCTATCCCCCATCATGTTTTGCTTCCTGCAGAGAACGTTCCACCACACATGCCAATGTTACGAAGGGATGACTCGGGGTATTGGGAAGCGTGTTCAAGCGCCTCCACTGTAATATTTAACGATGAAAACGGTAATGTTGAATAAAAAATTTAAAAATAAAATTAGGTAAGAAATTATTTCCCCCTTCGTTGAATGTAAAGACGATGTACAATATCTGATTGCGGAGTAGGGCTTCCCCCATCCAACTACTGCGCAGGCCCAACGCCGCTTACCTTCGCTGCTCGTAAAAAGTACCGTTTGTTGTTGTTGTAAAACAAAATAAATTAACTATGTTTAAAATATGGGTTTTTCTCCCCGAAAAGAGAGAATATTTGTACAAAGTGATGGCTGTATAAACTTAAATAATTGATGAAGTTGAATAAAAATAAAGGTCTAATTTAAAAAAATAAATTAACTTATTTAACAATTAAAACTTGTTTTTAGCTGAATGATTATTAGTAAACCAAAACATGGGAGATCCACCCAAACAGTATCAGTTTTTAAAAGTGAATCTCACTAACGATAGATTTTGCTGTGTGTGTGTGTGTGTACAGTTGTTTAAAATCAGCATCTACTCTAGTGTGTGGGAATGGCAGAAATAATTTTTTTTAGTCA
Organism: Bathynomus jamesi; assembly: GCA_023014485.1. Taxonomy (NCBI): domain Eukaryota; kingdom Metazoa; phylum Arthropoda; class Malacostraca; order Isopoda; family Cirolanidae; genus Bathynomus; species Bathynomus jamesi. The sequence continues at coordinate 514,567 of JAJOZX010002363.1, read as the reverse complement.
AATTTACTGGGCATATAGTAGCTGATTGGATTTCTGAATAATTAATTAATTAATTAATTGCTATTTCTCATTTCGGCTTTCTAAGACGGTTAATGGGTGAATATATGGTAATAAATTAGCGTATATATATATATATATATATATATATATATATATATATATATATATATATATATATATGGAGAGAGAGAGTGACAGAGGTTATGAATAGAGAAATAAAAACCATAAGTGAGCAAAAAACAAAAATCAAATACAGCCAACGAAATTAACAACTGGAAATTTTATTTAATATCTATTAAAGAGGGATATTTAAATAAACTAAACTTTCGCGGATTTGATTTATTAAAATATAAATTACTTTTTCTTTTCAAATGGACGTAGGAACAGTTATGTCATAGTATGAAAACCATTAGATTTCAAGAGAGAAAAGCAGTAGTCTGGAGATTTTATATTATATATATATATATATATATATATATATATATATATATATATATATATATATATTTATTTATTGTACGAGAGAGAGAAAGAGAATGAGTTTGTTATGTCTCAAATCGTCCTTCTAAGTCTGTTAATGGCTGAATATATGGTTTAAACTAGTCATATATATATATATATATATATATATATATATATATATATAGAGAGAGAGAGAGAGAGAGAGAGAGAGAGAGAGAGAGAGAGAGAGAGAGAGAGAGAGAGATGGAGAGACCTTTTTGAAATAAGAGAACAGCGGTTTAGGCCTAACTGGGCTTCTTGAAAAGTCTCTTACCCAAATTTATAAAAGTTTATGTATATTATATGAACTAGCTTATCTTGGTGGAGTGAAAGAAAGTGTGAAGCGAAGGCAATTATTTCCTCCTATTTTGAAGTTAAGAAACAAGTTTCCACGTGCCGCCCTTTACCTAAATTTGGTCTTCACATGTGTCTGATAATCGCCCTTCTTGGGGAAGGTCCGGTCAGTTCGCCAAAGAACAGAAAAAAAGAGCTTACTAATGCACCTGCAAATAGAACTTAGCAGTTTTCCAATAGAAATACGTTTCTTTGTTTTAAGATTTAGCACTTTAATGACTTAGAAGTGGCTAAAATTTATACGTAAAAATATATATATATATATATATATATATATATATATATATACGATGAATAAAACCACGAAGGAAAGGAAACACAGATGGTGCTCAAGCGCTTGAGCACCATCTGTGTTTCCTTTCCTTCGTGGTTTTATTCATCATAAATATTTTTCACGTGTTACTTTCGTGAAATAATTTTCATATATATATATATATATATATATAAGTATACCGTACAAAACCTAATTCAATATGGTCCGGGATTGAGAATTGTATCTATTGCTGTGCCACATATTTCAGTCTCGGTATCTCTAATAACGATATTAATAATAATAATAATGCCTAAATTTATTATGATAATTTCCCCGTTTAATTTTATTAATTGGTTTTGCATCGAACCACTGAAAAAACTAATAAACTTCTACAAAATCTTAATTCGTTAGCCGGCCTTATAAGGCTAACTAAAGAGGGTTGTGGCCCTGATCTTCAGATGATCCAATTAGCTTTAAACAAGATTTTTTTCCACCGTACACGAATGATAGCAAATTTTTCAAAGTAAACTCTTAACTTTCCTGTATGAAAGCATTTTCAAAATTAGCTTCGCTTAACATTAAGCTTTGCATCTTATAAATGGCTAAAACAAATGACAAACAACACAATGACATGCTCTGAAATTTCCGAATTCCTTCTCTTCCATTTTCACCCATTATGTTTCCTGCATTTACGCTAAACATTCGTTCCTTGGCCCCTCTTTCCTGCCTATAAGAAAAAAAAAAAGGACAGCAAAGGGTACATTGTTTCTCAACGGTTTGGTTGATTGTCGTTTAAAAGGTTTTGTAAACATGTTTCAAAGTGTCTGTAATGTAGAATGTAAAAATAAGTACAATCACCCCATTCTAATTACATTCACACACTGTGCCACAGTTAAAATTGTTATATTTGTTAAAATTACTGAATTTAAAATATGGAAATAAGATGTGAGGTTTAAAATAAATAGAAAAATATATTATTTTTAATAATTTGTAATTTTAACCTTATTACTATCATCAGATATTTATTATTAGTAAGCGGGTAAAATGCCGTTTTACACATCGCTTTGATCCTTTGGCCGAATTGACCTTTGCACTCTTTAACCCGAAGCTATATGATGCACCGCTCGTGGGTAAGTGCGTACATCCGTATATGATTTCACCTAAAAACAAAGTACAACAGCAGTCAATAAAGCGAGCAAAGCGTTACGTTTTATAGCTACGAATTTTGAGTACAAATCGCGCGGTATTATAGTTCCTCTTTATAAATCATTAGATAGATCCCATTTGGAGTACGCAATCCAATTTTGGAATTAAGATGAATCCGTCGCTTAGGTCAAAGTCGTACGAGGATAGGTTTAAGGAGCGTTCTAATCCATCCATCCCAGTGCGCCCATTTGTCTGCCAGCCCATTTAAAGGATCATGCGGTTGGTCCCCACCCCTAGTTCGATATATATATATATATATATATATATATGTGTATATATATATCAGTGGCGTGCGGTCCATGGAAGCTGTATTATACTTTAAAGTTTAAACAGTTCAATATGTGTTAATAATTTGTACAAAATCATTTTATTATACTATTTATAGCATTTGATTGGTAATCAGGTGGATACATAGTATATACATTGGTTGCCGTTCGTGCAAGAACCTTTGAGAAAGCCGACGCAAAAAATCTCGAGTTGGACAACAATTGACGAAATGCATCCTTTTTCCCAATGACTTTCGCTTTTTTTTTACTGTTACAAATTGTTTCTTTCCATTCTAAAAACTCATTTAATGTTTAATAATGTAGTATTTATTGAATACAACAAGTTTCATATATAGTTTTTCTACTAAAAAATTCCATGGCCATGTTAAGCGAAAAAGAATATATATTTATCGTTATTTTATCCTTCCCTATGTCAAAAAGGAAGCAATTTAGATTTCGCTGTCCAGATCTTATAGTTAATGTTCTTGAAATATCTGGCAACTTATACGTGCTGTAAAAAGAAAGAAGAATAGAATTAACCTATAAGTAAAGTAAGTAGATGATTATATGTGTTTTGCTTTTATTATATACGAGTATTTTAAAGTTTTATTTTTATTTTATATAATCTTCGTTGTTTTTGCTTGAATTGCTTCCCCTTGACGAAAAATCACCGCACGCCACTGATATATATATATATATATATATTACTGATTTTCACTTCATAAAGGAAGTGTTATAAGATTGTCCCCTTAATTAAATACATAAAAAGATAAGTCATTGAGCATACATGAGATCGCTTCCGCCCGAATTATTCATTCTGACGAAGGTCAAATTTTTCGCTCCACCTTTTTTTTTTTTTTCCTCCCGGCGTATGAGATCACACCTGTGCGAAGATAGAAAATAAAATTTGGTGCTTGTACTTCTCTTTGTAAGCCTAAATATTAAGTTTATATATATATATATATTAAGTTTATATATATATATATATATGTGTGTGTGTGTGTGTGTGTGTGTGTGTGTGACAACGACAATTTCTGAAAAACACATCTTTGTCGCTGTTCGCAATAAAAGTAGTAGGAACAGAATATGGAATATGTAAATTAACAATATCTTGTTAAGATGTCTTTCGTTTTTGAGCAAAGTCTTTCGTTTTAAAGCAATTTCTCTAATTATAGTTTCCATTCCATCTTTTATCTCCACTTCTATATCCTTAGTTATTATGATAATTTTCATACCTGTAAATTTCCTCCTCCTTTAACTGTTCTATTTCCCTTGTCTTGTTTTCTAATACTAATCTATTTTTTGCTCCTTACTGTTATCTTCAGCATTCTTCTTTTCCCTTGTGGTTTGCATCATTCATTCATTTCATGTGTTTAAGTGTGAAATTCTCCTTAAAGAAGGTCATGGACAGGAGGAAAGATGGATTGAGGAAGAGTGTTCCAGTAAGTTTTTGAACAGTGTCTCGTAAACTATACATAATAAGTTAATCTAACTTAACTTTAGATAGAAGTTATGTGGTCTTCGAAACTTCGTTTGAGTGAATTGATAAAATAGACAATATTTCTATTTATAGATGGTTGAGTGAAGTTTTTTCTGTATGAGCGTGTACTACCAGTTCCCTCTAAACGTAGTGAAGACGAGACACTCAGGTCGGGGGCTCGACTCCCGATTTAATTTCCTATATATATGGACACAAATTAGAGAAACCAAAAAATATATATGGGTGATCTACTTCATTAGGGAGTGGGCATGAATCCTATTTACTTTGAAAGAACATGTTTTACACCTTTCAAAGGGGATATATGTTTACAAGGTTCCAGAGTTTTTATTGTTCTGTATCCTTCTGATATAAATCAAATTTAGAATATCTTCCTCTATCTTCTGTAGTGCTGTATTGTGTACGTTTCGCGACGCCACCACCCATACGACTCATTTGTGTTTGAAGGTTCATGATCCTTGACCTGATAAGTCCCAAAACATCTCTCGTATTGTGTGATATACTAAATTGTTTTTAAAAATAGAATAAATACCATTTTATATTTGGTTGAGAATTCCTACACATATATATATATATATATATATATATATATATATATATATATATATATATATATATATATACTGAAAGGTTGTGCATAAAACACGCCTTTATCTGGAATATTCTTTTGTTAAGGACGGTCATAAATTAATCTGTAGATGTACCACAAATATAATATCAGCTTCCTGGCCACTATACCGATCCGAAAGAAACGTCATAAAACACGCCTTTACCTGTACATTTTGTTAAGTTTTCCTAGTATATATACGTGAAACAATGCAAAAGACAGTATATTTCAAAATATTTTAAAGCCTGCGTATTAGAATAAAATTTATATTTTTATTAGTCGGACAGGAGGAAAGCTGGATTGAGGAAGAGTGTTCCAGTAAATTTTTGAACAGTGTCTCGTAAACTATACATAATAAGTTAATCTAACTTAACTTTAGATAGAAGTTATATGGTCTTCGAAACTTCTTTTGAGTGAACTGATAAAATAGACAATATTTCTATTTATAGATGGTTGAGTGAAGTTTTTTTCTGTATGAGCGTGTACTACCATTTCCCTCTAAACGTAGTGAAGACGAGACACTCAGGTCGGGGGCTCGACTCCCGATTTAATTTCATATCGAGGGTGTCCTAGGAGGAAATGTGAAGAATGCACCATTTCACTCTTTGGGTATTTCTAAGTAGAAAGTATTATATCGATATGGGTCTGATTCCCAACCGTTACCGAGATACAGGCCTCTACATTTGGGTAATTAAAACATAATAAAAAAAGCGATCTTAGATACTATTTAATGACACTTGTGGTTTATAAAAAAGTACAAACATACAATACACTATTGCACTTATTGCAGAATGGTTTCAAAGTGACCCCCTCCTTCTTCAATGCACGCGGTGAGCCTCCGATCCATCGAGTCTTGCCAAGGAAAACGCGGAAGTTCATTTCTGAGGTTTATGAACGCATCCTGTATACGTGCAACCAACTGCTCCCTAGTTTCGGGCTTACCCCGCTGATAAACGTTACTCTTCAAGAACCCCCAGACAAAAAAATAATGTAAATAAATAATGTGAGGATCTGCACAGTTGCCAATGTATCATTAAATGTCATTGAATATTATCTAAGATCGGCTTTTTATTATGTTTTAGATACCCAAATGTAGTGGCCTGTATCTCGGTAACGTACCCAGAGTCAAATGATGCATTCTTGACATTTCCTCCTGGGACACCCTGTATATATGGACACAAATTAGAGAAACAAAAAAATATATATGGTAATTTACTTCATTAGGGAAAACTTGACATCCTTCACCTCAGCGTCGCCTCATGTAGTATTGCTATAAAAACGTCATCCTGTTTTAAGCCGTGAGTGATCTAAAGACAGTTGTTTTAAAAAAATGTGTTTTTGTTATTAAAAATGAGATCAATTTCATCTGTGTATATATATATATATATATATATAATATATATACACATTTCAACTGCAAAGAACACGCAGTATAATTAACGTAAAGAACGACGCTTGTATAGGAGAACATACCGCGCAAGATGAGGAGGGAGAACGAACAAATGAAAAAATGAGGTAACCACCCGGGAATCGAACCCGGGATCTTCCAATTGCCGGTCAGATATGATAACCACTACACCATGGTCCTCACTCGATCAGAAGTCGTAATTCTCCTACATACGCGCAGAAACCAATGCCCCGAGGGGGGCACCTCCCGCATGCCGCACCTATATACACATTTCAACTGCAAAGAACACGCAGTATAATTAACGTAAAGAACTACGCTTGTATAGGAGAACATTCCGCGCAAGATGAGGAGGGAGAACGAACAAATGAAAAAATGAGGTAACCACCCGGGAATCGAACCCGGGATCTTCCGATTGCCGGTCAGATATAATAACCACTACACCATGGTCCTCACTCGATCAGAAGTCGTTGGCGGGAGGGAGGGGGCGGGGGAGTGGAAGTGGCTAATCGTATGCTGTTATATTCGAGTTCCTGGCAAGTTTTCCGTCCGTTAAATATTCTTTTAGCTGAAATTGGAAAAATTAAAAAATATTAATATAACTGCATATGCTTTGTATGATTATTAAATGTGTGCAATCAGTAGTTAGCTGAATATATTTGGATACAGGTTGTTAATAATAACTGAATGAGAAGTAATGCTCCCGTTTGTTTTACGATCAGTATAATTCTTAAAGAATTTGGTGGTTTATAAAGAAATTTTCAAGTACCCATGCGTTGTAACTTAGCTTTTTCCTTATACTATATACACACACACACACACATATATATATATATATATATAGTGTTTTCTTTTTAGGTAGATGAGGGGAGGTTAGTTTAATTACAAATTTGATTGGTCTTTTTATGGTAAGACTTAAAGAGGAAAAACGAAATATTTTCTCCAGGTAGAAAGAAGGGCTACTTTCAGCACGCACCATTTGTTTGCATTTAAAGATAGTTTTTTGCTTATATATATATATATATATATATATATATATATATATATATATATATATATATACAGGCCTGGATTTAGCTATAGGCGAACTAGGCGACCGCCTAGGGCCTCGCGCCCAAGGGGGCCTCGCTCAAGCCGTTTTGCGCGTTCTGCTCAAGTGATATTAATGATTTAGAACTCTATGAAGAACTTAAAGTACTTTGCAGGTTTATACCTGAGAAAACAGATCTTGGAAATGCCCTTGTTTATATAGTGCAAAAACAACTAAGTGAGATTTATCCTAATGTTTATATTGCACTTCGAATAGTATTAACCATCCCAGTTACTGTTGCTTCGGCTGAAAGAAGTTTCTAGCGTCTCAAACTTATTAAAACATATTTGCGTTCCACCATGTCTCAAGCGAGATTGCAATCATTAGCTATGTTATCAATAGAAAACGATATAACAAATTCATTAGATTATTCTCAATTAATTGAAGAGTTTAGCTCGAAGAAAAGTAGAAAAGCATTGCTGTAATATTCAAGGAGCATCTGAACCAAATAGTAAAGCATTAATATTTAGCCTGATAAGTCGATCGCTCACTATTAAAAAATGAAATGTCAACATCTCTTATACATCACATATGAAAAACGTTTGTGTACTATGGAAAGTCATTACCTATAATATTATATAAATCTTAGAAATCATTGTCTTATATTTTCGATACAAATCTTGATTCATATTATAATTTATACTTATTTGTATGGTTTATTTATATTTCTTATACAATTTCCATGCGTGATTATTTTGGTTTGGTTTAATTTTTAAGTGCTGGCATAGTTCTGTCTATGCGGGATTCTAATATTGCTGGTATAGTACCGATAATTAAGTCCATATTTTCATATATATAGGCCTAGGGCCTCGCAATTTCTAGATCTGCCTAGGGCCTCGCAACTTCTAGATCCGGCCCTGTATATATATATATATATATATATATATTATATATATATATATAATATTTCCCCCCAGCGTATGAGGTCTTGAATTTTGTTTATTCAACAAATAAACTTGTTAAACGACATTAATAAGTTTTCCTAGTGAATTTCAAATTACAATAAATTATGATAGACGACAGAGGTAAGAAAATAAAGAAATAATAAATTTATAATAAATAATAAAAGGTACATCACGACAATGTATACTAATGTTTGATATACTATGTTTTTTGTTGGTGATGCTTCTTTGTGTGGGTGTTGTGCCCGTATATATTTTACTATTGGGGTTTTGCATGCATCAGTTTGTGTGGTTATGTTGGTGGATGTGCGCATGACGATTGTTGGTGATGTGATGCCTTTTTTGTGTGGTGGTTGTGCTATGCGTCAGTTAATTCGAATACATTTTTATAGCGACAGTAAGCTCAGCATTGAGGTTTTAGTTTTAAAATGGAAAGCAATTATTTCGTTGATATAAATACAGTTATTACTCAAATAAATGCAGCGCCCTAAAAAAAAAAAAAAAAAAAAAATCCGACATCTTTACTGTTAACTTCGACTGAAACCTGTTTAATTTAAAAATAAAAAGTGTGTACACGCATTGAAACTGCTCGAACAGTTTTAACTGCATCAAAATCGTATAAATGAAATGAACTTGCAAATTCACAGAATATTATTTCTAAAATTATTATATATATGTGTGTGCACGAGTTGTTCATTCGTTTATTATATATATATTTTTTCTCTTGCACCAGAAGGGGTGGGGGTGGCACTCTTGCAACAAAAGGGGGTGGGGTGGCACTCTTGCAATATTACGCCATCACTCTTGCAAAATTACGTAACATTTCTGCACTCTCTCTTTTTCGCGTGGAACTACAGTAACAAGTGCATTGTATTCTGACATGCTTCGGAGTGAGTTAAAGCAAGCAATTCTCACAAAACGGAGAGGGAGATTGTCGGAAGGTGTTATTCTGTTACACGACAATGCGCGCCGTCATACCGCTGCACAAACTAGAAAATGCCTTGAAGAACTTAAATTTGAAGTTCTCGACCATCCAGCCTACAGTCCAGACCTGGCACCTTCGGATTTTTACCTGTTTGGACCACTAAAAGACGCTTTGAGAGGTCAGCGATTCCAAGGCGATGATGACCTGAAGGAGGTGATGCATGACTGGCTACGCACGCAGCCCAAAACATTCTTTTATGATGGCATTAGGAAGCTTGTAGATCGCTGGACTAAGTGTATTGAGAAACAGGGAGACTATGTTGAGAAATGATGTGTTTATAATCTATCAGATGTGAAAATAAAATTGTGAAAATAAAAAGTGCGGATACTTATTGAATTATCCTCGTGTGTGTGTGTGTGTGTGTGTGTACATATATATATATATATATATCGAAACCTATGGTAAAATTATTCAATACCCGGTTAGGTCAACTGTACACCCTTAACGATTGGTTAGGTTAGGTTAAGTTAGGTCCCGAGGTTGTGCATCTGAGTGTTAATGAATTAAATAATTAATTTTAAAAAATTAAATGACGTCATCAAGCTCATTACGTCATTATGTATATATATATATATATATATATATATATCCCCGCAAGGGGGTTCTAAGCTCGTGCTCTTGAGTGCTCTTTGTGCTCGTTTGTACGTGCTTGTTCCTGGAGGTTTCACGTGCGCCCTCCCGGCCCTAGCACCCAAGGATGATGGGGCTCGACCCTGCAGTCCTTGTCATCCTTGGTCTTTTTCCACTTCGACTGTCCCCCACCCTTCTTTTTTTTCTCTGTCTTTCCTCTCACTTTTCTTTGTTTTTCCGCTGAGATATGCCCTTTAAATAGAGGCGAATCGGTTCTTCCTGAACTAAAAAAAAAAAAAATATATATATATATATATATATATATATCTCGAAACCTGGATGGTAAAATTATTGAATACACGGTTAGGTTCATTGAATGCCCGGTTAGGTGAACTGTACTTCCTTGACGATTGGTTAGGACAGTCACCGTTAGGTTGTCGTGATATTTTCGTTAAAACGCGGAATATTTTGGCTACCCACACGAAGGGTGGGTTCTCGGCTAGTATGAAATAAAACCAACAAAGTCCTTGAATTTGGCTCTCTCCTTCTTGTACAGGGGGTGCATTTTTGTGGGTGTTCGCCCTTAACCCCCTCTTTCCTACTAGTCCGGTAGCACAGACCCTGATTTTACAGGAACCCTGCATTGTTTGTTATAAAGCAAATTTTTATATATTTTGAAAGCTTATACCACCCCATTCAAGAATCCATCGGGTGTACACCTGACCCCCGCTTGGCTTTTTCAATATGGCCGCCATTTTCCAAGATGGTTGGCGAAACTGAAAAATCCCATATCCTGGTCAATACGTGATGGATTTTGATGATCTTGGTGTCATTTCTAGGGGTTTTTAGGATGATGAGTCGATCTGGAGGGGTTGCAGATACTTTGTGAGTCGTTTTGACCCACATTCGTCAATACTCAAGGTCATTGGAGGTCAAACGCCCCCCGAAATAAGGAATATCCCATATCCCGGGCAGTCGTGGAGATATTTTGGTGATCTTACTGTCGTTTTTATGGTTTTGGGCGAGAGTGAGTAGTTCTATTGGGTTTAAAATGAAATGAGGGATTATTTTCCCCATGGTAAGGTGAATTCCAATATGTCTAATTATATAATTATTCCTCTTATTTTTTTCAGATTGTTGAGATTATTGCTGATGGTGCTGCCCACCTGGTGGTTTGATGACGTCTTGGTTGTGCTGATTCCAAAATTGTTTTTTGACTGCTGAATATAGAGAATGTACCAGGTGCGCATCGTTTAGTTTTCATTTGCTGAGGATAAATTATTTCAATGCGATTTGTACTCTGAAGAATGAGTAAAAAAAATTCTTATTTTTCAGGTTCTACAAAAGTTGCAGACGAATGTTTCTTCAAGGATTTCCTGCGTAGCTGTCCTGGAGGTCAGAAAGTCTTTCAAATTGTGGGAGGATTCAGAAAATCATAGAGAGCAGCGACATCAGAGGGCAGCCAGATGTTCGAGCGAGACTAGAGCCTCTCTTGGAAGATGGAGCAAAAATCCTTTGTTGTCACGAGAACTGTGTTTCCACTTATGTGTCCAAGCGGAATTTATCAGCATTCATGAAAAAGAGAGAATGTGATACCCCTACAGTGGAGCCAAAAAGACTACGTAGTGCTGTTCTCAGTGAAGGCCCAGTATATGACCCTAAAAAACACAGTCTCTTTGTTTGAAAGTCAGTGAGTGTATATTACCCGAGAAATATGACATCAAAGCTTGGTGATAAAAAAACGAATTACAAAGATGTGTTGATTGAAAAGTGTAAATTGAAAAATGATGAGCAGGGACAAGTTGTACTCAGTAGGTTGTTGGGCATGAAAGGAGATTTACCGGCTGAAGAAGCCCGATACCATAAAGATTGTATGTCTACCTTTCATGTTGAGGTTGAGAGAGCGTGCCAGAAATCCCACAAATCCTCAAACTACACGCTTTGAGTGGTTGTGACACAGTTGCAGCAATACATGGCATCGGCAAAGCCACTGCCATTGCCACAGCCAAGAAGAGTCGGAAGCTAGACAAGCTGGGATCCTTGATGCATGCTTTGATCATATCGAGAAAGAGGCAACAGCGTTCATTGTTGCATGCTCTGGGGATAAGAAATCCTCATATCTTAGTGAGTGTCGTCAGCGAGTATGGGCTCAGAAGACAGGGAAGTCAGGAACTGCTGCACCCAAACTATATTCTCTACCACCAACAACTGAAGTTTTCCATCAAAATGTGCTCAGAGCCCACTACACTGTGGCGAACTGGCTCGATGCACTAAAGTGTGACCCACCACCTCTTGATCCTGTGCATTATGGGTGGGAGAGAGACGAAACAAACAGAGTTCTCATCCCAAAAACAGTTGGTGAAGGAGTGTGCTTAGCACCAGATGAAGTTCTGAAGTTAATCAGATGTGGGTGTGAATCACAATCAGCATGCAGGGGGAGTCGCTGCGGCTGCATGGGACGCGGTATCCCTTGCACAATGTTCTGTGCGTGTGGCAGCGGCTTGGATTGCAACAATCCATTGACCCAAAACGCAAACGAAGAGCAGACTGATGATCCTGACGATCCTGACACAACCATGTCTTTTGATATTTTCCCCCAATAAATGGTTACCTAATGTGAATAACTGCATCAAAGTTGTCAATGCCAATCCCCCAGCTAGGTGTGAGCTTTATTTTGCTCACGAGGTCATATCTTGTAGCTTTGCAACCTTCCATAGAATGCATGTGCCCTGCACTTGAACATAAATTGTGGTTTATATCCGAATATCCATATCCACATAATGTGGGTTATGTCATTTAAGCATTACGATCTGGTTTTATCTGCAGAAAAGATGTTAAGTGCTCAGCAGTTAGCTAGATTGTAGAAATTGTCACTGAAATAAAGCAAATACAGTTATGTCAACTGTGGCATTATCATATTTCAAGGCCAAACTTTAACCTCAAATGACCTTGACTTGACCCATGGAGTTGCAAAATGATATCCTACTGTTATCATGTGCCTATAGAACTACTCACTCTCGCCCAAAACCATAAAAATGACAGTAAGATCACCAAAATATCTCCACGACTGCCCGGGATATGGGATATTCCTTATTTCGGGGGGCATTTGACCTCCAATGACCTTGAGTATTGACGAATGTGGGTCAAAACGACACACAAAGTATCTGTAACCCTCCAGATCGACTCATCATCCTAAAAAAACCAGAAATGACACCAAGATCATCAAAATCCATCAAGTATTGACCAGGATATGGGATTTTTCAGTTTCGCCAGCCATCTTGGAAAATGGCGGCCATATTGAAAAAGCCAAGCGGGGGTCAGGTGTACACCCGATGGATTCTTGAATGGGGTGGTGTAAGCTTTCAAACTATGTCAAGATTTGCTTTATAACAAACAATGCAGGGTTCCCACCCCGTGCAACCGGACTATACATAAAAAAAAGAACGTCAGTGGTTCAAGATCATGATTTTTCTCTCCTGTAATTACAGGGATTCGAACCCCGAGGGCTAATAACCCCAAGAGGGTACACGTAAAGTCCTGAAAAAGGCGACAACAGATAAGGAGGGGTACATTCCATATTATTTTCCTACTACTAATGCAAAAAAAGTTTAACTTTGCTTATTCTAATGCTATCCGCAACAGAGAGGAGACTTTTAACAAGTACCATCGCTATCCAACTCCTTTGTCTGTTATCAATGTGTGGAAGAGTTCGTAAGCATTTTTGATGGATTATTTCTCGCGGATATTTTATATAATTCTTTGTACTTCCCCATCCTGTCATTCCATAGTGTAAGTGTGGATGAATGGGTAATACAGTATAAGGAGAGCATTTTGGGGAATTGGTTTCTTTTTTTAGTCTGAATATTATGTAGATTAACCTAGATATTTTCGATGTAATACATTGTATGTGGCTTTTGAAATTTAATTTGTCATCTAACTTGATGCCGAGAAATTTAACTCATTTACCTTTGCAAGAGAAGTGGTTACAGTTATTAATAGGGAGTGCGCGATTACAGGTTTTTTAGTTACAACTTTTTTTTTTTTACGCACGAAGGAGGGGACAAGGGCGAATGCCGCAAAAGCGCCCCTCCCACCATAGAAGAAGAAGAAAAGAGACAAAATCAAGGTCCAGGGTTTTCGAGATACCAAGACACTCTGTATTTGAAAGAATGGAGGTCATAGAGAGAAGGGAAACATAGATTGAGGAAGATTGTTCCAGAGTTCACCGGTTGAGTACATGAAAGATTAAAAATACCAATTAACCCTTGCTTTAGGGAGTTGTACAGAAAAGGAATGAGAATGTGTCAAAAGGAGGAGGTATGCAGTGAGAGCGTTCAGAAGAACAGTGTCCGTTATAATAGCGATAGTAAAGAGAGAGTGAGGTAACACTGCGGCGAAGAGAGAGCGTCCCTTGCGGAACCTATATTGACAATCTGAAAGAAGATTGTGAGTATAGACGTGTTTAAGAATCTTTCTATTAAGGACAGAGTCAAAAACTTTGGAAAGGCAAGAAATCAAAGCAATTGGACGATAGTTGGAGGGTTGAGAATGGTCACCCTTCTTTGGAACATGCTGAGTGAAAGCGAACTTGTAGCAGGCGATGGAAGAACAACACCGGAATTGCGCAGGATTGAGTTGGAGGTGAAAGTTTGAGTGAAGAGTTCAGCTTTATCAGGAGAAGAGACGGCAAATGAGCAGGTGCGGATTAAGGTTTAGTGGGGCCCTAGGTCCAGTTAATATTTGGGGTCCCCTCATACTCTACAAAATCATGAAATTCATAAACAAAATTACATAGTTGTTATTATTATCATCATATATTCACAAAGATACTTGATCCAACACAGAAAATAATAGGATATGATGGTACAATATAGTATATTAACTGTGAAAATGCACAAAAGAAACGTAAAATTACTTATCTCATAGCCCATTAATATACATACTGCATACCTTCTTCGGTTGATAAAAAATATATCTCAAATAATTTTATTTATTTGAAAGATTTTTTCTGCATTTTACATTGGCAAAATTATCAATTATACCTTCAATGTCAGGATGGTTCATAGTTTTACTTTCTATTGCTAACAAACCTAATGATAACATAAAAAGATAAGGAAAAAAAGATAAAAAATAAAAAACAATTTTTTACTTGAGTGGCCGGCGGGCCCCTGTATGGTCAGTGCCCTAGGCCCTGGCCTATGTGGCCTGTGCGTTAATCCGGTACTGCAACTGAGCCGAGAGAATGGAAAAAAGAAGTAAGGTTGTTGGAGAAGTTCTTAGCTCGGTGTCAGAAAGAGCGAGGAGAATTAAAATTAGATAGGTTTTCACATTTTTGTCAGATGAAGGAATTTTTGGTGAGTCGAAGAACAGATTTTGCACGATTCCTAGCAGAAATATAACCTGAGTGACAGTCAGGAGTTGAATGGCGACGGTACCTTCTGAAAGTCTCTTCTCTGTTGTGGATAGCATTCGAACAAGCAAAGTTAAACCAAGGATTTTTTGCATTAATATTAGGGAAAAGAATATGGAATGTACGTGTCCATGCCGTAGAGAATCATTCCATGAGGATTCAGAGAAGTATTGCCTAAGGGCCTCCCAATTGGCTGCGCCAAGGTGCCAAAGGCGACTCCTCTTGGGAGGGTCCATTGGCCAAACTGGAGCGATAGGAAAAGTTTGATAAAGTAAGTAGAAAGAAGTGTGGTGATAAATAAATGCAAAATGTTGGGCCTATCTCCAAGGTGATCAGGGATACGAGTAGATGATGTATAATCTGCTCTAGGTCATTCAGGTTAGAGAAGTTGTAAGCTAGTTCACCTGGAACGTTAGTGAAATGGGGGGAAAGCCAGAAGTGGCGGTGAGCACTGAAATCTCCTAAAATGGAGATTTCAACGAAAGGAGAGTGGGATAGAATGTATTGCACTCTAGAAGTGAGGTAGTCCAAGGGTTTTGGACAGTCAGTAGAGTTGGAAGAATGATAGACAGCGCAGATGTATTTAGTTTGATCCTGCGTGTAAGCCGTAGCCAGAGGGTGTAGAATTCGGAGGATTCAAATTCGAGAATATGAGAGCAAGTTAGCTCGTTCCGTACATATACGCAACATCCACCTTTGGAATGAAGTTAAGTATAGAGAAAGTAGAAGGGTACAAAAAGGGAATTACCTAAATATAGCCAGGGTTTATTCACTGTTCAAATCAGGCAGCCCTTATTCTCCATCCAATTATAATATATATCACTGGTCAACAAAGTTTTTGTCACAGAGATATTTTTACTTGAACTATGTGTAATTTTTTACGTTGATTACGAAAATGAAAACATAATTTTTCTATCACCCGCAGTTTTAGAGTGACACACGAATTTACATTACTTAGGATTTGAGTGAGAATAGGAAGGGGGCGGGGTCTGCCCTTCCTCTTCCTCTGCTTATAAGTTGCTACACGTCACTGTTAACTTTCATTTGTCAGTTACTCATTTGATTTCACTCAGGGAACATCGTGCATTTTATTCGTGATTTTCCTTAATCATTTTTTGTGTCAGTGCGTTCGTATTGTTTCATGACAGAATGCCACGCAAGTGTGTCAACCATCCAAACTGTTTCTGTTATGTGTGCAGAGAGTTAACACTTAAATTTCAAAGGCGAAATTTCACCCCTCTAGTCAAAAAAGCATACGAACTTTATTTTGGTTGCAAGGTAGGGGATCAGAACAAGTCGTGGGCACCTCATATATGCTGTATTACGTGTTTAAGACTTTTGACAGGCTGGCTAAATGGGTCTCGTCAAATGCCGTTTGCTGTTCCGATGATATGGAAAGAGCCGAAAGACCATTTAACGGATTGTTATTTCTGCTTAACAAATATACTAGGCATTACTGCGAAATCTAAACATGTGGTACAATACATAATAAACATTTGTCAGTACCAAGGCCACCGGAAACGTGGAGTTTAGATGATGAAAATGAAATTGATGTACAATGGTAATGACGAAGCTCAACATGGTTTACTGATGGACGATGTTGATCCAATGTTTGAACCATCTTGTTCATCGACAGAGCCTCACTTAATATCTCAAGCAGACCTGAGCGAGCTTGTCTGTGATCTGAAATTGTCAAAAGATCAATCCGAACTTTCGGCTTCCAGGTTGAAAGGTTGGAATCTTCAAGAAAAAGGCAGGTAGGGGACCTTATTCTAATACATGACAGTACTCCAAGACAATACTGGCCTCTGGCTAGAGTTTTAGAACTCAGACCAGGGATAGACGGGGTAACAAGAGTGGTCAAATTAAGGATTCAACGGGTAACATAACAAGAGACAGTTCTCTTTTGTACCCCCTTAGAGTCTGGACCCAAAACAATGGACTCTGGAGAGCCATCTCCACCAACAGTAACAACTGGAGACACTGAACTTTCAGTAACTATACTCTTGGCAGCATGGGCGTAGGAGGCGGGGGGGTCTGAGGAGTCCTGGTCCCCAATTAACCTTTGTGTCGGGTCCATTTTGTCTCACTTTGTCGGTCCATCACATCATGTCAATGAGAGAAAAGTTAAAAGAGGAAAACAGGATTAGAAGGCAAAACTGTGAACTGAAATTATTTTACAAATTAATTTTAGTTGACCACTTGTATGGTTGTATACACCTTTACAGTTGTCTTGTCTTGTATGCATCTGATTTTAAATACTGTCGTAGTATGTAAACGTAGATAACTGTATTCATATCAAATGGTAGTATTAGATAATTAGATCCATTGAAGCTATTGTTCGCTTTGCATTAAATCAAATATAAGAAGTTTTTTTTTTCAATCTGAATTTTGTATTGTAGACTTAAGCGAAGTATGTAAGTAATATTGTTTACCTAGCATGAAACACAACAAATAATAATAAATACATGACATAACAATAATATGGTTTATGTAACCCCAAATTAACATATTTATAAAAATCCAGCTTTGTCTTCCTACAAATACTACTACCAAAAAGTGGAAGTATACATTTTTAACACTCCACAGTCCACACTCCCCTTGCTTCTACCAGCATTATTTTTTATGGCTTGGCCCTTTCATTTTCGCTCAGCCCTACACTAGAAAAATTCCTGCAGATGCTAATGTGCTAGCTCAATAATTTTTTTAGGTTATGGAAATGTCGGTCTGAAGCTCTGAGCAACATCTTTCTTGTCGGGTCCAAACACCTGGATCCCCCAGAGACTACTTATCCCGTACGCCCATGCTTGACAGTAGGAGCGGTAACACATCCTACAACCACATTGACAGACACAAGCCCTCAGCGACAAACAGCGGTCAGCAACTCTGGGTGAATTATAAAAAAGGTTCTGGCAGAACCCTAAATTTGCTGTACAACAGGTAGGTCGTTTAGACTCTTACATAAATTACCCCCGAGATGCTCAGCTTCGCAAATGTTTGCAACCCGCAATGTTCCGAGCTTCCCGGAGGTAACAAGACGTGCTGAACACAGTCTAATGCAAAGAATTAAAAAATCAACCAACCCGATCATCCAAGCTATCCATGAGTCCTGCCATTTATCCTCTAAGCTATGGACTTTTTGGTACGAAAACGTCTGTCTGTAGCTCCACTTAACTTCGACAGTGCAGTATTATTTCTAATCAATTGTATATATTTTTATCCTTAGTGTATGAACTGTCATTGTATTAATAATATTTGTCATATGGACTATAGTCTGCCAATAAACCTTTTCATTTTTTTTAATTTCATTTCATTTCATTTCATTTCCCTTTTAGTGACTTTTAGACTATATACATATATATACACACACACGTCACCTCACTCCTCCCCTACAAGTTTAGTCTGTCAGGGGGATGAGGGACCCTAGACGACCTGCGGAGAGGTGTTGATGTAGTAGGATTAGGTGCAACCTGCATAGGCGGGCGAATTGAACCATTTTCCGGAGGATCAGTTCTCTCTTCCGGAAGACTCTGGTCCTTCTGCAATTCACGTTCCCATATCTGGTTCTGATGGCGTTTAATAGAACGACCATCTTCTAGTTGGCACTTGAAGGAAACAGGGCCCGTTCTTTCCTCCACAGTTGCAGGAACCCATTTTGGTCCAGCCCCATAGTTGCGAATCATAACTGGATCATTAGGTTGCGCCTCTTTAACTCTCCCTCTTTTAGTGTCATGGTACAGCTTCTGTTTTTCCTGATGGCGTAAAACTCGTTGTTGTAACGTTTCGTTTGGACGTAACAAATCGAAAACTGAACGAATTCCCCGGCCAATCATAAGTTTAGAGGGAGACACCCCCGTCGTGGTGTGAGGTGTTATTCGATATTTAAACAAAAATTTATCCAACACCACTTGCATTTCCTCCCCACGAGAATGACGCAAGGCCGACTTGAAAGTACGGACCATGTTTTCCGCGAGACCGTTAGTAGACGGGTGGAAAACACTAGACCGGACATGTCTAATGCCATTTAGGTGGACGAAGGAACGAAATTCCTCACTGGTAAAACAAGTACCATTGTCGGAAACCAGGACTACGGGTAAACCCCATCGAGCGAAAACCGAACGGAGTAAGCGAATAGTAACACCTGAAGTCGTGGAAGTGGTTGGGAAAATTTCCACCCACTTAGAGTAGGCGTCCACAATGACTAGGAAATAGTATTATTTATAGGACCTGCATAATCAACATGGACCCTATGCCACGGTATAGTAGGCCATTCCCAAGGATGAAGTGGACTTTTCCTTGGGAGATCTCTGTTCTCTAGGCAGCTTTGACAGGAACGAACCAATGATTCGAGTTCTCCATCTAAACCAGGCCACCAGAAATAAGCTCTCGCCAGCTCTTTCATTTTTGTTGCGCCCATGTGTTCAGCGTGAAGTTCCTTCACTAAATTCGACCTGCCTTCATTTGGAATAATCACTCTGTGGCCCCATAAGAGACAGCCATTTTGAATCGAGAGGCCAGACTGGCGTTGATAAAAGGGCTGTAATTCACTCTCAACCTTAGTAGGCCAACCAACTGAGCAGAAATGGATGACCCTAGACAGAATAGCGTCTGATTTTGTCCACTGTTCTATTTGTACCGCAGATACTGGAGTGGATTCCAAAAACTCCACCAAGTGAACCCATTCTGTAGGTATAGGTACACAATCATTTGGATTTTCTAAGGGCAACCTACTTAGCGCATCAGCCGTACCTAGAAGTTTACCTGACCGATGTACTAAGTCAAATTTATAGGCTTGTAGAATCAGTGCCCATCGTTGAATCCTACCTGAGGCCATAACTGGAATATTTTTATTAGGTGAAAATAAACCTAAAAGAGGCTTATGGTCAGTAATTAGTTTAAATTCATGGCCCCATAGATAGAAATGAAATTTTTTTACTGCAAATACTAAGGCTAATGCTTCACGTTCCACTTGTGCATATCGTCTTTCAGTCTCAGTTAGTGTTCTAGAAGCAAAACAGATAGGCCTATCTACACCATCAATGTGGTGAGATAACACTGCCCCAATTCCATAAGAACTGCTGTCTGCTGAAACTACGAGAGGAAGTTCAGGATCATAATGCACTAGGAGCGTGGATTTTAGTAGTACGTCCTTGGAAGCCTCAAATGCTTCCTTTTGGGTTTTCTCCCATCTCCACTGTTCCCCAGATCGTAATAGCTTATTTAGGGGGTTCAAGGAAAGTCGATGTATTAGGCAAAAATGTCCTATAAAAGTTTAGGAGACCTAAATAAGCTTGTAACTGTGTGATGTTTTGTGGAGGTGGTGCATTTTCTATTGCTTCTAGTTTATCCACCGTTGGATGAATGCCTAAGGCATCTATGCGGAACCCTAAATATGAAACCTCGTTAGTGACCCATGAACACTTTTCTCTCTTTAGCTTAAGTCCGGCATCCCGGAGTCTTTTTAGAACCGTGGTTAATCTAGTTAGGTGTTCTTTTTTAGACGAACCTGAAATGAGGACATCATCTAGAAAGCAAGGTACCCCTGGAATGTGACTTAGAACTTGGTCCATTGTCCTCTGAAAAATACCCGGAGCCGATGCTATTCCATAGCATAGCCTATTGTACTTATATAGGCCTCGGTGCGTATTTATGATAGTTAATTCTTTAGAGTTTTCATCTAAACTTAGTTGAGCATAGGCTTGGGACATATCGAGTTTTGTGAAATATTTACCCCCAGCAAGAGAGCTAAATAATTCATCAGGCTTGGGTATAGGATAGCAATCTAGAAGGACGGCTCTATTTGCTGTTAAACGGTAATCCCCACATAACCGCACGGACTTGTCCGGTTTTAGTACAGGAACTACTGGGGCAGCCCACTTAGCGTGTGTGACTGGTTCAATAATTTTATCTTTTAGCAGCCTGTCAATTTCTAAATCTACCTTCTCCCGCAGTGCATGCGCAATTGAACGAGCCTTACAAAATTTCGGAGTTACATTAGGATCTACTTCTATGCAGACCTGATGGCCTTTTAGGTTGCCTACTTCAGGCCCAAAAACAGAAGAAAACTCCCTTAACAATGAGTCTATGTCAGATGGATATGAGAGTGTATGCACATCTGCCTGACCCCTTGGCAAGATTTTGTCAATCGGCATTTTCAAAGCATCAATCCAATCACGGCCTAGTAGAGTAGGCCCTTGCTCATCCAACACTAAAAGGGTTAAGGGATGAGACAAAGTTTTCTGGTTGAGTGTAACTGTGACGGATGCTTCTCCACAAATAGGTATTTGTATGTCCCCATATTTCTTCAAAATCGTTTTAGATGCATGTAGTTTAGGTGTGTTTTTGAAAATTTTATCAAAAACTGTTTTGGACATGACAGTTCGGGCAGCACCTGTATCTAGTTCTAGAGGAACTGTAATTCCATTTAGGCCTACCTCTACAATATATGGGCCTGTATTTTTCTCACTTTGCTGCTCATAAAATAGGTACTCCACTCCAATGTTCGAAGTATTTCCCCTTTGAGGATTTACACTAGAAATGTTAAAATTAGAATTTTCACCCTTCGTTTTCTTTGAAAAACACACTTTAGCTATGTGGCCTATTTTACTACAGTTTCGGCAAACTGCTTCTTTAAAAGGGCAGTCCTTCTTCCAATGGTGTTTTCCACACCCCGTACATGGCTTGGAAGGCTTAGTAGAATTAGTAGGCTTAGTCATATTCGCCTCATACCTTTTATTTGCCTGTCTAGTAGGCTCATTAGGTCTGCCAGGCCTAGAAGATTTAAAGCTATTTACGTGTTGGGCTTTACTACTGTGATTTCCAAAAGCTCTAACATCTTTAGCAGCTGCTTCTCTAGCCGTAGCTATTTCTACAGCCTGACTAAAAGTTAGGTCCTGTATGGCTAATAGGGCTCTCTGGGTAGACTCCTCTTTGAGACCCATTACAAACCTATCTCTTAGCATTTCATCTAATTTGTCCCCAAATTTACATGTACGGCTATGGCTTTTTATTCCTGCAACAAACTGCAATGCTTTCATTTCCCGTCTGATGCCTTGAATAAAATTTGATACGTTCATAGATGAGAACTACTCGGGGTTTGTAGTGATCGGTTAGGGCCTGTACCAATTCATTATAGGTGCAGGTTTCCGGTGCTTTAGGAGAAACAAGGTCCATAACTAAACCAAACGTTTTAGGGCCTATTATAGTTAAAAAGGTAGGTACTTTCTTAGCATCAGGAATGGAATTTGCCTCGAAAAACAACCTCACCCTAGTGGCATAAGCTTCGAAGTCCTCCCCAGAGTCCTCGTAGGGGCTTATATGGCCAATCACCGACATGCTAGAGCAAAACCGAATTAGGCCAAATCACGTGAAGTAGGTTAGATTTGGTTTAAATTTGATCTAGTTACTCCCCAGTTAGGGCTGAATAGTGAATTGTATTAGAGTTAGGGCTGAGTAGGAATTAGTTTTAGAGTTAGGGCTGAGTAGGAATTAGTTTTAGAGTTAGGGCTCAGTAGGAATTAGTTTTAGAGTTAGGGCTGAGTAGGAATTAGTTTTAGAGTTAGGCCGGCGGGACCTACGCTATAGTACGGTAGCTTACCCACACAAACAAACCAAATCGGACGACCCACTAGGCTACATCCAATTTTCCAAACAACCACTTGAACCCAATAAGCCAAATTAAACCAATGAGCCAAATTTAACCCAATGAACAAAATTTAATCAAATGAGCCAAATTCAATCCCATGAGCTTAATCGAATCCCATCCTCGTCGCCAAATGTGATAGCGTGGGGTAGACACCCCAGTTAGGTTACTTAGGTTCTAGCAAACAATCAAAAGCACTTACCGGTGCGTTGAATTAGATATTCCTTTGGGAGCCTACCATTAGATTCCTGTGTCCCACAAACAGCCTACCTAACTCTCTCTTACATTACCAATTTAGAAGCTATAGACATTACCCCTAACTATACTTAAGTACGGACAACTTTCTACCCCATTTGTCACCTCAGAAACACCACCTAATTACACTCAGCACCAACGATTAGGTCAGATAGGAAAAAACATCTCTCGGCTAGCCCAAAACAATACGAACAGCCGCGTTGGTTCGTTTATGACTTGCTGTTGCCATTCAGCTTAGATTTAGTGATATTTCCCTTTTAGTGACTTTTAGACTATATACATATATATACACACACACGTCACCTCAGTGAGGAATCCTACTGTGGACCTCAATTTACTCTACCCGCTCTGGACCATTTCCGGAATCTCTAGGGTGACCCTACAACGCTAGGCTTAACCTACTCTACAGTTAGACTGGGTGGGTGGGTGGGTTAATTGGGGACCAATTCATACAGAGCATTTTCACATGTGATTTTGTATGACATCCTTTTCCAGGTCACTCTGGTAAGGAAGAACATGCAAAGCAACAGCTTGCTGTAACTACTTTGTAAAGTGCAGGGATGTAGGATATGAAGGAGCTTTAATAAAAACAAAGAAAGTGGTTGAAAAACTTGGTGTCGATCCTGCGTTTAACTCGCCTTTATGTACTCGTCGAAAGAAACACCAGTTCAACTTCGAAGGTGAAGATGAAGTTACTACTACGAACCCAGAAACTAAGTTCAAAGTTGATTACTTCTACCAGCTTGTAGATACCGCGAGATTGTCAATAGAAGAACGGTTTGAACAGATGAAACATGTGGACCTTTGGGGTTTCCTTTATGATCTGAAACAACTTCCTGACATGAAATCTATATTAAAGAACTGTATGGATCTTCATCACGCATTGAAAGAGGGAGAAAGTTGCGACATTAACGGTTTCGCCCTTGGCGAAGAGCTAAACTATCTCACGAGTTTACTGCCTAAGGATTGCAGCACTCCTCAAGAAGTACTACAATTTATTTTGAATAATAATCTTTGTGGCAGTTTTCCGAACACTTAGGTATCACTCAGGATATTATTAAGTTTACCTGTCTGCCCGTAGCCAGGGGGGGGGGGGCGTCGGGGGGGGGGGGTCGAACGACCCTCCCCTTGACAGGAAAGGTTCACTTTTGTAACCATAGTCATAACTTATGATGTGATATTGTAATATACGAGTATAACATCATTACTCTAAACTTAAAAACTCTAAACCCCCTCCATAGTGACTAGATCATTGTACCAAAAGGTCCGCCTTTCTACAATTTCGACCCCCACCCTTCGGAAGTCCAGTGGTAAGTGGCGAGCGGAGCTTCTCAAAGTTGAAGCTCATTATTATTTAAGCTTATTTAATTTTCATATGTTTAACAAATTAACAGTTTGGAAGGCTTACTATAGCTTAATACCTACTGCTTATGTCAATATGTTTCCTCAAATTTGATGGAGAATTCAGGAATGCAAACACTCGCGGTACTCTGTAGTAAATGAAAGACTTAAAATTTCAAACTCTTGTTCTCCTTTAACTTAAATTTAAAGAACCTGCTTAAATACGGCAACAGATTTCCAATTACTTCATTGACGATATCATTACTGGCCATTGTGATGATTTTTTTTTTATATACCCAAACGCCTCTCCCACCGCAGTGAGGTCGCGTCAGGAACGGGCAGGAAGCGCCTCAATCGCTCATATTCACTTCATCAGCTGTCATCCTCACTCATCCTCTCCATATGCCCAAACCATTTAAACACCCACTCATCTGCTCTCTCGACAAGACTCCTTCAACTCCCACACCTCTCACAGATAACTGTTTCTCACACAATCAATCCGCCTCATCCCACACTGCATCGGCTATTTTAGTGTGTATTAATACACAAAATTAGTAGACATGCTAAGTGACTCTTTACTTCAAATCATGATGCAAAGGTCTCCTTTGCTATGGAAGTTCCTTAGGGCCATAGGAAAAAATTTATCCAAAGACACAAGTTGTATCTTAAATCCAAGATGGTCGCCGTCGGCCATATTGGAAAACATGGCCGACTCAGAGCCAAGGAACCGTTTGTCATAGAAACTATTATGATTATGATACATCTTTTCCAGCTAATTTGAGGTCGCTGAACTCATGTCTGGCATCGGTTTTACATTTGGAATGCATTTAAAGGTCAAATCCGGGAAATGATACACAAAGTTGACATTTTGATCAAATTTATGAAAACAGAATTTAGAGGCATGGAAGCAAGAATTGCAAATTGAATGATAAATTTACAAGTTCTGTGGTATCTAAATAGTACAACTGATACATAGTATACTCGACCAATAACTAGCCGATTCAAATATATCATCACACAATGTTGTGACAATGTAAGCACATTCATGACATTCCTTCGTTCAGCACTAACCCGATTCCTCATCTATCTCTACCTCGCTCATCTTACCAGTGTGGGAGCACGAACCTTTACATCTACAGAGATACATGCAGGACTGTGCACTGCACGTAACACTTACAAGGAGCCTTACAGTCTGTCTTACACTGGCAAATGACAAGCTCTGGTATGTCCCGCAAAATGATGGGAGTTGTGGTGTAGACTGGAGTTGACGCAGAGTCGGGGGACTCTTGCTGCCATCCCCATTCCGTTGGAGAGACTGGAGCTGGAGCTTTGATGAGCGTATTACCCCACACGTGTCCACTCTGAAGTCACAAGAGAAATAACTGATTAGTTGAAATAACACTTCTAGAAATACAACTGCATGCAGTAATCTCAAGCATGAGTGATGTCCCCGTCCATGCAATGCTGTCTTACCTGATAGGCTACTCTGAGGAGGTGCTGATGCAGAGCGTCGCTGCTTGGAGGCATGTGCTCGAAGTCGCGTCCTTTGTGGAGGAAGAGGGAGAGTCTAGCAGCATCCACGGTTGTGATGCCCTCCTCAGAGACACCATAGAGCTATAGAGCTGCATAATGAATCTCTGGAGCGTGAGTGTGTGAGTCTTGATCATCTCCAGGGTGGGGATAGAGCAGGAGAGCAGCTCGAGAGGTAAGGTGAGTTCAGGGAGGAACTGCCACACTGACCAGGCCGTCTTCTTGCCTTTGCCATAGAACGCTGAGGTCGTGTCGCATCCCGTTAACGCATGAAACGCAGACAGTGCCATTGCCTTGGATGGTCCAAGTCCGCGGGCGATGACATGCGCTGGAATGTACCTGGCAAGGAATATAGAGATGAGTTAGACAATGGCCTCATGATTTAAAAGCTATCGGTACACTGCAAACACCTGGCTTAAAGACACCTCAATAAAATGACTGTACCTGAAGTGACGCCGCGATCCGAAGGCAATCCAGAGTTCATCAATCCTCTGTCCGAGGGCCACAAAAGTAGAGACGCCCAGCACTACAACATCGCTGTCGCTGGTGCGGACGATCACTCGACGATGACCGGCGGAGGTAGCTGCAGCCACATGCAGAACATCCGAGTGTCGGCTTCCTCGTGTGTGCAGGGGGCAACTGCACCAACTAACATCAGTGTCAGCCGGTGAACTCGCACAATCACTGAGAATGGTGGTGAAGAGCTGCTTGCCCTGAAATGAAGAAGTGAATTTAATTGAGGATATGCTGAGGAAGTAATGTAATTGATCTCTTCAGCATATACTAGAGACAGGAATATTTTAAGAAGTATTAATTTCTATGTCAGTAGCTCGCAACAATCTCTCAGCTAACCTGTGGAAGAGTCATGAGCTTCAAGCTGTTGGCCAGCTCCACGAACAACTGCTTGTTCAGGTCTACACGTAAGAAGGCAGCCCAATTGCCAGGAACTTTGGTCGAGAAAGTAACCCGCCTCCGCGCTCCGCTGCCTCTTTGCTCCCGAGTTCCTGATTTCAAGCTCGTCTTGGAGTAGACATCCCAGACAATGTCAACCCGGTCGTTTCTTTCAAACCAGGAGAGGATGTATGGCAGAAACACGTCTGTGAAATAGTCTCCGATAGTCACGGCACTTTCAGGACGAAGCATTTGAACGAGCACAGCATCATCCAGCACAGCTGCGGTCGTCACCGGTCTGCGATTGTCGAGATCTGCTGGGACAATGCAGTCCAGGATCTCGCGCTTGGTTCCATGGTGTATGTGTCTCTTTCGAATAAGAAGGAGGATTGGCAGAGGTCTCATGGGAGAACACCGACTCGTTGATGTTGCGACTAGAATGCGCTGCCAGCAAAATCTGGGTCGCCTTGGCTTGTTGGTCCTTGACGACAGCCACCTCTGATTTCCGGCGTGGTTGAGAGAGCGAAGCCTTGAACAATTTCAGCTTGGTGTGGGGTATCGGAGCAGTGAACGCCTCCTCCTAGGAGCTGACTCGCTTGTCGACAAACGCTTTGTATCTCTGCAATCCGATGTCCTTCAACTTCCTCACATTGTCTACCACGTCTGGAGGCATGATGATTGACTCTTTCAGGTCGAGCAGCTCACCACTGTCTTCCATGAAGGGGTTTGCAGGTTCCTCAAAGGCATCCACCAGCGCCAGCACATCAGACTGGAAAAAAGAAACATATATAGGCATTGCCGAATCATACATATTCATACCACTGAAAATGATGAGGGTATCTCTCAATTTGCAATTTATTAGAAAGTTACCTTGTAGTCGGCTTGGAACTTGGGGTAGTGTTCATGGTGCCTCCGTTCATCTGACTCCTTCGTGCCCTCAAATTCTCTGACTAGGCGAGCCATCTCAGGGCGAACGACCTGCTCGCAGCGAACTGTGCGTGGGTCATCCAGGTTCTCGATGGCGCCAGCCACATTCTTGAGCCAATCGATGAGTTGCTTGTGCATCTGGTCATGCGGGATCTTCGAGAATGCTCGCCTGGACTTCTGTCCCATGAAGTGACCACGCTGGAACTCCACATACAATGCGGGATGGCATTCTTCCAATGTTGCCATGTCACGGAGATGGATGGGCAGGTTCCGAGCATAGTGGGTATGATCCAGCGCGAAGACCCACGGCATCAGAGAATCAAGAGTCTCCACGTAGAGCGAGAAGTCAGCTGTGCGACACGACTTCACAAATTGAAAAACACACGAATAGACCCATATGAAACACTCAGATTTTGTGGAGGAATGTATCATAGTCTTCAGCTAACAATGAGAATGAGACAAAACATGAATGAGCCTTGCATGCATTGCTTAAGGGTAGTACGTTAGCGAGTGAGACAAAAACATGACATGAAGAACCTGTCTTACCTGAAGAATGAGAAGATCCAGCTCTATGGACTTGAACCAGTAATCTGCTTGGGGCTGCGAAGCACACAGCTGCTTGAGCCGTTCGTCAAAGGGCAGAGCGATGAGGTCATTCGACTCGGCATCAGCAGAGACACTATTATAATCATCAGCATTCGTCGTCTTCTACACAAACTTATCATAAGCCTTCTTCATAAGCACGTAGAGAGCAGCTACCGACACCTGATGCATGTACTGAGTTCTGTAGATGTGATGGACGCCAATGAAGGACTGAGCTTTGCCGCTGGTCGAGATACCGCTGTCGATACCGCTGTTGGTGATTCCTGTAGTCCACCCACTACCGTCCAACCAGCCACCAGGCACACTCCACAGCATCTTCTCAGTATGCATCGCCCCCAACAACACCAGATAGGAGTCCTCGCAATGCTCTGTCTGGGGGTACTTCCACTGAAGTTTCTTGGCCAGCGTGAAGAGGGGTTGATCGGCTACCATGTCTGACCAGGATTGATGTAGCTGATTGCCGGGCGGATGACTTTCATCCCATGCCAAACTATGGTAGGGCTGTTGGGAGACTCGGTGAACAGAGGCAGCATGTATGACTTGGCTGGGGGAATAGTAGGATGCTCTGTGATGCTGGCATAGTACACGGCCCATGAGATCCATTCACCGGTTTCGAGGGTCTGTTTGGATAGACGGCTTCTGACTCGCTCCAACCACCCGTAGCCTTCTTCAATGATGCTGGTGAGAGAGCGCGAAGCCGGAAGAGGATGACTGTTGGTCTTCATGGCAGGAACGTGCAGCACCTCATCGTTTGGCACGAGACATCCAGATCTATGGTCGTGTAGATAGCTGGCAAGGACCTCACAGCTTTCTTCCCCATCTCAGCTGGATTGAGGATGTCGGCGAGATTCTTGACTTGTTGGCTGTCTGAAGAGAAGTGCTGCTGAATGCTGATGCATGTTCTATGGAGGGCTGATTTTGCCGTCGTAGAGGAAGGGTTGTGGTGGATGTTGTCAAAACTGCCTGTGGTGAACACGCTCTTGACAGTCTGAGGTGGCACTACCACACCGACCTGCTCCCAGTGACCGATGACTGAATTCGCGATGTCTGTGCTCAACAAGTTCCAGACTGTCTGAGCACGAAAGATCACAGGGCCATCTGAAGGCAACTCTCCAATGGATGGAACTCGAACAACGTTTGATCAGAAGTTGCACTGTGGATCAACTCAGTCAGGAACGAATCAATACGGAGAAGCTTAGGTGGAAGAATGTGTTTGAGCGCCTCCTCGCCATTGTACAGTACCTAGCTGAGCACAACATGGCATTCCGAGGATCAGTAGATACAATCTTCAGACGGAATAATGTCAACTTCCTTGGACTGGTTGAGCTTATCTCAAGATTTGATCCTGTCATACAAGACCATCTTAGAAGAATAGTCAATAACGAAATTCATGATCATTACCTGGGAAACGAATCCAGAATGAACTCATCTCGCTCATGGGCAACAAAGTTCGAGCAACCATTGTACACAGAATTAAAATGGCAAAGTATTTCTCTGTGATCCTTGATTGCACACCCGACATTAGTCACAAGGAGCAGATGTCCCTTACTTTGCGATATGTCTCTGATCGATCATCAGGTATTGAAAGTAGAATTTTTGAACACTTCATCAAGTTCAGTGAAGTGAAGGAGACCATATGAGTAAACCTGATAGAGGTATTGATGAGAGAACTTCACGAACTTGGACTGAAAATGAGTGATATTCGTGGACAAGGATACGATAATGGTGCGAACATGAAGGGACACTCATCAGGTGTTCAAGCGCGACTTCTGGAAATGAATTCAAGACCATTCTTCACTCCATGCGCATGCCAGAACTACAATTTGCTACTTGGGGACATGGCAAAAACATGTGTTCAAGCCATCTCATTTTTCTGGGTTATTCAACGCCTGTATGTCTTCTTCTCAGCCTCAACCCATCGATGATCAGGCTTCTGTAAGTATGTGAAAGAGTTCTCAGTGAAGTCCTTGAGCGAGACAAGATGGGAATGTCGTGTGCAAAGTGTCAAAGCTGTACGATATCAAGCTGTCGAGATCTATGATACACTTGTCGAAATTGCTAAAAAAGCAAAAGATCCTCAAGGAAGAAGCGAAGCAGAATCACTTTGCAAAGAGATGAAGAATTCTAAATTCATTGTTGTTGTCATATTCTGGTATGACCTCCTCTTTCAAGTCAACTACGTGAGTAAAGATCTTCAGAGTGATTCAAAGCATCTGGCAAGTGCCATCGAGAGTTTGGAAAGAACATGTAAGTGGATGAAAGAATATCGGGAGAGTGGATTTCAAAGTGCTGTAACAGATGCCAAAGAGATTGCAGAGCAGCTTGAAGTCGAGCCAGAATTCAAGACAACACAGGTCAGACGAAAGAAGATGTTTTCCTATGAAGGTCAAGACCAGCCAATTGAAGATGCTGAAGAAAAATTTAAAATTTCTGTGTTTAACGCAATTTTAGACACTGCCATATCCTCCTCCCTGGAACGACGATTCGAACAACTGAGAGAACATCACTCAAAATTTGGCTTCATGTACATGTTCAAAAAGATGTCCAAGACAGACCTACGTAAGCACAGCAAAGATCTCAAACTTGAACTGACTGATAGAGAAGACCGCGACATTGATGGATTCATGCTTGCTGAGGAAATGGAAGCCTTGAAACCAATTCTTCCAGAAGATATACAAAGTGATCCACTGAAGATATTGAGCGTCATCACTTTGAACAATCGTTCTGTGGATTTCCAGAATTTCACGACTGCATTGAGAATACTACTGACTATTCCAGTTACTGTTGCATCTGGGGAAAGAAGTTTCTCAAAGTTGAAATTAATAAAAACGTATTTACGGTCGACGATGCTGCAGGATCGACTCAGTAATCTGGCGATCCTCTCCACTGAAAACGACATTGTGAGAAACTGTAACTATACAGACCTCATTGCCGAATTTGCCACTATGAAAGCCAGAAAGGTTCCTTGTGATCACATCCAAAATAAATGATATTTGTTGTTGAATCATTGTTCTTTTCTTTCAGTAAGCATGCACCCACTATGGGTAGGTAACTTTAACCTTAGGGCCCCACTTTAAAAATCTCGAATTGGGCCTCGCATTTGCTAGGGCCGGCCCTGTGTGGCACAAAAGTTGCAGGAATGCTGTCGACAGCCAAAAAGTGCACAGAGCCAGGAAAAAGCATCAAGGGCAAGAGTCAGTTAGTCCGGTGAAAACTCGCAGCATGAACAGTGGTGCCAGGTCCATCACACAGGTCTCACCCTCACCCTCTACATCTTCGAGCGAACCAGTCGACACTCCATGCCTCTTCTGTGACGAAGTGGGCAACAAGAAAGAGCTGAGGAAGGCCTCCACTCTTGGCTTGGATAAGAAAGTCAATGATTGCGCTCGAGTGTTAGGCGACAAACGTCTGTTGGCTAAACTTTCTGCCGGTGACATGGTCGCTATTAATGCCGTCTATCATCGTGCGTGCCTGACTCGGCTCTACAGGAAAGCGGCGACGGTCGGATGTGACACGACTGAGAGTCATGCGACTCAGGTGATCCGAGCACATGTTCTCAACGAGTTACTTGACTCTATTGAAGATAATCATGTTTCAGGGACGTCACTGGCAATGGCTGACTTGACGGCCCTCTATGACAAGCGCCTCGCCGCTCTCGGTTTTTCCTACATCAAATGCAATACAACACGCCTTCGAGAGGATATCGAGAGGATATCAAGGCGATACCAATGAATCGTTGCTGGTCTCTTGTTTTCGACGACGACCTAAGCAAAGTTGTAGTTGATATGGAAAACAATACATCAACTGAAGTCTCCATCCTCCACAAAGCAGCTAAGATCCTCCGGCGAGATTATCTCCACATGAAGCAGGCTTTCACGGCCTCCTTCTCAACCTCATGTGAAGCTGAATCCATCCCGCCCACGTTGAGATCATTCTTGCACATGCTTCTTGATGGACCAGGTATCGATGAGCCGGCTCCTGATTCTGAGAAGTCCAAGGTTGCAACATCCATCGGGCAGCTGATCATCTTCAACTCTGTTAGACGCAGATCCAAGAAACCTGGGAGTGTTCCTCGTCACATCGAGGAGAGGGAAACACCAGCATCGCTGTATCTGTCTATGAAACTACATCTTCAAACTGGCCGTGAATCACTAATCGATGCTATGCATCAACGAGGACTGTGCGTCTCGTACGACCGTTTGAGAGTACTAGTATTCACCCAGTCATAGAATCCTCCACACCCCAAGGCATTGTTGGAGTTTCCAAATAACTTGCAACAGAAACAAAATATCCGATTCTTAAAGATTGAATAAATTAGCCATTTCTGTATACCAACTTCTCCATTTTCCATCCGTCTCTTGTAATGACTTTTTGAAAACTTGCGGCCATTGTCATCGCTGGGAAAGTTTTAGTCTTCCTCACAATATGGTGGGCCTTTACTCACTAGTAAATCTCTGACTTTTGTGCTGACAGTTTCCGGCCATTGACCTGGATCTTTGAGTGCATCCAGAGGCTGATTTTGCAGAATTGGAGTCTGATCCATAGGTTCTTCTTCCCTCTCTGAATATCACTTTCATCTATCAAAGCTGGTGATGACGCATGTGACGGCGCAGGTACATCTAGTTCACTTTCATCTATCAAAGCTGATGATGATGCATGTGACGGCGCAGGCACATCTTGTTCAGTTTCAGCCTGTGGCTCGCGTTTCTCTAGAAATTTTTCAAATGACCCATACATACGCTCAAGTTCTGATTTCCGCTTCGCTTCACGCTGTCTCTTCTGGTGACCACTGAGATATTTCCGAGCAGTATCTCGCAATCTCTTTGGAGGCATCACTGTCAGTCGATATCTGAAATATAGCAAAATATGTAATTAATACGGAATACTATTGTATATGAATACTACTGTATATGAAGGGTTATTATGACAAGCCGTATTTAATTTACCACTCAAAACCAAAATATTTTTTATACTGTGCTCATATATTTGCGGGGCCCAAAGCAGCCGCTTTGCTTGCTTTGCCCAAAGGCCGACAGTGGTGCCACACTACTTGATTAGACATCGCCAGCTGCACTATATTCTGAGCACCGCCACCAATGTTATCTACGACTACAAAGTTAGGCAACTCCCCTAATTCCTTGAGCTCCTGGATGTTGTCCGTAACTTCTTTATAAGAGCCTGAAAGTCTTTCATGTTTGTTTCTCAATTTCACAGATGATGAAGGATTCTTAGTCGGTTCATAGCTTTTGTCTGACTGATATATGAAGCATAAGCTCTCCAGTCGCGAGTGTCCATGATGGCAGGAGTGCTTTTAGAGTTGCTCATTTCGGATTAATCGTTGTGAATCCGAAACATGAAATTGAATCTCTAAAGGTCACATAACTTAGAAACGTGTGTGATGACTCGTTTTCAGCTAAATTCAGCATGAGAAAGCCATTTCTGAGGTTATTTTTGGCTTTCAGGTTATTTTGGAGCGTCTCACTCCGTCAGTTTGGAAACTGCGGGAAATCCCCAATTTCAACATGGCGGCCAGCGGCCATATTTGATTTTGGGGGTCAAAATGACCTTCAAACCCCATAATAACCTCAGAAATGGATTTCTCATGCTGAATTTAGCTGAAAACGAGTCATCACACACGTTTCTAAGTTAATTGGTTCAAAAGTTAGAAAGAAATACGGTCATTAGCATAATTTATGCTGATTATGCATAAAATTAAGCATAGATACAACTTGTCTTTGGATAAATTCTTTCCTTTGGCCCTATGGAACTTCCATACCAAAGGGGACCTTTGCATCATGATTTGAAGTGGACACTTTATTTTGTGCACTTAACATGTCTACTAAATGTGCATTATTAAATTTTTTTGGTGTATCTTTAAAAATTACTTTGTGTATTATTAAATTTGTGCATTATTAGATTTAATTAATTAACCCTATATGGACATGTATGACATTTCTGTACCGTTTAAAATAATGCATTAAAATATATAATACGAAAACTTTATCAACTGTGCGCTCAACTCATCAGATTCGCTACATTTTAAAAACGATATTTACGCAGTGATAACTCAATCAACCTATTTTCTATTTTAGAATGATAAAATATATTTTAGTCTTATCTTCTGAGTGTCAGGGTCACAAGACCTATGTTTTCAAAAGCTTACTGAATAGTTTCTACCCAGTCAACAATTATCGTAGGCAGTAGGGTTATAGTCGATTTTTAGAAATTATAGTAGGATATCACTGGTATATCGTATGAAATCGACGGTGACGAAGAGAAGTCAATGCCGACTATAGCGGTTTTCAGTGCATGTATGGCTTCTACGATAATGCTTGCAAAACCTACTATATTCCGACGCCAGGACGCCAGGTATTGAGTTGGAGTACACTAATATAAAGATATAAATAAGTAACTAATAAAATAACATATAGAATATCAAGGTACATTTATTTTTCCTAAATATTTATAAAATTTGGTATAAAATTTGATACTTTCCTATTATCCCGGACCCCAGACTTTTTTGCCAGATTCGGACGCCACTTGCCAGATTGCCAAATTTCATTGCCACATTTTTTTTTTAAATGTTAAGTAACTAACCTAACCTAACCCAACCCTTGGTTAGGTTAGGTTAGGTTTGGTTAGTTACTTAACATTTTTAAAAAAATTTGGCAATAAAATTTGGCAATCTGGCAAGTGGCGTTCTCAAAACAATCGATCGTTCAGAGCTGTCTTCAGATGTGCTTATGAACTATCTTTATGTTAGGCATAACATGCCAGTTGTGTCACACTTTGATCCAAGAAGTGCAGTGTTGCTGTGGTTGAATGACAAAGTAAGAGGAGATGTAGAACCAACAAAGCACAAAACTCAACGATGGTATGGGTCAATGTTTTTCGAAGCGTCAGATATTGAAAAAACTGTTACCAGTACTAAAAAAATTATGTTCTAATTTTGAATATACTACTAATTTTGAAAGTCTGACTCGTTTTTTTTGTACTTTGTCACCGGTGTGTATTTTAAAAATTTCCTTAGAAAAGCCTATGTCCCACAGATCGTCCTCAAGCATTTCATTTCCAGTACATCCACCCTTTTCCTTCCCTTCGCATTCGCCACCCAAGCCTCACACCCATACAATACTGTTGGCACTACTATACCTTCATAAATACCCATCTTCGCACCCATAGACACTGATCTCTCCTTCTAAACACTTCTTAGGGCACCCAGTACCTTTGCCCCTTCTTCCACCCTGTGACTCACCTCCACCTCCATAGTCCCATTCTTCGCCACCAACCCCCCTAAGTACCTGAAACACACCACTTCTTCCATTTTCTCCCCATACAAACTTGCACTCAGTCGCTCACGAACCTCCCTTTTACAGCATCACATAACCTTATTCTTATTTACATTTACTCTTAGCTGCCTTCTTTCACACACCCTTCCGAACTCAGTTACCAGTCTCGGTAGCTCTTCTCTCGAGTCCGTCGTCAGAGTTGTATAATCCGCATACAACTACTGATGCACTTCCCAAGAAACTTCCCCCGCAACATGCTTTACCCCCGCTCCCCTCCCCATGACCCTTGCATTCACCTCTTTCACCACCCCGTCTATAAACACATTAAGCGACCATGGAGACATCACATAACCTTGCCGTCGACCCACTTTCACCGGAAACCACTCACCTTCCTCCTCTCTTCCCACACGCACACATGCTCTACTCTCCCGGTAAAACCTTTTCCCCACATTCAACAACGACCCATGCATCCCATAGAGCTACAGCACTTGTTACAACGCCTTTCTCTCAACCCTGTCATACGCTTTTTCAAGATCCATGCACGCCACATACAAATCCCTTTCTTTCTCCAAGTATTTCTCACACAACATCTTCAACCGAAACACCTGGTCCACACACCTCTACCTCTTCTAAAACCCTCTTGCTCCTCCCAAATCTGTTGCTCCGTGCATGCCACCACCTTTTCAATACCACTCTCCCATTTACCTTACCTGGCATACTCAATAGACTAATTCCTCTATAAATCGCGTATACATTTTTGTTCCCCCTGCCTTTATACAGGGGGACGATACATGCACTCCGCCATTCCTGAGGCAGCTCGCCTCCGTCCATACACACATTAAGCAGACTCACTAACCAATCAACACTAAATTTACTGCCATTTTCCAGGAATTCTACAGCGATCCCATCCACTCCTACCGCTTTTCCACCTTTCATTCTGCCGAGGGCCTCCACTACTTCCTCCCTACGGACCAACCCATTCGCCACAACTCTTCATATTCTGAACACCATCTCTGCCCAAACATACCACATCTGCTTCCCTGTCTTTCGACACGTTCAATGGTCCCTGAAAATACTCAGTCCACCTTGTCTTCACATCTTCTCTATCTGTCATCACTTCCCAATCGACTCTTTTCACAGTCATGCCCATCTGCCCTCTCACTTTCCTCACACTATTCACTTCTCTCCAAAACATCTTGTTCTCCCTGAAATTTTCTGGCACTCTCATACCCCATATGGAAAACTGATGAGTGGGTAGTTGGGAGGTAACGAAAATGGTTCACTGAGTAGGTAGGTAGTTAATCTAACAATCATTAAATTCCTTTTATGTCAATAACTGGGTGGATGAAACCAATTGGTTGCTCACCAGAGTTATTCTCCACACTAGTATTTATATACTGTGTGGGAGGAGCGTGCTCGGTAGTGGAGATACATTACCGCTCAACCAACCGAGGAATAAACCAAGACAACGCTGGTACGAGAAGCCCCGCGAAAAGGAGAACAAAGGGAGAACGAAAACGAAGAACGGGGCGAGAGGACGTACCAGAAAAGTGCGCTCTCGAAAACATAACCGGAGAAGGGAGACACTCCGATAACAAAAAGTAAGTGACTAATTGAGTTTTTACACCAGTAAGTTATAAGCATTAAATTAAGCTGGGTCAGACAAGTTAGGCCTACATTGTGGCCTAAGACCCAGCATCAACTCATAGCTTAACAAAGTGAAGGTAGATTGCCCTAACCTAATTCTTGTGAGGAGTCCTACTGTGGACCTCAATTTATCTGCCCGCTCTGGACCATTTCCGGAATCTCTAGGCTGAACCCTCTAGGCTAGACTTGATCTACTCTATAGTATAGACTGGAGATATAAGGGGTGGGTTAATTGTGGACCAATTCAGACAGAGCATTTTTCGCATTGGTGGTCCGTGTGTGGGGAATTTACAAACCTTAAGCTTACTTAACAAAATTGCAGAATTAGGCTAGTCTAGCCTAAGCCTAACCTGAGCAAGCCTAATTAGGTCTACAACCTAGGGCCTAACTAGGAAACATTTACATTAAAGGAGTCTCATTCTCTTATAAGCTTAGACCTGAGTGACACACAAGTACTTGGGGGGATTAAACCAAATTTGAACTTGACTGTTTTGTCTGTGCTCTCTCTTCTCTGGTAATTTCTTCTTGTCCTATATTTTATTACGATCCCCAGTTAAACAATTTTGACTTAGACATGGACAGTGCAGAATTGAAAAAGTTAAAAAAGAAAAGGGGGGCAAAGTTGGGAGCTGTTACAAAGGCTGTGAACACTTTTAACAATATTACACAACCAGGTAAGAAAAATATAGAGAGTGTAATTATTAAATTAGAAATTAAAAAGGAGGAAATAATAGCCATTAATGAGAGTATTTCAGAGTTAGTTGAATCCGAAATGGCTGAAGAACAATTGATAGACCTTTACGCTGATGATGATGATCAGGTAAGCTCAATTGAACAGCAAATAAGGGAACTACGGTCTCGGTTGACTGACTTAACACCAAAAAAACCTAATTCTGATTTTAATCAAAGTAGGGCTAACCTTCAACAAAATTTAAGTGGCATGCAAAATCCTGAGTCACAAGAATTGAGGGCTCAGTTACCCATTTTGCAAATACCAACATTTGAAGGGGACACGGTACAATTCCCATCTTTCATTGACAAATTTGAGAATTTAATAGGTAATAAACCTTATATTTCAACTGTTGAAAAGTTTAGTTACTTAACTAGTTCTCTTAAAAGCCCAGCCTATAACCTGATAGCCTATTTACCAGCCGTAGGGGATTCATATGAAGTAGCTATTGATCTTTTAAAACGTAATTACGTTAATAAAGATGTGATTATATATGAATTATCTCAACAAATTTTTGAATTTGCACCCATAAAAGATAACCATAGTGATATGGAAAATTTTTATACAAAATTAGAAGCTATTATAGGACAACTGGTTAGCAATGAGATAGATATTAAAACTTCATCTTGGCTTATACAAAGCATAGTACTTAGGTGCCTTCCTTCGAGGGTTAAAGATAATTTAATTCTAAAGACGGGAGAAAATTATCCTAATTTAACACAAATAAGACAACACTTCCCCAATATCCTAACTAATTACAACTTGAGAGATTTTCCAACACATAAGACCCAGACTATGGATAAACCAAAGACTGTTCCCAGAGACCAACTAGCTACAGCCAAACAGACAAAACTTGATACTGTAGAATCAAATGTGACCAACTACAAAACACGAACACCTACATTACAGAACTTTAATGTAACTGCTGCCTCAACTTACACACCATATTGCAAATTTTGTGCAAGTAATGAACACAGTAGTACTGGGTGTGACAAATATTCAGATTTTAACCAAAGGGCTAAAAGATGTGAACAGTTGAACCTGTGTAAAAAGTGTACTGGCCAGGGACATTATAAGAAAGACTGTAAATCTAGGTTAAGATTCAAGTGTAAGTTTTGTAAAAGTTTACGACATGTCTCATCAATGTGTGATTCACCAAAGTGTCCAAATAATAGTACTCAAACTCAAAAGATACCTCCCCCAAACAAAGGTAATCAAGAAAATGCCACTTTCATGGGACATTCTGCTTGTTCAAACAATGTAACAAGAAACACTGAGATTCTTTTACCAACTATTACTTTGGACTTAGTGAATAGTGAGGGTAGTACCACTCCAGTGAGATGTCTTATAGACTGTTGTTCTCAACAAACATTTGTTTCAAAAAATTTAGTTAATAAATTGGGTTTGACACCAAACCCGAATGAACAAAACTTCAATATTGCGTCCTTTGTTAAGGATAACTCGGACAAAAATAGCTATAAGACAATTGACCTGGAACTACATTTAGAAAGTAAATTCAAGAAAATTGAAGCAGTTATTATTTCTAAAGTAGGACAAAACAAACTGGTTATACCCAAACTAGAACAAACCATAAATCATTTGAAAAAACACTACAAAATAGCTGATAGACATATCACTAACAACACAATAGCTAACATTGAAATGCTAATAGGGGCAGATTATATTAATCTTATTCATAAGGGCATAGTAGAGATAGGTAATGGTATAGCTATTCAGACTCCATCAGGGATAGCCCCTTTGGGTGACCTATCAGACTACAACCTAGACCTAAACCAAAACAGTGCATGACCAACAAATACTATGTGCCTCAACTCAGTCCTACATAACACCTGTAAGAATAGCAACACTTTGAATAATATTATCTCAACTGAGAACATTAATTCATCATTATCAAATGAAACTTTGGATGAGGCAATTCAAACTTTATGGTTACTAGAATCTGTGGGTATACATGACACACATCAAACTTCAGAAGATCAGTTAATGGTAGAAAGATTTGAAGACACCATTCAGTGTAAAGACAATAGTTATTTTATTGAGTTACCTTGGAAAATAAATTGTCCAACTTTAAGAGATAATCTCAAAGTAGCTAAAGGACATTTATATAAAGTAATGAAAAAACTCAAACAAGAAAATAATGTAAAAATATATAATAATGTCTTCAAAGAACAGCTACAGAAAGGCTTCATTGAAGAAGTAACAGATAACCCTTTTAAAAAAGATGGTTGTCATTATTTAACCCACAGGGGGGTTTATCGACAAGATGCCCCAACAACAAAACTTAGAGTAGTATATAATTGTAAGCCTCAAAGACAGTGATAAACACAGCTTGAATGATTGCTTGATTGAGGGTCCTAATCTCATTTCTGACCTTGTGAAGATCTTACTGAGGTTCAGGTTAGACAAATATGCTGTACAAAGTGACATTTCGAAGGCATTTTTGAGAATAAATCTTAAAAATGAATATGATAAGAACCAACTTAGGTTCTTATGGTTCAAGGATCCATTTGATTTGAATAAAGGGTTCATAACCTATAGATTTAATGTTGTGTTGTTTGGAGCCAATTGCTCACCTAGCCTATTAGCATTGACAATTAAACATCATTTAAACCAGTTTAATAACTCTCTAACATTGAACTTCCTTAAGGAACATTTTTACGTAGACAATCTAATAGGCTCAACGACAACAAAATCTGAATTATCTGAAGTCTATGAACACTCTCAAAACATTATGCAACAAGGTAACTTTGAACTTAGAGAGTGGATTTCAAATAATGAGGATTTAAACAAAAAGATTTTAAAAGATAATAATGGTCTTACTGAGCCATCAGACAGAGTTAAAACTTTAGGTATGAACTGGTATTTGGATGCAACTTCTAACAGTCATGATTCAATCTGTACTAAAGGTTTTAAACTTGATGAGGAAGCAAATACTAAAAGACAAATATTATCAGAGGCTTCCAAAATTTTTGATCCTATGGGTCTATTCCTGCCTTCAACAATAAAATCAAAGATTCTCCTCCAAGAAATTTGGAGGACAAATGTTGGGTGGGATGATCCAATAACAAATGAAAATCAAAATCTTGGAAGAAGTTAGCTACTGATTTAACAAAAGTGCAGAACATTAAAATTCAAAGGTGCTGTGGTTTAGGGATAAGCCCCAGAGGCTTCATGTGTTTGCTGATGCAAGCACACAAGCTTATGGGTGCTGTGCGTATCTTGTAAGCCCTACAGAAAGTCATCTAATTTATGCAAAAGGGAAAGTTGCACCTCTCAAACCTACCCGAACCATACCTCAATTGGAACTATTGGCTGCTACATTAGCCATTAAAACCATTTCATTGCTTAAGGATGCTTACTATGATGTGTTCATAACTAATATCCACGTCTGGCTTGACAGTCAGATTTGTCTTGCCTGGATACGGAATGATAGCATTAATAGTAAGAATATCTTTGTAAGAAATAGGCTAAAAGAAATAGCTGACGCTAATGAAAGCCTACAAGTAAACTTTCACTATGTTCCAACTAAACAGAATCCAGCAGACTTTCTGACCAGAGGTTTATCCTACAAGTTGTTGAAGTCAAACAAACTTGGTTTATGGGACCTAAGTGGCTCTGTAATACAGACCAATGGCCTGTGGAACAAGTTAACTTGACATTAAATTTAATCTTTTCAAATGAAAAGGTTGAACCAATCACTAATTATGAAAAGTATTCTGATTTCAACAAACTTGTTAGGGTGACAGCCTACTGTTTGAGGTTTGCTCACAACTGTTTAGCTACAATTAACAAACAGCTAAATAAAAATAATCATAATTATACAGAGGTTGCAACCCAATACTGGATACGCCAAGCCCAACAAAAAGAGTACAATAAAGAGTTAGAATTCTTAACTAAGGGGAAACAAACAAAAGAACCTGTACCATCAGTAGTTGTGGATCTAAACTTGTTCAGAGATGAGGAAGGCCTTCTAAGGTGTAAAGGGAGATTAGACAAATCAAAACTGTCATACAAAAGCAAAAATCCAATCCTTTTACCTAGATTTAGCTATTTGACAACATTAATCATCAGAAAAATACACAATGATGTATATATATGGGGGTACCACAGACACTAACTACATTAAGAAAAACTTATTGGATACCCAAGGGAAGGATCACTGTTAAAACAGTCCTGAGTGAGTGTGTCACATGTAGGCGTATTCATGCTAGGCCCTATAGGAAACCAAATCCTCCTGCTTTGCCAGAGGAGAGAGTTACTCTCAACAGACCCTTTGAGACTGTAGGCATTGACTATACAGGAGCATTGACTGTAGGGTGGGTGACACGGAACAAAAAATGTACATTGTACTGTTTACATGTGCAGCCTCACGAGCTGTTTATTTGGATGTTGTGGAGGACCTAACAGCAGAATCCTTTGTTGCTGTCTTTAAGAGATTCTGTGCACGACATTCAGTACCCAAGACAGTTTGGACTGACAATGCTACATATTTCAAAGCTGGTGAACAAGTCATCCACGACTTGTTAAGCAATGAAATCACACAATTATATATACAAAATCAAAACATAAAGTGGAAGTATATTCCAGTTGCCTCTCCTTGGTATGGTTCTATCTGGGAGGGGAATATACAAACAGTAAAGAATTGCTTGAAGAAAGCAATTGGCAAAAAACAGATACACTTATTTGGGTTACTCACTCTCCTGGCTGAGATTGAGAACATCATTAACAATAGGCCACTCACTTATGTGAGTGACAACATTAATGACCCAGAACCATTAACTCCAAATCATTTGATTCGGGGAGAACAAGTTAGTCTCCTGCCGGACTACAATATAGACTCTTCAGAAGACCCAAACTGGACTCAACGACATGATGAGCTCCAGACTAAGTTACAACATTTAACTAGAGTTAAAGCTCATTTCATTAAACAGTGGAAAAATGAGTACTTGATGGGTCTAAGGGAGAGACATAAACAAATGACTAAGAAGGATTGGTCTGACACAATTAAGGAAGGGGACCTTGTTCTCATACATGACAGTACTCCAAGACAAAACTGGCCTCTGGCTAGAGTTTCAGAACTCAGACCAGGGCAGATGGGGTAACAAGAGTGGTCAAATTAAGGACTTCAACGGGTGACACAACAAGAGACATTTCTCTTTTGTACCCTTTAGAGTCTGGACCCAAAACAATGGACTTTGGAGAACCTTCTCCACTGACAGTAACAACTGGAGACACTGAACTTCCAGTAACTATTCCTTTGACAGTAGGAGTGGTAACGCATCCTACTACAACATTGACAGACACAAGACCTCAGCGACAAACAGCATTAAAAGCGCGACTATTTTACAACAAAAAATAGATGCTGGGGAATTGTAATTTTATCTTCTAACTTTCATTTTTCTTTTCTTATGGTAAAGACCATAGACAGTTTCATCCTATGGATGTATATTTTATCTTCTAATTAAATGCTACACCTTCTCCATGAGAAGGTGAGGATAGGCACTGTTAATCAGATTAACAGGCATTTACAGTTAAATAGTTAGCTAGTCTACACTCAGACAAAATTGGTGACAATGACACCAAAATTTTTATCTCCCGGGGCCCCCAGTATATGGAAAACTGATGAGTGGGTAGTTGGGAGGTAACGAAAATGGTTCACTGAGTAGGTAGGTAGTTAATCTAACAATCATTAAATTCCTTTTATGTCAATAACTGGGTGGATGAAACCAATTGGTTGCTCACCAGAGTTATTCTCCACACTAGTATTTATATACTGTGTGGGAGGAGCGTGCTCGGTAGTGGAGATACATTACCGCTCAACCAACCGAGGAATAAACCAAGACAACGCTGGTACGAGAAGCCCCGCGAAAAGGAGAACAAAGGGAGAACGAAAACGAAGAACGGGGCGAGAGGACGTACCAGAAAAGTGCGCTCTCGAAAACATAACCGGAGAAGGGAGACACTCCGATAACAAAAAGTAAGTGACTAATTGAGTTTTTACACCAGTAAGTTATAAGCATTAAATTAAGCTGGGTCAGACAAGTTAGGCCTACATTGTGGCCTAAGACCCAGCATCAACTCATAGCTTAACAAAGGTGAAGGTAGATTGCCCTAACCTAATTCTTGTGAGGAGTCCTAC
Source organism: Bathynomus jamesi (assembly GCA_023014485.1). Lineage (NCBI taxonomy): Eukaryota > Metazoa > Arthropoda > Malacostraca > Isopoda > Cirolanidae > Bathynomus > Bathynomus jamesi. The sequence goes on along the minus strand of JAJOZX010002363.1, from coordinate 470,505 downwards.
TGTGGACCTCAATTTATCTGCCCGCTCTGGACCATTTCCGGAATCTCTAGGCTGAACCCTCTAGGCTAGACTTGATCTACTCTATAGTATAGACTGGAGATATAAGGGGTGGGTTAATTGTGGACCAATTCAGACAGAGCATTTTTCGCACCCCATCTCTCATTTGCTCTCTCTTTCAGCTCTCGCACTTTTCTCTTTACTTCTTGCCACTCCCTCTTATACTTTTCCCAATCACCCACACTTCTGCTCTGCAAGTACCGAGCATATACTTCCCTCTTTTGCTTCACCAACATTTCAGCCTCCACATTCCACCATTCACTACCGCGTCATTTATGTCCAACCCCAATCTTCCGTCGTACACTTCAGCACCGCTTCACTAAACATCTGCCATTCCTCTTCCCCGCACCTGGTTTTACTCTCTCCCACCCTGGCACCATTCCTCATTCAGTCTCTCCTCATACATCTGTTCACAATCCATTTTCCTCAGTTTATTCACTTTCACTACCTCTCTCACAGGCACACTAACCCCTCTTACTCCACGCCCCCTACAAGCTTTCTCTTTCCCCTCCACCAAGAAGTGGTCAGACATTCCACCCACCACTCCTCTCAACACATTCACATCTAACAACTTCCCCCTAGCAGATCTCGTCATCAACGCATAATCTGTTAGTGCCCTATCACCTTGGACACCACTCACCCACATGTACTTGTCTTGTGTACATCTCTTTTACGAAACCATGTATTCCCAATCATCAATTCTCTTTCAGCACACAACTCAACTAACCTTTCCCCACTTCCATTCACACCAGGCATCCCATGCGCCCCAACTATACCCTCAATTAGCACATCCCCCACTCTCGCATTCAAGTCCCCTAGCACGACGACTCAGTCCCTCGCATCAAGACTACCCAAACACTCACCCAGTTCGTCCCAAAACGCATTCCGTATCTCAATTCACTCTTTCACTCCCAGATCCATACGCACTAACAATCATCCATCTCTCTCGGCCCACTTTCATTCTAACCTACATCACATCAGCCTTGAGCTCACTTCCTTACATTCTTTCACACATTCCCATAGCCCACGTCAGAAGCGCAACCCCTTCCCTTGCCCTTACCCTCTCCCAAACCACTCCACACCTTTACCCTTCAGCCTTATTTCACTTAAGGCCAGGACCTCAAAGCCTCTCTCACGAAACAGGGCACCAATCTCTTCCTTCTTATCATCCTGACCACATCTACGTACATTCAGACACCTTAACCTGAGCCGTTGCTGGAAGCCCCTGCTCTGCCCATTCCTGTTTGTGGAACAGGTGGGAGAGGTTTCCAACACCCTGCACTAGCCCTGTTCAAAAATCAACTTTTTCTTATTTTCATAGGTTTCTGTACTTTTTCCCATGCTTTTTGACCTGAAAAGGCCGAAAATCACAACCATTTTGACCTAGGTTGTTGGGAAGCATTGCCGCATGGAGCTTTAAGTTTTCTGCCTTGAAATCGGCCAAAAGCACCAGTTCCGGGGTCCCTTGAATCATGTTTTGCACTATAACTTTTTATCTAAACAAGATAGAGCAACAAAATAGGCACCAAATTAAAGTGTTTTTAATCCTCTTTCTAACTTATACAATTATGATAGTCTTGGAACAAGAAATGGCACATTGGTACATACAAAGATTTCAGAAATATCACAAAATTCGTTTTCTCACATCAAGGCAGACAAGGCGCCTTATTCATGACACAAATTTGAGATTAACATTTTGTCACAAGTCTAATCGATCATCAAGAAGTGAAAGCATTACATGATGATTAATTTCATAATGACATTTACACAGTCAGTTGTTGAGAGTTTGTTTCTTGAAGCTGTCAAAGCGGCGTCTGTTGAACTCCACAGCTTGAAGGAGATAGTCCCTTTGCTTGGCATCTGTTGTTATGACATTTGCAAAGTCGCTCATCATCTTGACACCACGTTCAGCAATGTCATTCACCGCTTTCAGATTCTTAACATAGTCCAACGCTTTTCTGTAGTCCTCATTTTGTGGCCAAGACGTGACAGGTTCCAGAAGCCACTCGGATCCAATGTTCAGTGTGTCCAGCAGGAAATGTGATTCTGGGCCAATGAGATCAACCAGGGTGGTCTTAGCTGTGACTCTCTGGAATAGAGGCTTTCCTGTTCTGAAGCTGTATGGCTTCTCTCAGTGGCATGTAACTGGGCAGCAATGTCGTGCTTCAATGTGTCACTCAATCTACTGCTGAACAGGGCAAATGGCACGACTTCCTGCGTCAGGTACCATTTGTGGTTTTCCATCTTATTAAGTACTGCATCAGCAAGCTCTGGGTCAGTTTTCTTGTACTTCAACATGTCCTGGATTAGACTTAGATCATTCACGGGAGCATCTGCAGCAGACATTGACATCATCCATACAGGAGTGTAGAACAGCGCAAGGAAGGTGTTGAGTCTTTCCAGCTTTGATACAGTGTCTTCGTCGTACTCAAGTTGATCTGCAAACATCAGCATTTTCATGGAGTACAGGTTTCTGGCCATCCATCTGGCCTGATGAATGGCGCCTGGTCGACTCCAGTGAATACCTCGAGGAGGCGTTCCTCCAAGAACAATGACTGTCAGTTCAGCCATTTCCCTGTAGTCGGCTCTTGGAAGCCTTTCTGCTGTTAGAATGTCTTGGAGTATTTCTTCACTGTTCTTCTTCTTTTCCTTCAGCCATTTGCTGTTGATAGCCAGCATCTTTGGGTTTTCCTTGGACAAGTCCGTCCAAATCCTTCAGATGCTCAAACCAGGGATTATCTGGCCCCTTCACCTTCCCAAACAGCTTCTCCCAAACTGCTCCTACTAGGATTTCCAGGATGTGATGTCGACAGGCCAGATAAAACACCTTTTTGTTCAGCATTTTCTCTAGCAGTTTGGCAGCTCCTCTGTGAACTCCACTGTTACTGGATGTAGTGTCAAAAACAAGGGCAGTAACATTATCCGTAAGTTCCCATGTCTCCAGTAAATCCATTGAAGCCTCAGCCTGAGATGTGCCAGAAGAATTGTCGATGACAGGTACTCCCAATAACTTTCCTTCAGTGTATGAAGGTGGACCAGACACTAGCACAGCTAAAGTCTCTGAGGTACTTCCAGGTTCACTGCCCAAGACATCTTTGAGCAACTTCCATCCCAGTGTAAGGCAGCGTACTGTGGGGGGTTTTCACAAAACTTGGACATGTGACTCTGGCTGATATTATACCTGGACAGCATTCTGTTGCGACGTGTTGTTGAGGTTGAGATGACGAAGTTATCCAGATCAGCCCCTCCAGCTTTCAAGGTGACAGAAACCATGGCAGTAACTTGATTGTCTGATAAACCAAGACGATCAGCTGTATTGCAGATGACATCACATTCCATGACCTTCCTTGGAAACGTCAAAGTCACACTAGTCACAGTGTCTTGATGGTGAGAACATCCAGGACGAGGCTGATGGTAATCCATGTCCTCTGTGTTAGCGTCGTTGTCAGTTGAGTCACCCCAGGTAATGTCATCCACATGAACAACTGCCTCTTGTTCTGCTGCAGCTGTAAAATAGTACAACATTTAAGACAGTAATTGTTAAGTACATGCTAAATATCGCAATGGAGTAAAACTTAAAACTTTTTGTAACGTTCAAAGTAATTAGTTTTACCTTGTTCTTGTCTATGCTGCAGTCTTTCATTCCTCGCTGCTTGCTGCAGGGATCTTGTCTCAAAAATCTTGTCATGACCAGACATATGACCTTTCCTCTCAGTCTTTTGGTCTTCGTAGAACCTGATATCCTCATCTTTCTTCTCTCTGGATAACAGTCTGTTGTTCTGTATTTCCTGGATTGCATCTGGAGCTCCTATATCGAACAGGCTGTCTAATTCCAGCACAAATGCTCCTCTTTTTCCTCCAGGGTTACTTGCTCTTCCTTTGCTTTTCACCAGAGCACGATGTTTCTCATGTAGTTTCATGAAGAGCTTCATTGCGTTGTACTTGGTCATTGTCTTGATCCTAGCCATCTGCCAGAATGGGATGATAGATTCAACTGTTTCATATGCAAGGTCTTGAACCATGGGCCTCCCTGCATTTTCCGGTAAATTCTGAAGATTAAGGAAATACTGGAACGCCTGTCTGTTGGTGGGAAGCTGGGAACCACTGATAAAAGCTGAAGGGTATCCAACCAGGAAAGTTTCAGTGAGAGATCTGGTAGATGGCCCAGTTGACACCTGCCTGTGGACAGTACGTGGAGGTTCTGAGATATCAACTGTGCGCCACGGAGCTCCCTCAGCTCCTTGCTTAATGCCATTGTGAAGTTGTAACTTGTAGATGGTTTTCTAGATTCTGATTGAGTTTCTGTTGTTTCCTGAAAAATGATAGATAATTATTATTATTATTATTATTATTATTATTATTATTTATTTATTATTATTATTATTATTATTATTATTATTATTATTATTAATTATTATTTATTTATTATTATTATTATTATTTTATTATTATTTATTAATTTTATGCTCTTTCATTTGATACCTAATTTGTTGCTCTATCTTGTTTAGATCAAAGTTAAAGTGCAAAACATAATTCAAGGGACCCCGGAATTGGCGCTTTGGCCGATTTCAAGGCAGAAAATTTAAAGCTCCATGCGGCAATGCTTCCCAACATCCTAGGTCAAAATAGTTGTGATTTTCGGCTTTTTCAGGTCAAAAAGCATGGGAAAATGTACAGAAACCTATGAAAATAAGAAAAAGTTGATTTTTGAACAGGCCTAACCCTGCACCCGTCCCTTATTTTCAGTCGCTTTTTACAACACGCTGGAACCAGGGAACCATATTCTTACAGGAATTTCAATTTCCTTCCTCGAGAATCTACCGGAAATGACGATTTAAAAAATTTGCTTTTTATAATATATCTTATTAACAACATAACTTTTCTTTGTTAAGAAAACAACTTTTTAGAAATAACTAACTTTATTTCTTAAGAACCACTAGTGTCCCTTCTCAAGTACAAAGGAAGCTTTTGAATGTTAGGAACTTTAGGGTTGCCAAGGAGAAAAAAGCTCCCTTGCCTCTGGATTTGTTCAAAGTACAGTTCTAATATTATCAAAAATAAATATAATATAAAATGATGTTGATATAAAATAATTTCACCCAATTTATGGTATTTTTATTGCTTTTAAAAACATGTTTCTTTCGTTGTGATTTAGGCAATAAACATAATATAAATTGATGTGCCTAACTGATATTAAATTGTTTTCCTTTGATGCTTTTCTTCCGGTTAGAAAGTCTATGTTCAATTTCCTTCACCGACCTTAATTTCCTTTCCCGGCCACGGCCCTCGAATAAGTAAAAATATGGTCGCCTGACTGGGACCACGTGGGAATTCTTTAAATCCCCTATCCCCAGCGTTATCATTGTGATGATAGAACACTAAATTTGAATTGTACAATTAAATGAAAGTGATGCACGTACAGTGAGAGAAGCTTTATGTGGCACACGAAATGGTACCACACACTTGTATGCCTAAGTCCTAACCACCAATCAAAAAATTTATTCCATCTGCCTTTTGAGCAGCCAAACAGACGAGTCAGTAAGGAACGACGACACAAAGTGAGTACGACCGATACTGGTTGATGCACGAAGATTACAGAAGAGAAGGTTAAGCAACACTGAGAAGTTACTCATTGAGTACCTTCAAGAAAAAGTCTCTCTCTCAGCATATATATATATATATTGTTGCTTGTACCCAGTGGTGAGTGGACGTGTTGTTTTGCTTTCTCTATTTAACACCCAAATTAGAAGGGAATAATCTACTCGGCGGTTTATTCTGTTTGCACCCGAAAGTGTATAAAGTATCAGTGAATCCGTGCATATAAATTATAAAGTGAAATTCATTAAACTTAAGAAAGTGCAATACAGTTTACATAATTTATCACCAATTTTAACGTATATATTCAAAACGAAATACGGTTGGCATTCGAGAAAGTTTGAAACAAAGCAGGAAAAAGGTCATAAAACGCAAAGGTCAGAAAACCCTCGAAATACCCTCGACCATCGAAAGGAAAGAAACAGGAATAAAAATAAATAAATAAAGAATTTGTGTGGGTATTTCTTCTTACGCTAATTAAGGAATAGCATGGATATGGGTCCAAATTCTCACTTAATCTGTAATTTGTGCAATTTAGTAACAACGGAAAGCCTAGCGATTAGATATGATTTCTACCAACGATTAAACGACTTTAACTGCATGAATTGGAATGACAGGGAAATAACTCTTGTCTCGAACGCGAAACACGTCGCGGGGATCAAATTTCTATGTGGCGCATGTACACAGACCGTAAATTCTTTCGCGGTCTTTAAAGAAATGGAGATAGCAGACTCAAAAGTTACAAAAAGAATGAAATAATGGGGACACATGGGTCCGGAATGGTCCCAACGAAAAACAGGGTGGATGAGAGAGAAGACGAAATAACGAATAACAGCATAATAACGAACAACAATTTAATAACAAATAACGATATAAACAATATAATACAGAAGGAAGACATAGATGAAAGGAAAGAAATAAGTAAAAGTGGCAAAGTAGACAAACAGTCCAACGAGCGAAATGATAAAAAGGTAATAACTAAAAACGTAGAAAATAAACAGCCAAAGAAAAATAATGATAATGCCAAAACTAAGACCTTGGAAAATAATAAGAAAGAAAGCAGAAGCGTAGAAAATATCGTATGCAAATACTACGCGAAAGGAAACTGCAGATATCGGGATGGGCAATGCATATATGCACATCCCACATTATGCAAAATGCATTACACAAGTGGATACTGCAAGTTTGATAAGAAATGCATGTTCCACCATCTTACGGTCTGCAACACTTATGAAAGATATGGGAGTTGCAAATACGAAAAAAAATGCCGATACCACCACCCTCAAAGGAACGCAACGAGGGAACAGAAAGAGGTAAATTCTCGGAGGACCACAAGGCAACGAAACCGGCACCCCATTGGTAAACAAAGCGGAACCACCTGTATGCGAAAAAGAAAGAGAAAAAATAAAAATAATCCTAGCCAACATACAGGGCCTTAAATCAAACCATTCCACGAACAAAGTTGCATACCTGAAAGGACTCATGCAAGAAGCCGGAGCAGACTTTGCATGCCTCACGGAAACTCATTTAAAAGACTGCCAGGCGAACTGTGAAAATTGTGAGTCCTGTATTGACAAAAAAGAAATACAAATTGACAACTATAACATCCTCCGAGCCGACAGACCAGTGAGACGTAAAGGAGGATGTGCTATTTACACACGCGAAAGGCACATAGCAGAAATGGCTATAAGTACCTCAAACAACTACGTAGAATGTGTAGCAGCAAAAATTGAAAAATTAAATATGGTACTAATTGTAATGTACAGACCCCCAACACGCCAACTTCAAAATTTTCAGATTCCATTACAGAAGTAAGAAACTTAGTAAAAGATCTACACTCTCCCCCAAATATTTTTCTCTGTGGTGATTTTAATTTCCCATTCATGAATATAAAAGGATAGAAAAAAATATATGTATACACCAGGACAAGGGGGGCACACGAGAAGACCAGGAGCAGGTAAAAATGCTACTAGCTTTAGCTGATGAATTTATGTTTACGCAAGAAATAACAGAAAACACAAGAAAAAACAACTGCCTAGATTTGGTATTCACAAACAACAGTAATCTAATTGATAATGTAGAAATATCCCCAACTATGATATCAGACCACAACATCATTGAAATAACAACTAATATAAAGGCAACAGGAAAGGAAAAAACACGCACAACAGAAAGAAACAAATTCGAAATTTTTAATTTTCACTCCAAAGCTATAAACTGGGAAGATGTGACATCCAGCATGGAAGTAATAGATTGGAAAACCATTTTCGAGGCCAAGACAACGGAAGAGATGCTAATGACGTTAGAGCAGAAGACGTTAGAAATTGTGGAAAAACATGTCCCAAAGATACAACAAAGAGGAAAGAGAAGCAGGTTCGAAAGACAAAAGAGGGCATTGTTCCGAAAGAGAAAAAGAGTGACTGCAAAATTAAGTAATTGTAAAGATAACAACATCAGAAAAATATTAAATGATAAACTACAAAGTATCGATGTCGTCATACAGGAACTAATCGAGAAGCATACAGAAAAAGAAGATGACGCTATAGAAGCAATAAAGGCTAACTCAAAGTACTTCTATAATTTCGCAAAAAGAAAGTCGAAAAACCATGCGACTATCGGACCTTTAAAAAATGAGAACAGTGATTTATCTGATGATCTAACAGAAGTATCTGAAATATTAAAAGCTCAGTATGAATCATCTTTCAGTATCCCAAAAACTGACAAATTGATATGCGATAGAAACGCGTTCTTTGAAGAAGAACCACAAGGGGAAAGTACAACGGATTTCGACTTTACGACGGATGATATTACACAAGCCATAGGGAAACTAAAAACACACTCAGCGGCAGGACTGGATAAATGGAATGCCACACTGATCAAAAACTGCAAGAATGCAATCGCTGAGCCCCTATACTGGATATGGAGACGATCATTAGACACGGGAGAAATACCGGGCATCCTGAAGAGCGCGAACATAGTCCCAATATATAAAGGAGGAGATCGATCCGAGGCCAAAAACTATAGGCCAGTGTCGCTTACATCTCATCTCACTAAAATATTTGAAAGAATAGTTAGACAGAAAATCTATGACTTTTTGGAAACTCAGAAAAAATTCAATGATAACCAACACGGGTTTCGGTCAGGCAGATCATGCCTATCACAACTAATGGAACACTACAACAACATTATTAATTCACTTGAAAGTAATGAAAACTATGAAGTACTATATACACAGACTTTGCTAAAGCGTTCGACAAGTGTGACCACGGAATCATAATACATAAACTGAAATATATGGGAATAACAGGAAAAGTAGGAAAATGGATATATAATTTCCTTAGCGAGCGGAAGCAAGTCGTTACAGCACAAGGAGTATCTTCATCAGAATCAGAGGTCCTCAGCTCGATACCACAAAGAACAGTATTAGCTCCACTATTCTTCATAATCATGCTAACTGACATAGATGAGGACGTTACCAGAGACAGCACAGTAACATCCTTTGGGGATGACACAAAGATCAGTAGAAAAATAAGAAACCCAGAAGACATACGATCTCTACAAACCGACATAAACAAAATCTACAAGTGGACGGAAGACAACAATATGAAGTTTAATACTGAGAAATTTCAGCTATTACGGTACGGAAAAAGAGAAGACCTAAAGTCCATGGAATATTATACCCCAAATGGACAGGAAATTCAGAGATTTCCAGAGCAAAAGATTTAGGGGTTGTAATGACAGATGATGCGAAATTTGAAACACAAAATAAGATAGCAGTAAACAGAGCAAAGAGAATAACGGGTCAGATATTGAGAACCTTTAAACGAAGGGATAGGAATGTAATGATTCCTTTACTGAAAACCCTGATAATACACAAATTGGAATACTGCTCGGTCCTAACATCCCCATATAAAAAAGAAGACATTAGACAGCTAGAGGGGATCCAAAGAAGCTTCACAGCAAAGATCAATCGGTGCAAAGAACCAAATTACTGGGAAAGGTTACGAGAACTAGACCTATATTCACTGGAAAGGAGAAGAGAGAGATACACCATTATTTACACTTGGAAAATAATGGAGAAACTAGTCCCTAATCTTACTCTGAATCCCATAACTCCCCAAACAACAGTGGAAAGTAGAAGCGGTAGACTGTGTCGTATTCCCAAATTGAAGGCGAGACAGGGAACATCCTTAACCCTGAAAGAAAATAGTTTTGTAGTGAGAGGACCAAAACTGTTTAATCAGTCGCCCAAAGACCTAAGAAACACGAAGGGAGTTGCAGTGGAAATCTTCAAAAAAGACTAGCCTGGCTCAGAACAATCCCCGATGAGCCGGGCGTACCTGGCTATGTGAGGTGGAGAGCGCAAGAATCCAACTCACTACTTCACCAGGCCAACTCGAGAGGAGGGGCGACAAGCTTGACCTTCGCGAAATGAGAAATCATCGCGCGGAACCTTTGTAAGGTTGTAAGGTAAGGTATATACACACACACACACACCACACACACACACACACACACCACACACATATATATATATATATATATGAATAGAAACGACATAAGTGTTAAGGAACGTTTCTGCACACGAGGAGGAAGATAACGAATAATGAAAAATGAGGCGAACCGCCCAGGAACCCAGGGCCTTCCAATTGCCGGTCGGACGCTCTACCATTATGCTACGGACCTCACTCAATCACAAATCGAAATTCTCCCACATAGGGCAGAAACCAATGCCCTGAGAGGGCACCCTCGCAAATCGTGAATATGCGCATATAACTGCAATGACCGCGCAGTATATAAATGAATAGAAACGACATAAGTGTTAAGGAACGTTTCTGCACACGAGGAGGAGAGATAACGAATAATGAAAAATGAGGCGGTTCGCCTCATTTTTCATTATTCGTTATCTCTCCTCCTCGTGTGCAGAAACGTTCCTTAACACTTATGTCGTTTCTATTCATTTATATACTGCGCGGTCATTGCAGTTATATATGCATATATATATATATATATATTATATATATATATTATTTTTTTTTTTACTTTATTTTACCGCCGATTCGTACCTAGTGTGGTACATATCTCAGCGAGGCAGTGGGTGAGTGGTGTTACTGAGTTGGGGATGATATACCAGGGGGGGGATGTAGTGTTCAGTTACTGGGGTGGTATGGGGGCCTGGTCTCAGACCCGTTGAAACAGGTGGGAATAAGTGAGGAAACGGGAAATCGCTTCCTCCGAAAAATGGGGGCCCTCAGCGAGCATGAATTGTAGACGCTCGGGTATGGGAATTTCGGCCAAGTGAGGGAAACATCTACAACGAAGAGCGGACAAGTTTGGACATTCGACCAGTAGATGTACGACAGTGATGGGAGTATGACAGGTAGGGCAGAGCGGGGCTGGCGATTTAGCCATTAGGTGACCATGAGTAATGCGTGTGTGTCCTATGCGGAGACGGGCTATAATCACTTCTTTATGTCGGGACCGGTGGAAGGAGGAGGCCCAGTATCCTACTTGCGGTTTGATCTTATGAAGTTTGTTTTGTGTGGCCTGGTCCCATTCCCGTTGCCAGATGGAACGGAAATGGGAGCGGAGAGTCGGGAAGAAGTCGGTGAAAGGAAGAGGCCGGGAGGAGGCCGGTAGTAAGCAGGCCGACTTTGCCGTGCGGTCCGCCTCCTCGTTACCCTGGATGCCGACATGTGCCGGGACCCAGCAGAAGGCGATTGTCTTGTGTCGGAAGGCTGTTAAAAAATGGAAAATTTGCTGGATGGTACAGACGAGCGGATGAGGGGGGTTACATCTCTCTAGGGAGAGAAGTGCGCTTTGGGAATCTGAATATATGACGAAAGAGCTGGCAGAGTGAGTGCGCACTATGTCTAGGGCCTCCTTAATCGCGAAAAGTTCTGCCGAGAAAACGGAGGTCTCGCGGGGCAAGCTGACGCCTCGAGAAAGTGGTTGGGTCAGTATCACCGCTGAGGCGGCCGCACCAGTCTCCGAACGGGAACCATCTGTATAAATGGCTGTGTCCGGATGTTGGGTTGCATGTTCACGGAAAGTGACCTGTATACCGTAGCACTCGTTGTATTCTTCGGTAGAGCACACAGGTCCCTGCAAACTTGATAGGGGTGAGGAGCCAGGGGGGGTAAATGTTGTATGAAATGGGGATAATTGAGGGGACAGGCATGTTAGAAAGTCAAGGAAAGAGCGGACCTCTTCAGTGAAGTGCCAGCTCCGTCCCTGGGGTGGGAGTTCAGAAATCGCCGCGCATACAAGCGAAGAGGGTAGTCTCTGTGCACGGAGGTATGTCCTCATGAGGAGCAGACGCCGTCGGAGGGCGAGAGGGAGGTAATTGCAATCCACTTGAAGGCTGGAGGCTGGAGAAGAGCGGAAAGCACCAGTGGCGAGGCGGAGGCCCCTATTAAGGACTGGGTCCAAGATACGGAGGCAGGTGTTGGAGGCTGAACCGTATACTACACTGCCATAGTCCAGCTTCGACTGGACCATGGAAGTGTAAAGACGAAGGAGAGAGCGTCGGTCTGCGCCCCATGTGGTGTGGGAGAGGTGATCTAGTAGAGCGAGGGGACGCTGGAGGGACTGCTTCAGTTGTTTGATATGAGGAACCCAGTTGAGCCTTCGGTCTAGAATCACGCCCAAAAATCGCGTGGAGGGTACCACCTCAAGAGGATTGCCGTATAGCGTGACAGAGGGAACAGGAAGGGTTGCGGGTCTTCTGCTGAAAAGCATACACTTGGACTTCGGGGTGGAGAGGCGGAAACCCACCGACGTCGCCCACCTTTCCACCCGGTAGATGGCGAGCTGAATTTGCCGTTGAACTACGGACGGCTCCCGCCCTGCAAAGTAGATCGCAAGGTCATCCGCGTAGATGGAAGAACGGATGTTGGGTGGAAGGCATTTTGAGACTGTGTTCATGACGATGGAAAAGCATAGAACACTGAGGATGCTTCCCTGTGGGACCCCGTCCATCTGCACGAAAGTGTCTGAGAGGACTGAGCCCACCCGAACTTTAAAGGTTCGGGAGGATAGGAAGCCCCTGATGAAGGTCGGCATGGCTCCTACGAGCCCTAGACTTTGGAGCTGTCTAAGGATTATTGTCCGATGAGTGGTGTCGTAGGCCTTCTGGATGTCAAAAAATATGATAGGACGAATTGTCCACTGTCGAATGCATTCTGTATGTCACGGCTGAGAAGCAGGAGGGGATCAGTGGTGGATCGAAATTGTCTGAAGCCGGACTGGGTAGCCGGGAAGGAATTACTATTTTCGAGGAAGAACGATAGTCGCGTCGCGACCATTTTTTCGAAAATTTTGCAGGCACAACACATTAGGGCGATTGGTCTGTAGTTTGTGGGATCGAGGGAATCTTTGCCGGGTTTGGGGATAGGGATTACGTAGGCCTCCCTCCACCGGGAGGGAAAGGTGCCCTCTATCCATATGCGGTTGTATAGGTCTAGTAGGAAATTTTGTAAGGTGGGGTGGATGTGCTGGATCATGCTGTAGGGAATACCGTCCGGGCCAGGACAAGGGGATCGTCGCGAGGCCAGTGCCGCCTGTAGTTCACGCATGGTGAACAGTTGGTTGTAGGAGCTGTCTATGGACGGTGAAGAGGAGCTATTTTTAGGGGCGGGTACGGGGAGCTAACTGCAGAGGAAGAAACGGCGGCGAAAGTAGAGGCTAGATGGTTTGCCACTGATTTTGGCTCGTATAGGAGTCCGTCGTTAGTCCGGAGTACCGGGGGTCGGGAGGGGACATGTCGCCTCTCGACGCCCCGTACCTTCTTCCAGATGGTAGCCGAAGGTGTGGTGGTGGTGACACCGGATACAAAGGCACGCCAAGAAGCTCGGCGCGCTGTCTTCATTGTGCGGCGGGCGATGGCCCTGGCCCGCTGCATCTCCGTGCGATGGATGGGAAGTCGCGTACGGTAGAACCGTCGAGTAGCCGTCTTCTTGGCGCATACGGCCTCCGTGCACTCTGGGGTCCACCAAGGTACCCGTCGGGCGCGGGGGTAGGTGGAGGATCGCGGGATGCTAGAGCACGCAGCCGCTACCACGTTTGATTCGAAGTATGCGATACACTCATCGGAGGATGGGAAGTTGGCAGGTGTTCGAGTTGTATATGTATCGTCGTGGAAGCGGGACCAATTAGCTTTTGCAGTAATCCATTTCTCCAGTACCGAACGGTCTGGTCGGGCCAATTAGCGTGAGTTGAACTGGGAAATGATCACTTCCATAATCCTCTTGGAGGACTTGCCATGAGAAATCTAGGAGGGCATCGGTCGAAACGAAGGACAGGTCTATACAGGATGGAGTGCAGGTGGTGGCATGGTAGAAAGTAGGAGAGCCATCATTGAGGCACTCAAATGAGAGCTCGGTCATGATGTTGATCAGGGTCGGGGCCATATAGGTGGAGTGCGTGTCTCCCCACATGGGGTGGCGACTATTGAAATCGCCCAGTAATAGAAAGGGCCTGGGGAGTTGTTGTACGACCTCCACCAGGTCATCGCGGGAGACTTGGTGTGTGGAGGGAGGTATATTGAACATACGGTGTACTGTCTATCCAGGGAAAGCCGGGTAGCAATCACCTGTAACGGGGATCGGATAGGGAGATTGTAGAAGGGGACTGCGTGGTGGATAAAAATGGCAGCCCCCTTTCGAGTGCAGGTAGGAGACGGGGTGGTGATGAAAGAATATCCAGTCGGGCAGGGCATGGGTCTGGTCCCCAGGATGAGTTCCTGGAGACAGACACACACCGGACGGGAAGTGGCAATCAAGGAATTCAGGCCTTCGTAATTTGCAAATATACCTCTACAGTTCCAGTGAACTATTGTAGTTTTCGGGGGATCCATTATTTGATGATGGGGGATGGGTAAAGGTATAGGTGCGAAGATGTTGGAGTGTGAAGGTAGATTTGAGGTTCGCGAAGGCGAAGGATGAGTTAGGAGTATGGCTGGCTATCTGCCGTTCACCAGAGAAGGAATCGGTCGGCCAGTCGATCTCCGCGGAGACCGCGGGGTCGAGTCGGCCGAGCGAGACCGGAGGCGCGGATCACGGCAGCTTGGAGATTGTCGTGGGCTCCGATGGTGCAAACTTTCTTGAGCTTTTGTGTTCGGGCCATGGGGGGGGCGTTTTATTTCCCGAAATGGCACCTCCCCGCCTGTCTGGGGTCTCACGACGAACCTCAGGTGGCGATAAGGGGTGCCAGAAGGACCCGGCAGATGGGAGGGAGGACGTGCTCAGAGTGGCTGACAGGGTTTGGGCCGGGGATTTTAGGGGAGCAGGTACAGTGGGGGTGGGAGGAGGTGAAACAGAGTGTTCTCGAGGAGGGGAAGAAAAAATTGCGTCAGGAGGCAAGGGCAGGTCCATGAGACTCACGGGCGCAGCCGAGTTCCCCTCACCATGTAGCTGCGCCAGAGCCGCATCCACTGGATCCTCGGGGGAGAGGATTTTGTCCAGATTGAATCTCGTCGTGGAGGGTGGGTCATATACTTCGGCAACTATTGTCCGAGTCTGTGGGGGTAGATTGATGGGACTTCTGCTGTCGGGTGGTTTGGTCCTCATAGGCGAAGTGGGCGGTGTGAAGGTCCGATCCGTCTTCTTAGCACTAGGGGAAGAGGGAGAGACAAATTGAAGGTCCGGAGGGTCTGGCGACTCACTCCGACGTCTCCGCCTCGTCGACTTACTCCGGGCACTAGGTTCGGGTGTGTGCAGAGAGTGCTGGGATGGCAGGGTTCGAGGTGGGTGGGGCCTGGGTGTCCTGGTCCCAGACTCCTGTGGAATCTGTGGCAGGTGAGGTGCATGGAGAGAAGGAATGGTCGGGGTACAGGAGGTCGTCAGCTCTTGCGGGGACTCCCCCTGAGAGGAATGGGGAGCACTAGTCGAGGGGGTTGTGAGCGGCAGGCCAGGGCGGCGTGCCGAGCGGACAGAGCCGAGGGCTGCGGCGTAAGATACGCCCGGTCGCACCTCCCGACTCCGCACCCTGTCTCGTACCTCTCGCAGGCTAAGGAAATCCGCTACCTGTAGGCCTCGGACTTCCTTCTCGAACCTGAAGAACAGGCATTCTCGGGATGAAGATGGGTATGCACCTTCACAATTGGAGCATTTGGGTGTGTTGGGGCACTTGTCTGGGTGAGCAACTTGTCCGCAACGAAGACACAATTGGTACGGCTGCCGACAAACTGAGCTAACATGTCCGAACTTGTTGCATTTAAAACAACGGGTCGGGTCTGGGATGTATGGGCGGACAGAGAATTCGCATGACGTGCAGTCTCCCATACAATACGGTCGGGAAGGACTAAGTTATTAAAGGTAAGAAGTAGACGCGGGGTGGGGGAGGGTGTACCTCCCTGTCGGGATGTGAAGCGATAGATCTTGGTGACACCCTGCGGTGCGAGGTCCTCCAAGAGCTCGTTCGCTGTAATTGACAATAAGCGTGTGGCATAAATAGTGCCCTGACTCTGGTTCAGGCGAGGGTGTGGTGAAACGGACACCGAGCATCCAAGGACCTCAGTGATGGAGAGTAGGGCTTTCGTCTCTGTGGCTGAGCGTGATTTTATGAGGGAACCATCCCTCTGCGGTCGCACATCATAACGGCTGGAGTTGCTCCGGGCTCGGATCGCCTGAAACGTCCGTCAGAATTGGTCGGAAGGGATCCAGAGGTAGGCCGGATCCCTAGGAATTTGTGGATACTTGGAAGGGATATGGAGGCAGTAGAGTCGAAGTGGACTGGGATATCCAACTGTCGATAGGATGGTCGTGCATGCCGACTTCCCCCTCCGCCGCGGGGCTCTCTCCGTGGGGAGGCGGGCCGACGGCGGGTGAGGGGGGCATACGGGGATAGCAAGAAGCCGGGTTTTGGAGGTAAATCTTGGGTGGAACTTGACTTGCCCGAAGGCAGCTGAGGCGGGCTGGGGCGAGACCCCTGCTCCAAAGGGTGTACATCCAAAGGGATGTTCAGGGTACAGCCTGGGGTCGGCAACGGTAAAGGAGGATGCAAGTGATCAGTTACCAAAGGGGGGTTAACCACATCTGGATGCGGACTTCCAGTGGTAGGGGACTCGAGGGCCTAGTTGCCCACCACCCGTGTGTTGATAGTAGTAGTCCGAGTATTAGAAGCGGAGTCGTTAACCGAGTAGATGAAGAAGCCATAGCGAAAAAAAAAAAAAGAATTTTCATCCCCCGCCCGCATCCAGCCACCATCGACTCCAACAAGGGAAAGGCGAATCGTGGGCTCACTCGGTCCCACCGCCAATAGATGTCACGCAGGGGAGATACACCCATTCCCAGTCCCCGTGCCTACAAGGAGGCCACTCTCATCCAACGCGCGGTGAAAGATGGCAGGGACAGGGCTTGGGTTTGGTTTAAGAGCAACAAGGGTGAAGGACAACCACCACCTTCACCCAAGGTCCAAGGAAAAAATAAAGTCAAAGTCCAAAACAAAGCTAAATGCGGAAAGGGAGGAAACAACAAAACGAGAGAGAGTTGGGGAAAGGAGGAGAGGGAAATATAAGGAGGAGGGTAGGAGATCAGCCGGGTCCCCAAACGGGTCCAATGGTCCACGAAGGCAGAGAAGGCCCTTGCATCAGAGGAAGATGCATTCCCCCATTGGCCACAGAGGGACGCGCCCTATAGCTCCGGACAAAGCGAAGGGACATACATATACATGCTCCAACACGATGATCCTGAGAAACTTTGTTACATACAGACCATATTGGGAACAAGGAACTCTTCTGGGAGAATTAACTTTAATCAAAATTAATTTTCCCAGAAAGTTCCTTGTACCATGCACGGTCTGTATTAGTGATGTAGCGGATGTCATTTTTTTCACATCCGCGGATGCGGATGCGGATGAGGATGTTTGATTTCAACATCCGCGGATGCGGATGTCTACATTTTCGTTATTTTTTAGGATATATTCGAGATTTGTTGTGTTTAACGTATATAATAAGTTATTATATAGAGAGAGCTGTAGCTATAATGTAGTATAATTGATTAATTGTACAATAATTGCTGTACTTTTCTCTGAACATATAAAATAATATCAAGCATCTAACTAATATAGAAATCAATTAGTGAATTCGTCTGCAAATAAATTCGTTATATTTTGTTGAGTTTCAGCCACAATTAGAAACCATAATTGTGTTACCAGGATGCGGGACGTGAACCCAACTCAAATGCACCCCACCGACCTCTTTCCCCAACCTCCACCCTTATAGAAAGATCTTTAATTAGCTTGATAGCTATTTATATTAAGTTTAAAGTTTTATTAGGTATATTTATAAATGAGTAATTAAAATAAAGTAAACTAAGATGTTCATCGTTTAATGTTCAAACTTAATTATAGGAAGGTTATGCTTAAGGAACATTAATTTTTCTGCCTTTTCTGCTGCCAGTCTGTTTCTCTTTTCATCATATATTAATCCAGCACTGCTAAATAATCTCTCGCTTGGTACGTTTGTTGGAGGACAGGCTAAATGTTTCCTTGCAAGTTTACTCAAGTATGGATAGATATTCTGCGTATTTTTCCACCAACTAATAGGATTGTCACATGCAGCCAGGCGTTTTTCTTGGTGATAGCTCTCGATCATTTTTACTACATCTTTTGACATCGCGTAGGTCTCGTCATTGCTGCTTGACTCAAGAAACTGAGACAGATTCTGTGATAGATTTGCTTGTTGAAGGTGTTGGTTCTGTCACTGAAACTTTTATTCTTTTGGTGGGTGGCGAAGCGACAGATTCAAGAGATTGAAGCTCTTCAACTGCTTTGCCAAGTGATGATTTAACTCGTTCTAATGTACTAGGTGAAAATAACAGCTTTGTAACGTGGATCTAAGTAGGTTGCAAGAGAGTAACTTCATACAAGAACAGCCTCTCGTCTTGTCGCTTGCATCACTTTTGCGCACAATGAACTAGTTCTATTAATATAGTAGAATTTGATAATTTCCGCTTATTAATGACATTTTATCTCAACGGTCCACATCCGCACGACATCCGCAGTCCAAAGTGCGGATGCGGGTGCGAGAAAATGTGCGGATGTGACCTACATCACTAGTCTGTATATAACATGCATTTATATAATCTTGGTAGTCTTTCAAGCATCTTTGTCTTCAATATTCATAAACTCCTCCCCACTTCTATTTATTCTGATAAACATTTAATAGCTTTAAAAAAATGCTCCTGAAATACTACAGGCAGAGCCAATCCTAGGGGCGGGCGAAGGAAGCAACCGTTCGGGGCACAACTGCCTGGGGGCGGGCGAAGGAAGCAACCGCTCGGGGCACAACTGCCCTGGGGGCGGGCGAAGGAAGCAACCGCTCGGGGCACAACTGCCCTGGGGGCGCCAAAATCTCCTCGTAAAAACTATCGATTGTATGAATACAATCTTTATGGCATGTATAGGGCGCCAGATGCTTATTCTGCCAGGGGCGTCATTTTTGGCCAAGGCCGGCTCTGACTACAGATAGCAAAAGCCCAAACCACAAATTATTTTCAGTGAACGAGTAAATCTACTTTTGTAAGTAAACAAATGCCTTATTTTTCTCAAGCTCCGAATCGGCACAAAAATTACAGATTAAAATATTAATTGGGAAATGAACATAACATCAATGCAATGACAGCAAAGTTCAAAGTTCAAAACTCCACAACCACTATCGAATTTCATAATTTAATGGTCAGGACTTACATCTTAAGTAACGTATTTGACATCCAAAGCCTCCGTCCATTCTGAATCTAAGAGTGAAGGTGAGAATTAAACAAAAACAAAAACTTCACTTTTTTAACATGATTGTATGTACAAACAAACGAACAAACAAACGTTCATAAATAAATAAAAAGTTTACATACTAAATGTTTTTTCGAGAAAATATGACATGTACAAGTGTGTTGATTAATTTCATTAATAGGTCAGTTAGTATACACATAGAAAAAATATAAAGCTTTTATAAAATCTGTTTGTTTTGTATTATAATGAATTCGTCCAGCCTAGAACGCGCGCGTACAAACTTATTTTCATAGCCTTTCCACAATTTACATAACCCTAATAATAAATTATAAACAGCTTAGGCCTAAATTGTTTAAGAAAAGGTCTAGTAAATTAAACTTCAGTTGCTTCGAAGAGAATGAATCTCAAATACCTTATTAATAATGATGATGAAAATAATAAATAATAAAAATAATAATTTCGCGACACAAGATAAACATTTCACAAAATCTTAAGTATAAAAATTTGGGCATAAATAAAAGTGTTTTATGTAAATAACAAAAAGTGTATTTTGGGTATATGACGTCATTTAGTATACAAACAGTTCAGTTACCAAATTAAATATAAATATACGGTTGGAAAAATTAAGAACTGAAAATCCGACAATGGTATCTCCAAATTAGAGCAAATTTAATTAATAACTAATAATCAAACTAATTAAAATGAAAAATTCGTAAGAAATATATTAAGCGCCAACGGTTAGTTTTCTTTCACTTAGAAGACAGAATATAGCAAGATATCTCTTCAACCAAGGCCAGAATACCATACCCATAATTATTTCTAGGATCGACAGTGACAGTAAAGGTAAAAAATTTTGCACAAATAATAATAATAATAATAATAATAATAATAATAATAATAATAATAATAATAACCGAAGAAAAAGTGTGAGTATTTCAGTGATGAAGGTATTACTATTTACTAGCTATTGATAAATTCGTTTAAATAATCACATTTTGCAAAAGTCTATTTAACATACCCATAATAGTCTATATGATTGTAATGGTTTGTATAAGAAGAGATCACGACCCTATTCATCAATACAAAAAGTAAGAAAACAAAAGCAAGATAATGATTCAAGGAAATTACAAATTTAGCACCTAGAGAAAATGAACAAGATTCAAATAATGCTGTTTTTAATCTTGTTGTAAATTGTTCTTCTCTTCTATCATAAAGACATGAACTAATTGCTTGCTTTCGAACATTTTATTTCACTTGTCTTAGGTAATACCTGAAAGAGATGAACAAAGGATAAGTTTTGGTATTCAACTAATCAACTGTTGAAAATAGCTAGTCTTTCATTAGTCAAGTCTTAATAATAATAACAATTCTAATTTTGTGAATAGCTATTAATAAAAGAGTTAATATGACCGAGTTCTATTTCTACGATAACCTTTATAAATTTGCCTTAAATTTGGAAACTGTTTAGATTTTCATCTAATACTTAAGATTATTTTAAGGAACTCGACAGATTTGGAAAAGGGACCGACACCCATCTGGTTGACGGAACATTATAAATAAATAAATAAATAAATAAATAAATAAATAAATAAATTAGCTTAGCTTAACCTAACTCCAAAATACTTGACAATAGAATGACGTTAACCCGTTGAAAAGGGTATCTCCGAAGGTTTAGATAAATTGGAATTTCTTTTATAAACAATTATTAGAGGCATATTAGACAGATACAATCGAGTATGGCCCCTCCAAATTTACTTGGTGGTAGCATAATTATTATTATTTGTATAAAGCTTTAAATACTATGAACTACTACTATGCACAACAATGTACTATATGTCCTCCTACAAGCGTCTTCTTCACCTGACCTACCTTTTGATCAGCGAGTTACGCCACATAACTGTATTGATCCGTAGATGAATTTGATCTCTCCAGGTACTGTTTATCAATGAGCACTTCTATGCATTTCTTAATCATTGGAACTTGAGGGATAAATCGCGATTTAGATTGACTAATAACCTATTAGAGGAGAAAAAGTTTCAAGTTAGAATTCGCATTAATTTTGATATTTCAGCTACCTTCACTCGAAATCAACGGCCGCCAGTCAATCATGCTATGAAATAACATTTAAATTATGAAGTATATCGTTCACTAAAGAAATTGAGGGTTCGATAACCTTAAAATATAAGGAAAGTTTAATTTTCTGTTTAATCAAATTTGATTGATTTTACTGAAGACAAAAGTAAAAGCAAATTTTTTCTTTGAAATTACCCTTTCTTAGTGACAAGGTTAATAATAATAATAGAGGACTAAAGAACTTTAAAATTGCGATGTACTCGTATTTTTTGCCATCTGACGGTGGCACCAAACAATATAAAGGCCACAGTCCTGACCACGAGTGAAAATAATAAAATTAATGTTGACAAGCTCATGAAATGACTCACTTCCTGAATAAGCAAATTGTGCTTGAGGACCTTGCGCGCTTTCATGATTCTCACAATGGCTGCCTGCAGGTAAAGTTTTCTGTCTTCGTCGACTGAGGTGTGCGTCTGTTCCACCTCCTGCTGAATCTCCTTCTGACTCGCCACAGTGATCTTGAATTTGGTTCTCTTATTACTATAGTCCAAGTTCAGTCTCACCACGGTGTTCCCCTCTAAATTCTAAAAAATAAATAAATAAATAAATAAAAAGAGTGAAAGGAGTCTTAAAATAACCTCAACTTTAAATTACATAAAACAGAGCCCTACCCACAGTGCCGACAAAAACATTTGGTGACATTTACAGAAACTGACGGCGACAGCATTATTAAGGCGTTCATTTAAAAAAAAAAAAAAAAAAATGGGGCGTGAGAATTGAAATTTAACGTATCTGTCTCTATAAGGGTGTAATTTTTATCAAGAAAACTGGTAAACCTCCACATCAACTGGGCGTTTTAGAGGATAGAATATGAAGACAAAAGCACAAATGAAATGCATTTTCAAAATTTTTACTTTTTTTTTAATGAAAGCAAAACTATGACGTTTCTAGTTGTCCTAATTTCAGGGGGAGCCTAATTGGGGACAATTTGAGTTACCAATGCATTTTTTCAGAAAACCCCAACCAAGAAATCCAACAACTCTTCCCCACCCCCTAAAAAACAACATATTATACCAAAGAATATTGTTAAATTTATATCAAGCGCTCATTCTTCCATACTGTTTCAATTGTTCAGAGACCTGGGGGAAGCTGTGCTGTGCGAAGAAGTCTCTTAAAACAATTACTGTAAAATGTACATGCTTTTATACTTGAAAAGCATAGTGCCAAGACGATCTCAAGGTTAAGATGTACACTCACTGGTAGGCCGGGTCGAAAAGGGGTCAAGGTCAAGATTTTGCTTAGGTACATATTGTGAGGTTGATTATTTTGTAATAGTAGTATCCACACCAAAAATCAAGGCTGTGGGACCTTCGCTACCCTCGACCTACCGATACTCACTTTTTTCCACATGAATTTGTATGGGAAATAGGCCAAAAATCGAAAATCGTAAAAATCAACCCTAAATATTAATTTTTTTGCTTTCGGATGGCCAAAATCGGGTTCCCTGGCATGAATTATCAGGTCATCCCATAAGTAATGTCGTTTTTTAAATCGGAATTTGGAGGACAAAAAAACTCAACAAACTTTTTAATGTAAAGGGTGTCAGGAAATGATTCCCCCCCCCCCTGTACAGAAGAAACTGAAAGGAATAGAAAAAACAGACAAAACCACGCGAAAGAGCGTTTAATTTTGAATAAAAAACACTTGTTTTAATATCGGGTGTTGCCCCATTTGCAGCTCTGACGGCCATTAATCGACGGGGGTATGATCCCAGAAGTGTCTCAAAGAGATCGGTATCATGACTCATTTCTTCAAGGACTTCGTTGATCTTTGCAGTCATAATTTCTGTTGAATACCGATTCTGAATGGGTTGTTCCAGCATTAAGGACTCCACCCGATCCTTCATGATGGATCCGACATGTTCACAGACATTAAGATCGGGAGAATTGCCAGGCCATTCATTATATTTCCGAAAAAATCAATATTATTGTCCTTAAGCAGTTGTTGAGTCGCAAGTGCTTTCATACAGGGGGCTTTGTCGTGAAGAAAGGTTGCCTGTTCAACATCCAAAACACACTCGGGGTCTTTCAAAAACGGAATTACATGTTGGGCTAAAATTACATTTCGAAAATAAGGCCCATCCCAACTGGTTCCTCTTGGTTTGATAACCCAGATGAGCTTCCGAATAGAGAACATAATGAAAACACCCACACATGCTGGATTTTTTACTATTTCTCGATACTTCTGGTCGTCTGGGACTTCATCAGGAGTTGTTGCCCAAACCCGATCATTCTGAAAATTTGGTTTTCTGGAGACATAAACGAAGAATTCATCGCTGACAACCAAGTGAAGGAAATCGTCTTCCGTCCATTCCTCAAGATAATCACAAAACCATAGCCGATCTTCAATATTAAGATCACTCTTCCGTGGCTTAGCTATTTCATGCCAAGCACTCAAGCCTTGGCGAACTCGAAATTGATGCACAAGTTGCCGATTGACTATCTTACCACGACGGATAAGTATCTCTTTCGCTACCTCAGAGCAGCTCTTCTTTCGGCGCCGTGATGCAGCAAGCACAATGTCTTTCGATTCTTGAGATAATTTCTCCGGTCTTCCTCCTCGAAATTCTGTTTCACAATCTTCAGGATTCTTATTCCAATTCCTTTTGACAAAGTCTTCTGATCTTTTTAATCTCTCAGCCACCCAGTGTCGAGTTATGAAAGTTGCACCAGCTTCCTTTGCTTCACGAAATGTGACAGCTCGAATGCGGTCAAGAACTCGCTTTTTCTCCGAATCGTTCAAAATAGATGATGCCATGGTTTATGTGGGGAAAAAAATGGTAAGAATTAAAATCACAGGAATAGAATATAATGGTTTTTATTCAGATTTTAACGCTCTTTCAAGTGGTCTCGCCGGTTTTTATCTATCTCTTCTAGTTTTTGCTCTACAGGGGGGGGGGGGGCAATCATTTCCTGACACCCCGTAGTATATATTTTCCATCGGAATCAATGACACTGCCAACGTCCTACAAGCTTTTCAATGCCATGTTTATAAAATTCAGGCGGTTTTGAGGCAAAAAACGTACAAAGACTGGTGTGCAGGTCATCTAAAGAAGTATACCGTTTCTCGTCAAGATAGTTTTGCAGACTCCTGAAGAGATGATAATCTGAAGGCGCAAAGTCAGTCTGGAGGATATGGAGGATGTTGAAGTTTTTCCCACCCAAGCTCCTCAATTTTTGCAAAAGTGATCCGAGTGGTATGAGGAAGTGCGTTGTCGTGGTGGAACACGATTCCTTAACCAAAGAAGGTCTCTTTTCTTTTAGTGCAGTGTTCAATCGATCCAGTTGTTGACAGTAGACTTGAGCGGCGATTGTTTGGTTGTGTGGTAAGGTTTCAAAGTGTATTACACCACCTTTATCCAACCAAACACTAAGCAACACCTTCCGAGGGTGAAGATTTGGTTTTGGCTGTGGTGTCGCTGGTTCTCCGGCACAAACCCACTGTCGACGGCGCTTAACATTCTGGTACAGTATCCACTTTTTATCACCAGTCACTAAACGGTGCAAAAACGGATCTTGGAGTTCACGGGAATGAAGAGCTGTGCTAATGTTTACCCGCACCCTCAGATTGTCGACCGACAATTCATGTGGCACTCATTTTCCTAACTTAGGCACTTTCCCTAGTTGTTGCAAATGTCGATGGATGGTGGACGGGGATGAATTGAGTTTCTGGGCCAATTCTTCGACAGTTGTTGAACAGTGTTCTTCAAGTGCGGCTAACAGCAGGTCATCATCAAACTCAGCAGGGCGTCCAGAGCGTGCTGCATCTGTCAAACAGCAGTCACCATTCCTAAACTTTTGAAACCATCTTTGACATTTCCTCACATGCAGAATATCGTTGCTATAAACTTCCTGAATGTTTCGCGTTGCTTCAGTAGCACTATTCCCTTTTTTGAACTCGTAAAGCATTATATGCCTGATATGCTCTTCTGATACCGCCATGTTTATGAGGGGTTCACATAAAGCAAAACACACGTCTTCACTGGTCAAGGTCTGTAAAGTATGTAGCAAAACACGATAGATCTCCTCTTAGATATAACCTTCGGAAAATTTATGCTTAAACCAAGTAGGACTAGTTTAAACTTAATCGTAAAAAACGACATTACTTATGGGATGACCTGATACATCAAAATAGACCATTCACCAACTTTTTTTGAGATCGGGGGCTAGGGGGTAGGGTCTTAGATCCGGTGCTGACTCATAGTACCGGATATAAGACCTAATATTACATTATTTGTTTTTTTTCTTTCCAGATTCCTATTTAGGTACCTAGAATGTTAAAAGTTTGTATTAAAATACGTTATTTAATTTTAAAATATCAGTAATAAATAAAATATAGTTAAAATCTTATTAAATTAAATTATGGCTACTAGAAAAAGAGGCCACAATGCAGCCTTCAGATATCCAGCAAAATTTTCATCTGCCATGACGCCATCAAAAGCTGATGTTGTAAGGCACTTCCATTTTATTGTTAGAGAGGAAGAATCTAAAGCACAGGGTTAAATAAGTAAAAATGATTGCTATAACGTAGTCGTTCAAGATATAAAAGAAATTTGGCGAAAATTTTCTTTCCCAACAATTGATACAAAGGGAATTTATGTTAGAGTTACTAGACTTATAGAAGATGCTGATAAGTTAACTAAATGCCCTATGATAAAAAGAAATGAAAAATATTATAAAAAATTAAAGAAATATGACGAGATGTTTGACCTATCTCCATGCCACTGTTATGATAAAGGCATAAGGGATAGAAAACTTTGTAGGTGTGAACATAAAATACCTATTATAGAATGGGAAGCTTTTATTGGTCAAAAAGAAAGAAAAACCAGTTAGGAAAAACTGATAAAAAAACTACTTCAAGTAATTTGAGAAAGTTGGGCAAAATCCAAAAAGCACAGGAAAGGGAAAAGAAATCAAAAGAAAAATTAAGAGAAGCAAGGGAATTTGTATCATCAGAAGTGATAGAAGATAATGAAAATGAAGATGTCGATTTTCAAGAGAGAGAGGACTTAGATTATGAAGAAGACTTAAAATTAATAGAAAATTTTCAAAATAGATATACCTATGAAAATTTAGCCAAAACTTCAGATATATAGGGTAAGCAATAGGGCCACAGCAGCCCTTATAAACGCTGCCTTAAAAGATATGCAGATTTTAAGTTTAGAAAATGTGCTTGATCGAAAAAAAGATGAAAGAGAAAAAAAGTTGAGAGAAAAAAAAACAGAATTGGTAAAATAAACAATGATAAGTATAAAGAAGAAAACCAAAATGTGGAATGTATTGTATTTGATGGAAGAAAAGATGATACACTGACAGAATCAGGAAAAATAAAAGAACACTATGTTATAATTAAAGAGCCGCAAAGCGTTTACATTGATCAAGTAGTACCAAATAATGGCACTACAAGGGCGATTGCTGATGAAATAATTACTGTTATTGAAGATTCAAATAGTGCTAATTCAATTAAAGGTCTACTTTGTGATGGAACCCCAGTGAACACAGGCAGAGTTGGAGGGGTCATTAAATTAATAGAACTTCATCTTGGCAGGTCCCTTCAGTGGCTCGTTTGTGAATTACATTTAAACGAATTGCCCTTGATGCACTTTTACAAAAGCATTGATGGCAGAACCACTCGCCCAAACACCTTTGAAGGGCCACTTGGCAAGAAATTAAAAGCTGATTTAACAAAACTGAAAGTAATAAATTTTGAACCGATAGAAGGTAAAGTTCAAGAAATACCTCCTAATATTGTAAAAGATTTGAGTAGTGACCAAAAATACTTGTACGAAATGTGTCATGCAATACAAACAGGAAATGTTTCCGAGGGTCTCGCTGTAAGATCTCCAGGACGACTAAATCACGCCAGGTAGCTGACTTTGGCTAATAGGGTTCTCCACCCATACATTTCTACATCAAATCATGATACTAACCTGAAAGATCTTGTCATATTTGTCATTCATTTTTATGCCCCTGCGTGGTTTCAAATAAAATCACACCCAATAGCCACTGAGGGTGCGCGAAATTTTTGGTTTATGACAATTATTCTTCGAAATTTACAGTAGATGTAAAATTCAAGAAAATTATTGAGCCGGTCATGAAAAACAACGCTTACTTCGCTAATCCTGAAAATATACTCCTGTCAATGGTTTCTGACGAACGATTACATATTAGAGAGCTAGCAATTCAAAAGATAATTTTTTCCAGAACTGGGTTTTCAGGAGCCAGAAATTTTGAGCTACCAAGATCTATAAATTTTCTAGCAAATGATTATATTGATTTGATTAATTGGAATGAGCAGATAATCACTCTTCCACCTTTGCTAAGTAATTTTACCAATGAGCAATTGCTTCAGATTAGAACTAAACCTCTAGAAATACTAGATTTTCCATGTCACAGCCAAAGCGTTGAACGGGGTGTGAACTTACTAAATCTAGCCAGGAAAGAATTGGTTATATTAATCGGCATAAATTTATTTTAAATACTTTAGAGTCTAGAAAAGAACTGCCTACTTTTGAGTGGAAAGGTCAACGGAAGGAATAAAAAAAAACATTAGTTTTAGGTCAAAAATTTTATTGAATTTCTCTCTTAATTTCTAAATTTCTACCAATAATAGCTAAAAATTTATGTATTAAATTTTTTTTTCAGGCATTTTTGTATTTTTAAATTTTTTTTTCATTAAAAAATAAATATAACTCTTTTATAAGCGAACTTTTGTAATAATAAAAAAATTTCGAAGTAAATCACAAATTGTCTCGAATTTTACAAATTTTCTGAAAAAACTGAAACGGGGGTGTCCCTCAGAATTCAAAAATATTTTACCAGGGTGTTACTATGATTGATTGAACCACCTCACACTATGTACGTAAGAAATAAAAAATTTCGACCCGGCCTAAATTGTACAATAATTTGTGAACAGACTGGACTGAAATGAAAATTCATTTGGCATGCATCATTTCAATAAGTATAATACTCCTTTTAACCTTTATGTTCTAAATGCCCACTCTTAATCTACCACTCCTCTCCATCCATTTGGTTCATTCTTCTAAAGTATTTATAAACGGTAACGAGCCCGAGAGGCTTCATGTTGTTCATCTAAATGCAAAGGTGTTCTTAATGAAATTTGAGATTTATTATTTTTTGTTATGCATAAATGCAGATAAAAAAATTGTGCACTATTTTCTTCATTATTAATTAAATAAAGAGTTCATATGTGGAAAGATTTACTTTACGGGGAAAAATGGGGAACGGAGGTTCACCAATCTTTCATAAAACATGTTGGGAATGTAAAATCGACGGTTTATTATAAAATGTAAAATGATATACAGTAATCACCTACGATATTAGGATTTTTGGAATATAAACAAAGAGCTTAAGCTAAAATTTTGTGTAGGCATATGATCAAAACGACACTGGTCTACGTGAACATAGGACAATGGCGCAAAATGCGTGCGTACCTATACTGGAATCTAGCACGACGGCAGAAAATGCATACGTACCTATACTGGAACATAGTACAATAGCGCAAAATGCGTGCGTACCTACACTGGAATGAGGTGGTGCACAACCAATGATGATTAAGTATCGTGGGCAATAAATGCCACACCTCGGAGTTGTTCAATCAGGAACAAACTAGCTACCACCCGTTATTAAGCCCACTCTTTGATCAATTAAATTAAGGGGAAATAATGTAGTTTTTAGTAAGCTATAGATTTTTATGAATTTAGAACTTATTAAGGATAAATAGGCTACTTAGGGTACTTAAGTGATATAAACTAGGTAGGAATTTAATAAAATTCATAAAATAAGCTGTGTAAACGCAAAATGGAAATCTGAAGTCTCTTCTGAAGGGAAAAAGAGCAGCGTCAGTGAGGGAGTCGAGAGACCTTGAGAAAGGTGCGACAGTTTTGGTGTTAAAAAGATCCTATTGGAGCCTAAGTTCCTCGATTTAGGAGTTCTTGAAGGAACGACAATAAAGTTCAATATAAACTAACTACCACATTCATTCACAGTTTTGTTTTTTTACTCGTTAATGTAACTAATTGAGAAATAACTTTTTTTTTGTTTTACTCTGATCCACGAACCGTGTACCGAGTGCCCACTGAAGATTAAAGATTCAAGAACTAGCAACACCGACCCCAAAGAGTAAAATTGGTAACAAGTATAGCAGTTAGGACCGTAGTTCATTTTTCTTTTTTATTTGTTTTTATTGAGAATCAAGTGTGGATAAAATACGATAGAAGTAAGTTTAAATTCTAAAACAAAGGCGCGGCTAACATCCGAACACTCCCGACCTATTCTCCTGAAAAGCGGGTTGGTGGTAGTTAATCAAATAGTACCCCAACGGAACCCCAATACCACGTATGCTTGTAGGCCCAAGTTTGCAAAGCTGACACATGCTCCGTAGCGATACCCCAAATTGTGTAAATAATTAAATTATAAATTAATTAAATTACAGCTAGAATGACCAGATAATTAGTGAAGTCTGGCTACACATTAACAAACAACA
Organism: Bathynomus jamesi; assembly: GCA_023014485.1. Classification (NCBI taxonomy): domain Eukaryota; kingdom Metazoa; phylum Arthropoda; class Malacostraca; order Isopoda; family Cirolanidae; genus Bathynomus; species Bathynomus jamesi. Next base: position 440,487 of record JAJOZX010002363.1, on the reverse strand, counting down.
ACAGTTGTAGTCACAAACTCACATTGGCTTCTTCCTAGCTTGTACGCTAGCAAAATCATCTATAATTTCCTGAAAGTCTATTGCGCTTGTCAAATCATTTTCTATTGTTAGCAGTGACAAATCACATAATCCTGCGTAATTGTTGATCTCGTCTGAATTTTTACTCTTCAAAACAGAAAAAGATCTTTCTCCTGTGTTGGCGACAAAGTAATATAGATTCGTAATTCGATTATTCGATCTCAATTGGGAATGCTTGTACTGTTCCATATTCTCCGATATGTGTCATACAATTGATGGGTTTGCACGATTCGGATGCATTTCTCATGTATCCCGCAAAATGAACAAATTCTTCACTGAGCGTTTCTCATCGATGTTTGAAGGATAATAATGTGTGTGCAATTTATCTGCCGACTCGTGAATCCAAGAATTTGGCAGCTTTTGAAATGCGAATAGCACAACAAACCTTTCCTGTAAGCTGTTGTATGATTCTTTTTGACGGCGTAATTCGATGTGCAGTGCATCGAGAAACACTAGGAAAGTCGCAGCTCGAAACTGATCTCACGGAGATAGGCGAACATCTTCAGTTTCGGATTCATCAAAAAATTGTTTCCTTTTTCTCTCCCTTTGATATTTGGCGCGATAGTTGTGGTTGATGATCAACTTTTTCGTTTTATTTTCGAATAGCTCAAAAGCCTCCCAAAGGCCAAGGATGAATAACTCTCGCCCATCATGCAGCCGTACACAAGTTATGAGGTGAATTTCAACCTTCTGCAAATTACTACTAGTCCTGTTAAAGCGCTCCAGTATAGTGTTCCAGAAGAGAGACAAAAGCTATCTCGAATTCGTTTTTTTTTTTTTTTCAATAATTTGGAGGATTCATTCCTAGTCGATGCTGTCTGACTTCTATCATTTGATAATTTATGTAATGCAAAAATTATCTCCTTATAATTTTCGCTTAATGCACTGACAGCATCACCTCGGGCAGACTAACGAGTGGTTGAGTGTGACTTGATGGCTGCTCCATTTACGCCGAAATAAGCACTCGTCACCGATTTGTTGAAGCCCAGAAGTTGTATAGTGTTTGAAGGAAACCAAGCAAACCAATCAAAAAGAAAAGAAAAACCAAAATATGGAAATATACATGAAAAACAACTTAGAGAGACTTCTCGCAAAGGCACCTATTATATCATCATTTCCAAACCAAACAATTTACTAGCTCAATCGAGTTAAATGTTTGTTAGAATTTTCTTAGTGTTAACAACTCGTACAGCCTCTTAGCACACATAGTAAAAGCACACATTAACCCACACTAATAATCACATTAGCACATGCACAAAATATTAGTGTATGGGCAACTACAGGGTGTTCCATAAGTCTGGAACCATAGGGTAAAATAAGTAATTCATGTTTTTACGTTTATGCAAGTACCCATGATGTCTTTGAGTAAGGAAGAACGCATCTAGGTAATTCTGCTCGTAGGAAATCGGAGTCAGAGGGAGGTCGCTGAGGAATTTAACAGATTGCATAAGGACCGCACGCCGATAACACACAGCTGTGTCGGCAAACTTATAGCAAAGTTCAGGGAAACGGGATTCATAGGAGATAAACCACGCAGTGGACCTCCGAGGACATCCACCGACGATGACACAGCCGCTACCATCCTCGCTCATTTCACAAACAGACCCCAAAAGTCTCTTCGGCGTTTTTATCATTTTGCCATATGGTTCCAGACTTATGGGACACCCTGTATAATAAATTATTAACTAGGTCTTGGTATCTCAAATAATTATGATTCAGGGTATGAATAGGAGAGGACAGACTGTGACAAGTTATTAGACACATTATGACGGACTGTACCACTCTAGCACAACAGAGAACACAACACATCATCAGTAGTGCGTTGAACCTCTGGTCCACTCCGGAGAGGGCGATCGGTTACCTGCGTGCCGCCGGCTTGCTCGATCAGGGTGGGCTGATCGGCTAACCAACAAGAGTTATTAGAAAAAAAATAATCCCGAAAAAGTTATCCTGTACTCCTCATCCCTGACTACGCAATACTGAGAGAAATAAATAAAAAGTCCCACAATTAGTAATCAAGATGCTCTCAGTATTAGTTCCCGTACGAATATAAAATTCTGCCTGCACTAATGAAACAACACTGCCATATAATACCTGCTGAACGTGTTCATCAGACAAGCAGCAAGCACCGTCAAGTTAGTCTACGTTCGTTTGTTCGCCTGTTTCAGTTTTCTTAACAAACGGGAGAAAACCGAGTCATTTTGTAAAGGTTTTATCGCGTTTTGTATGACGCTTATATGATACTTTGAGAAATTTATCTCAACTATTAGCTTCGTTATTTTTCCACTTATTTGTCAAGGAATGAATAGGTTTTTCATTTCATCGTTTAAAATGCGGGGCCCTGGGCCATGGCCCACTTAGCCCTTGCGCTAATTCGCCCCCCCTTTGTAGGGGTAAGTGTTTAAACGGCTAAGTTATAATACTATTTTCTTGAATTATATGCGAGGACATTCTTAGACCCCGAGTGTATTCAGAACTTTGTCCAGTCTATTTTTAAACATGTTTACACTGGCTTGAAACAACCTTCGAGGGAAATTGGTTCCAGATATTAATAATTATTATTATTATATATATGTACATGGGTAAAGTCAAGCAGTAACGGAGTGACAGGAGAGCAGAACAGCAGGCTTCATTTTGTTGCTGCCAATAATATACTTTGTGCACAACCACAATTTTCTTTATATTAGCATGGCATTATGATTAAAATAACATTGTATAGTAACAAAAAGATTAAGCCCTTTATTTTTGAAAACTACAGTGTAACATCTTTGATAACGGAGTGACAAAAATGTAATGCACTTTTGAGGGGTTTAAACAATACCACAAAGCGCTGTCCCTGCTGCAAATTAACAATGATAGATTAAGGGGTTTTAAACAACAGTTTATCTACTTGTACATTGAACAAATAAGGTTGGCTATATTGTTACTGATAACAGACATGTTGTAATCGTAATCATTGGAATCAATTCCACATTTTTGAGGAATCTTAATCGACTCCATTTGTCCAGGAAAACCAAGGAATCGTAATCGATTCCACAGCAAAAGGAATCGTAATCGTGATTACATGCCATGATTACAACATATCAATGAATATGAAAGTCAAGTTGCCATTACAATAAAGCCCACTCTTTAGACAGAAGTATGTTTGGAAATATACTTCTGTCTAAACAGTGTGTTTTATTGTCATACTTTGACATTCACATTATGGTGAAAAATTCCACTTATGAAGTTGCCATTGTTTCATAAGATTTTAAGTTTGTGTTTCAAAAATTACAACACGCCAAAACTTAATGTGGAATCGTAGGAATCATGATTACAGTTTTTAATGTAATCCTAATCGATTCCATCAATTTTGGAAGGAATCGGAATTGTAATCATGGACTTGCCAGGTAATCGTAATCTTAATCGATTCCATTCGTGGTGGAATCATAGCATGTCTGACTGATATTAATATTAACACCGCCTGTATGGATATCTTTAGTTTAGATCTTCAAAGTTTTCCAGCACATTCCTGTACTCATTGTCTTTTAACTTCAAAAGCTGTCTCCTGGTTGAAGAGGCAGGTGCAAGTGTGGTAACCTCCATGAGGACGGATTCAGCAGACACTGAAGCAATGTCAACAACACGCTTGAAGCAATTCATGCTCAGTTTAGTCTGCTGCAGGAAGGAGAACTTCCACTTGCCCTCTTCATCTTGCCTGAGAACCTCAGCCAGGAACCAATAGTGTGTGGGGGGCTCCAGTACACGGCATACCACTTGCCAGGCTGGATAGTGATGTTCCTGGGTTCTGCAGGCAGAGCAAGTTCGGCTTGGTGGGAATATAATGCTGGCTGGTGTGTTGTCTGAAGTTCTGGCTGGGGTGCTGACTGAAGCTCCAAGTACTGCCCTTTCTTGATGCTGTTGGGTGATATTTCAATAACCCCACGACAGACAGAGTGGCAACACAGTGGACTCCCTGAGTAACTGGTACAGATTTGACAGAGTTCCACATTCTGTCCAGCTCTGGCTTTGCCTCGAGGATAGTGGTCTCAGACACATACAGGATGTTAACCTTTTCACACACTCGGGCTCCACACTCTTGCATATTCCTCAGCATTCTTGGTATGTCTTCACTGCACTGAACACAGCGTTCCACTGTCCCACCGACACTATTCACAGCTCCCTTGCCATGTGAGGTAGTGTCAATTGGCAAGGATTCCTTTTCTCTCAAGTAGCCCTGTCACGTACATGAACATGTACTTTTGCTTGAAATGCTGGGCAGCACCATCAGAGAAAAAATCTGCATCTGTCACGGGTTCAGTGACCTTTTTCTGCCCAAAATATATGAAGGTGGCAGCTGCATACTTGTCGTGTGACAGGTAGTTGGATGGTACAGCATAAGAATATGTTCATTCTGATGTCCACACTACAGCTGTGAACATAGCCACTTGCTGGTGTGTCCAGTGGGCAATATTCACTTCATCCTGCTTAATTTGAACATTCTCAATGAAGTCCAGTTGGATCTTCCCCAACATTTTCAAATAGCGCTAAATTCATTCATTCTTATGCAAGATATGCTATTACATATTTTATTACCTTTATCATTAGTTTTTGTGTAAATATATCATTTATGTAGACTGAACATTTGTCACACTGTTACTGATAATGGAATGACACATATTTGAGTTCCATCTAGTAGTAACCATTATTAACCCAGTAATGCAAAAATATTTATTGCATGTTACATAGGGTTGAAATGTGCCTGCTTTCAGTAAGTATGAAAATTGTACTGCAATCATACATTTTAGAAAATAAGAAATATCTTACTTTTTGATAACAGAGTGACAGGTGACAGTGACAATTTATGGAAACAATGATTAATTAAAAAGAAGAAAATAGTTTTCAGGTGTATTTTCAAAATTTATATAGTAAATATATCCCAGTAGTTTGTGTTAAAATAGTTTGTTTTATATTCATTGCTGTCTACTTAAAAAAAATAAAATGTATTAAAAACTAGCCTGTGTTATATCTCTAGTAATGTGCTAGCTGCTCATCGTGATTTTATATAGAGACTGGAACTTTAGAATTAAACATGATAAAATCAAAATCCAAAGAGTTCCAGAAACTAGAATATATAGCAATTTGTCTAAACTCTAAAGCATCAAAAACGTTTGATTATAAAATGAAATTTTGACCACTGATGTTCACTTGCCCTTGACTTTACCCATATATATATATATATATATATATATATATATATATATATATATATATATATTTTTTTAGTTCAGGAAGAACCGATTCGCCTCTATTTAAAGGGCATATCTCAGCGGAAAAACAAAGAAAAAGTGAGAGGAAAGACAGAGGAAAAAGAAAGGGTGGAGGGGACAGTCGAAGTGGAAAAAGACCAAGGATGACAAGGACTGCAGGGTCGAGCCCCATCATCCTTGGGTGCTAGGGCCGGGAGGGCGCACGTGAAACCTCCAGGAACAAGCACGTACAAACGAGCACAAAGAGCACTCAAGAGCACGAGCTTAGAACCCCCTTGCGGGGATATATATATATATATATATATATATATATACTGTTACGCTAATATATATATACTGTTACGCTAAATTTGTGTAGCATTAATGACAAATGATTGAAAAAGGGGGAAAAACTTTGAGTACCCTAAAACAAACCTCTGAATCTGAAAACAATATTTTGCAGTCAATAAGGGACTGGAGAAACTTAGTAAACTGCTCTGCATTTAGCATTGTGTGCTCTTGCAATTCTGAACAAGTGACGTTATCAACCTGTAAAAAAATATTGCGATAAAAATTAGTATTAGTATATAATAATATATACTTATATATATAATTATATACTAATAATTTTATATAATAATAATAATATAAAATGTCTGGAAATTCGCACAGATTTAATACTAAAAAAAGGTGAAGTTACCATTTCTATAAAGGTGAGTATATAAAACCAACGTTAAATCCGAAGTTTTCCCATCAGCATTTATTAAATCTTTATTCCTCATTTTGTTAATGCTCTATAGCTTAGTTAGGGAGAGAATTCCTTTGTGAATCGGAGCTCCTTCAGCCAATATTATCATCGTATGTCACTATTAAATAGTTACGACTTAGGAGACGTGACATTTGTTCAACATAAAGAAACACTGTCTTACCTTCTCAAACATGAGCAGCATGGCCATTTGGAAGGAGGACATAGTGATTAAATACGTTCTCTTTGTAAAACTTACTTTTAATTCCCCTGCAAATTAAAAAAAAAAGCAGTTCTGCAATAAGATTACAAGCATAACGAAAACACGATAAATGTTACACGCATTTTATTCACTTTTTATTCTATTTTGTGGTAAGTATAATTAAAAGTGAATAAAAAGCACCCCATTCCATATATATATCCTATCGGAATAGCATTGGACTTAAGGTGCAAAAAAAAAAAAAAAAATTCCTTCCTCCGATTGGTCAGCCTTTGGAAGAAATGAAACATGGTACCTGTACCTGACGAGGCAATTCATTTTAGTAGGCAAAGTCTCTAACCCAACATGGTCTGAATAGCCTACAGATTAGCGAGTGATGATGTACAGGCCCCTCCTTTGAGCTTGTCAATGGTTGGCCAAGAAAGTGAAACATTTTCAGATGCCATTCTATTACTATTGCATAAAAATATATGTATAGTGATTAACTGGCCTGTATGAGTGTTAAATCTTTCCCCAATATTTAAACAAACTTTCAGTTTACATTATTTAAAACTCGTTAATATCATTTCTTGAAAGAGAAAATACAGAAATTATCTATCATTATATCCTGATATGGTGCAATATCAATACGGACCATGAGAAGTTTTCACTTCTCAATATCACAGTTGGGGAACGAAGGTGACGAAACCCCCCAATTTCAATCCATCACGTACAACTTATTTATGAGATGTAAATAAATATAAGATAAAAAAAATTTAAATTTACCTTGACATAAATGATGAAGCCACGTTAATTTTCTCCCATTAAAATTTTTATGATAAAATGCTTCAAACTGTAGGGGAAAAATAGATTGTCACTAAAAACTCGCTGCAATGGAGATCGTAAGCAATTAGGTAAAGCACACGCCATATTATGTCAGTATACAAAAGAGAATATAATATACAGCAACTGGACCCGTTGAATTATTTTTAAAATTAACTAAAAACTGGTATTCCTAAAATTCTTAGCTTAACTGAAGCGCATTCAGAAATGTATTTAAATCAAGGACGACTTAAAGTTCACTTCAATCTCACGTTAATGAACTAATTAACTTCGGCTATTCATCAATTTACAACTCGAAGGGAAAGTGGATGAAAACAGAACGGAAAAGGAACTACTATTGAAAAAAATATAAGATAGTACTGTAAGTAGTTAACAAAAGGATACTCTAAAATGATAATGAAAAAATAAGAACTGTGACAATACAAAATACTGAAAACAAGGAATCAATAAATTTAGGAACCTAGTATTTAAAAAAAGAACCACCACTCACAGCTTGCACTGATTTTTCGAGTTCATGAGGCACAGCGAAAGGCGTCAAGGTGGTCTGACCCAAAGGCCACGCTCCAGCCTAATAAAATTGAATTAAAACAAGTTAAAACTAATCCTATCAAATGAGGGCTATAAAAACGAGTAAGATCTAGTCAGAAAATAAGAGCCTCTAAGTATGTCTTAAATAGCGATAAAGGGAATCCTTTTTACTTAATCTGTAATCTTGCTGGTTTTAAATTAAAAGGCGCAGTTATAAATTCTAATTCTTACTATCCACAAAGCAGCCACAACAGGCAGCTTTTGGCATGCTTACTACATTTTACTATTACTGAAGTTTACTTACATCCTCTAAATACTGCAAATGACAAACAATTAACGAGTAATTAATTTAATTTCTTTAATAAAAAAATTTTCAGTATCTAAGTTACAAGATTAAAATAGGGAAATTATTTAATATTAAGGGAAATTATATATTTAATATTAAAATAGGGAAATTATTTAATATTTTACCTGTAATACATTAATAGAAAAATTTATTCCTAATTCAATTCCTTCACTCGAAGTATACTGCTGGAACTTCTGATTGTGTCCTGCACTAATTGACATGTCGGTGAACATTCGATGAAGCTTACTCGTGTATTCGTACCCGCACGCTTGCTGCACAAAGAAAAAGCTTATAAGGAATATTCCTCTGCTCAATGTTTTCATCATTATTAATTCCATACAAATCACGATTAATCTAACGGATTCATAAATACAATCATCTTCACGCTCGTACAACACACCGTTAAAATTTATCAGAACCTAATGCATAATGCTTACCTTCAGTCTATTGATCATAGCTTCTTCAGAGTCCATAGAGTGACTCTGCTGCTGAATGAGCCTCTTAGCTAAGTGACGGGAATAAAACTTTTGAAACACGTCCTTATCGTCTATGTACTTAAATATGGTTATGCTCTGACCCAATTTATCATCAACTTCACTTTCATTAAAGCCTTTGGTAGATTTCTTTAAAAGGGTATCACAGTATCTGCAAAGACAAAAGTAACTAGTAATATGAAATCTTAATCTAACTGGAGGATGGAAGAGGTACTCTTTATTTTTAAATAAAAATTTACTTGGCATAATTGAGAATTTAAGTAAGACTACTACGATTTAATTTAATATTTTACATAAAAATGCCAAACACACGTATGTTTATTAGTGGTGGGAATGCATGTCAATCTTGATGTAATATGATGATTTTACTTAGCAACAAGAACCACGGAGCTTGTAAGTTCGTATTAACTCGGGGATACTTTTAACTCAACACACTCTTCAAAACTTACTTAGCGAGTAATTCAGGAGATCTGCAAATATTCTTTGATGACACTCGATGGTTAATGACCGACTCAAAAGCTTTGTCTAAGGCTCCGATGAATTGCTGATCATTGTTGAACAGTGTGTGGATCATGTCCAGGTATTTCTGATGCACTTGCAACAAACTCTCCACAAATTGAGAAGGAATCTGTTCAAGAGGTAATTCAAACTAAAACAAAAATAACGTTGGTTACCAACCAAGTACGCAGTAAGCAAACTTCTTCAATCGAATGCTAATTTTTAACCCACAGTGTCTTATCTGCAGACCTAAATGCGTACAATTTACACTGCTGAAATAACACAGACAATCAAGCTGAAGATTTGTGCAGAGATGCGCTCTACAGGAATTCATCTCGAAGATCTTGGGTTGCACAATTTAAGATGGTCAAAAAATGTGAAAGATAGAATTTCAATCATGGCTGTAGCAGCCCTTGTTAGGTATCGCCCAAGGAATATTTATGCCAAATTTGAACTCATTTTGGTAATATTTAGGGGTCGTGCCAAAAGTTGACTTTTTGTATACTGGAATGAAAAAATGGAAAATCTTCCAAATTCTTGTAAAGGCGACAATCTACAGAAGCTAAGGCTAACAAAGACCCTAAGATCCACTCTAAGGTTAGCCCGAGAGAAAGGAAAGAGTAGGGGGTTAAGAGAAGAGAAGAGAATAAGGGGTTAAGTAAGGAGGAACACCTATCACTCGTGGGTTAACATTCATTCAGAAAAAGAGAAAAAAGACACCATCATCATCCGTCGGCCACTGCCGACAAGTCAGAAAAATAGTCGGAGAAAATAGGAGAGGGGTGAAAGATGAAAAGAAGTAAAATAAGAACGCTTACAAACCATGCAAACACAGTCTTAACTCACTGTCATACCATGCAAACTACAAACATGTAAGAAAAGAGAGTTACAGACATGCAAAGAAAGAGGATAAGAAAAAAAAAAGTAGGTAAAGTTAAACAAAAAGTGTGTTAGTTTACGCTACGAGCTACATCTACGTTCGTGTTAGTCTAATTTTTTTTTTTTTTTTTTTTGCTGGCATCACACGCTGCCATGTCACAAGCTGGCATTTATCGTCAACAGACTCATCCTCGACCACCACCACCAGAGCTCCTGTTGCTAATTGTTTTTTTTTTTTAACCCTTTCATACCCAAATTAAGTCGAAAAGTAGGCGGAATCAGTTGATGCAAAAATCGTCCTTATAACCTTATAAATAAGGTCTAAAATTGCTTCCAAAGTTAACGATGAAAATTTCACACACTGGGTATTAAAGGGTTAAACAACGTTAATATTTTTAAAATGTCTGTCAAGACGGTTCTTAAACACATTAACGCTGGTAGAGTTCACGACGGGCGCGGGAAGATTATTCGATTTATCAATTACTTTAAACGTAAAGAAGTTTTTAGCGATATTAGTAATGAAACGTCTGCCACGCAACTTAAATCCGTTATTACGAGTATTACTATTATCGAAAGTGAAACTTCAATAAGCTCCCCCCTTAATCTCCTAGTTTCGAGTGAATACAGGGCTAACTCTTTAATCCTATCTTCAAAAAGCTTGTTTCGCAATGACGGAATTAGTTTCGTGGCACGACGCTGAACCCTTTCTAACCTATCAATATCCTCACGCAAGTACGGGCACCAAAACTGAACGGCATATTCTAAATGAGGCCTGACTAGCGACTTGTAAAGGGGCAATATAATCCTTCGATTTAAATTCGAAATTACGCGCTATGAAGCCTAACATCCTATTAGCTTTTGCGCAAGACTCCAGGCACTGGTTCCTAACCTTTAAATCCTTAGATACGCTAAGTCTAAATCTACTTCCTCGTCAACGCTTGCCAACTCCCTATCATCCATCGTGTACGTGTAATTATTGTTACGAGAACCTAAGGGTTCCAAAAAACCTTAGCCCCCCCATTTGCAGCTTACATGTTTACTTATATCGAAAGAGTTTTTAGTGATTATAAAAATATATAATATTCTTTATTTACTGCAGGTATTAAAATTACTCTGGCTGATAAAGTGATAATATAATGGCTTCTCAATTAATTGGTGATTCGGAGAGGCAACGTGTGATAGATCGCATACGAGCAATAACATTTCGGGGAGCTCGTGATGCTGGAGCCACCTTTATAACACGTTCATGGGTTGCCAAAAAGTTGCGAAGTAGTGAGGACTTCGTCAAAAGAAATTTGAATAAAACTTTGGATGAATGTGAAATGGATACAACCAAATCTGGGTGCCCAAATTTGCCACTCTCTCAGGAAACAAAGGACATCATTGAAAGCGGTACGCGTAAGCGGAAAAACAGCTGTGCTAAACTTTCTAGAGAGATAGAAGAGTTGCGAAGAAAGATCGTTAGTGGTGAGATCATTCGACTGTACCGTCATAGGCAAGGTTTAAAGCCTTGGCATGAACTTCCAAAGCCAAGAAAAATTCAACTTAACATCGATGACAGAATGTGGTTTGCCCATTATCTTGAAGATTGGGATGTGGATGATTTCATGCATTTAGCTGTCTCCGATGAATTTTTTGTTTACGTAACACGTCGGCCTAATTGCCAAAATGATCGAGTGTGGGCCACACCACCAGATGAAATCGATGACAATGAACATTATCGCGAATTATTAAAAAGTCCAGACTGTGTTGGTGTGTTTGTTTTGTTCACTGCAAAGAAGCTCATGTGGGTGCTGAAGCCAAATGGTCAGAGTTGGGATGGACAGTATTTTCATGATATTATTCTATCCCAGCATCTCATTCCTTTTCTAAGAAACCCAAACAATGTTATGGATGTCGATCAGGTCACACTTCTGCACGATAAGGCCCCCTGCTTTAAGGCATTAGCCACTCAACAGTTGTTGCGGAACCATGAGATCGATTTCTTTGGAAATGAAGAATGGCCAGGAAATTCTCCTGACCTGAACGTCTGTGAACACATTGGATCAGTTATAAAGGACAAGGTTGAATGTCTCTTGTTTCAAGAACCTGCAGCAAATTGATTTTCGAAGGATAGAATGACGCAACACATTGAAACTGTTTAAGCAAATTTGCGTAGCGATCAAGATCTATTCACGTCACTTTTGGCAAGCTACCCAAAGCGAATTCAGGCTGTCTTGGAAGCCACTGGCGGGAACACCAAGTTTTAATTGTTTCTCATTAAATGCAGGATTAATTTCTCTTTTGTAAGGTATGTTTAGTTTTACTGTACCTCTAATGGTTTAGGCCATGGGCTGGGGGCGCTAAGGTTTATTGGAGCCCCGTACATGCAAAACTTTACATTTGTCTACGTTAAATTGCATCTGCCACTTATCCGTCCACTCCATAATCCTATTTACATCGTCTTGGAGACTATTTCTATCGTCCTCGTTAACAACCTTACCGCCTATTTTAGTATCGTCCGCGAATTTTGACACGTTACTAGTCAATCCTACATCTATGTCGTTAATGTAAATTACGAATAGCAATGGGCCTAACACTGAACCCTGTGGGACACCGCTACCTACATCCAACCACCCCGATTCACCACCATTAACTACCACCCTCTGCCTCCTAGCACGAAGCCATTCTTCTAACCAGTTAGCTACCTGACCGCGTATACCGTGCGCTTTGACGTTCGCAATTAATCTTCTATGCGGAACTGTATCGAACGCCTTTTTAAAATCTAAATAAATAACGTCAGCCGCTCTATGCCTATCGTATTCTCGCACTATTTCGTTATAAAATTCTAACAAATTAGTTAAACAAGATCTATGGCGTCGAAACCCATGCTGACTACTATTAATCAAATCTCTACTTTCTAAGTGATCGATGATACGATCCCTAATTACGGATTCCAAAAGTTTACCTACAATTGACGTTAAGCTAATGGGCCTATAATTACTAGGTACCGTGCGGTCGCCTTTTTTAAAAATGGGCATGACGTTAGCTAATTTGAAGTCTTCAGGAATAATCCTCGTTTCGAGTGACTGATTAAAAATCTTCGTTAAGGGGCCTACGATAACGTCTTTCAAATCTTTCAAATGTCTGGGATAAAAAGCGCCAGGGCCTGGAGCCTTGCTAACTTTTAGCCTATCGATATAATGCGCAATCTCAGCCTCGTAAACAGTTATTTCATCCAAAATAGTCTCGCTACTAAATGGAACGATATCGTCCACGTCGGGGGCATTATTTACGTTTTCTATGGTAAAAACTGTCGCAAAAAAGTTATTGAAAATACCCGCCATAGCCTGAGCGTCAGAAGCCAAAGCGCCATTAACATCCACTAGAGGGCCTATGTTATCTTTTATCGGCTTACGATTATTGACGTACTCAAAAAACTTTTTTGGATTATGTTTACTATCTGCAGCTATAAGTATCTAAATTACGCTTGGCATTCCGAACTGATCTTTTAACCTGACGTCTAAGCTCGATATAGCTATTAAGGTTAGCTGCCGTGCCATTGCGCTTATTAAGTCTATACGCTCTATTACGCTGGTTTATGAACTCGCCTATTTCCCTAGTCCACCACTTGGGCCTACCATGATTTCTAGCGCGCTTGGGCCTACGAGGAATAAACTCCCTTTCAAAATTCCTAAAACTTTCTTTAAACGCCACCCAATGCAAATTTGTCATTACCCATAAATAGGCTGACCATACGTACCGTTTTGAACGGGACAGTACCGTTTGTTTTATATTTCCTGGCCGTCCCGTCGTTTTAATAAAAATGTCAATTTTGTCCCGGTTTATGTACTTACTTTTTCATGAATACAGAATATTACATAACCCCCGTCCCTTTTTTGCCATCCCAATGTCCCGTTTTTGTCTCAAGGAAATATGGTCAGCCTACCCATAAATAAGTTATCCCAGTCCACTACTATCATCCTATCCACAAAACTATCAAAATTAGCCCTACGAAAATCAGTGAGTGACTTCTATTACGTTACTATCCTTAGTGTTTTCTATCGATAACTTAAACCTAAGAATTTGATGATCACTACATCCTAAACTCTCGCCTACTTCTAAACCTTCGACTATATTCTCGCCGTTCGTCATCACCAAATCTAAAATATTGTCACCGCGCGTTGGTTCGGCAACCATCTGTCGCAAAAAGTTATCTTCCATAAACTCAATCAATCTCAAACCCTCCTCATTACCAGTAAAATTTTCGTAATTAACATTAGGGCAGTTAAAGTTTCCGACAATTATACTATTCCGATTGTCAATAAAATTACCAAGAAGTGAGTAAAATCTAGTATCTGTATCGAGGGGTTGAACGGGAGGTCTATAAACAACAACAAAATTAAAACTAATACTACGCGCCCTAGCTTCAACACATATCGCATTAATTGCTGCCGGAAAATCTAACAACCTCGATAGCCCTAAGGAATTACGAATGTAGAGCAAAACGCCAACACCAAACCTATGTAACCTATCATTAGTAGAGAGTTTAAAACCCGGTATATCAAGTTCCCCCAACAAGTCCAGAGTCACGGTATTTAACCAAGTTTCAGTGATAGCAACTATATCGTAGTTGCCGGAATAAATTATCGCCTTAAATTCATTTAATTTATTTCTAATACTACGCGCGTTGCAATAAAAGACGTTTAAGTTATTTTTTACCCCGGGCCCGCGTTTTAAACTATTTTTCACGTCGGGCCCGCGTTCCCCGGACCCACAACATTTAAAGAAGGCTTCGACCTATACAGCTTTCGCACGTTTTCGTCTATTAACCTACCTAGCCTAGCATTACCTATTTCATTAAAATGCACCCAATCTTTTATAAAAAGGGTAGGATCACTGAATTCGGACCACAGCTTTACGAAGGGTACATTTTCCTCAGCACAAATCTCTTCTAAATTATTAATTATTCAAATATATTGTTTTTGACGTAATCCTAAGACCCAACCCGTGCCTAGGGGTAATACCTAGAACTAAAGACCTATCTGACCTCGCCTTCAGGGACCTAATTAACCCCCTATATCTCTCCAAAAGGTCAGGCACTCTCGTATCGGACCTATACGAGTCGTTGCCTCCAACCATCGTCACCAACATTGAGTGACGGGAGGCAACGTCAATCCTATCCACTTCGTCTCTAACTCTGTCAACCCTGGCCGCTGGGAGACAGACCCTCCTCCTCTTGGTTGGATGCCGTTCAACGAACTCTTTGTCCATGTGGCGCACGAAAGAGTCCCCAATTAAAATAGTTCCCCCCCATATTCACGTTCCTTTCCAAATGGGCGAAAGGGTTCGAAACCTCGATAGGGGGGGATTCCTATCACCAAATAGGAAGGCAGTAACGATGAATTTTATTATAAGAGGCAAGGCAAACGACTAAATACATGACATTTCAATGCCATCCGCCGAGGTTTGAATCTTGAGGTCTTATTTCCGAGGTGCTGGCATGGCCTTCCAGTGGAGGTCGACTGCACGGAGGAGGAATTGTTTCTGTTCCTCATCTTTTGTGATCGTGGAGTTGTACTTCTGAATCAGTGCAACTCCTCGCTCCGCACAGTCGTTCACAACCTTCATTTCTGATGCCCGCTCCTTTAGCTCCTGGTACGCAGGGTCGGCGGACCACTTCCACGAACCCTTGGCAAGGAACAATCCTTCCCGTTAATGGCCAGGACGTCAAAGATGTTCTTAGTTCGTTAGGTAAACAGGGCCTCGATGGCGGTGCCTGGCTTGAATCCTTTGCCTTCTAATCTTTTCCAGCTCTTCGTCTTCGTTGGTCGCTTCATGTTTTCTGCCATCTTACCCTTCACCCCGTCATCCAGGCGGGAGTCGAAGAAGGCGAGTCCGACCAACTGTTCAGCCAAATACCAGAGGTGGCGGTACATGGCCTTCAGTACCACGTCAGCCAAGCGACGGTCAGGGTAAGCTGCCAAGGTGGAGATCAAGTAGAGGTCGTTGGCAGGCGCCCTCACCGCCAGGGAAGCCTCGTGCCAAAACTTGCAGTAGAGCAGAGCAACGAAGAGGCAGAGGTACGTGATACCCTTCTCTTTCCTGGCGGTGAGGGTGACCTGCTCCCTGTACGAGATCATCTCTTCCCGGAGGTCAGAAAGGCGGCCAGTGAAAAGATTACCTACCTACCTACCTACTAGGGATGCGCCGGATACCCGGCACTTTTTCAACTATCCGGTATCCGGCCGGATATCCGGTATTTAAGTATTTAATTTTTTGTTGACAATAATTTTGCTTTCTACTTGTTAGTTGAAAAAAATAGTTCTTGAAGTTTGTAAGCAATATGAGCATCATTTGTTGACCAAAGAGCTATTAGTAACGAATGTGAGTGTGACATATACTAAATTATTATACAGGTAGTAAGGAAAAGTTTAAACATAAATCAAAAAGATTAATTTTATTAACTCACTTCCATTTATACTTGAAAAATAAATTCAGCCAAAGAGCTAATAGTAACAAAATGTGATATTACTAGATGATCACACAAGTAGTTGGAAAAGAAAAATAATTGTTTATCGTTGGCATCGTTGCCAGATCAGTCCTGCTATTTCTCTGGGAATAACAAGGCGAAAATTCTGGATGTTTCTGAAATTTCCAGATTACTGTAGTTACTATTTAAAGCTAATATAACCTATTTCGCAACGTGAAGCCATTTTAATGTAACAGTGTTCAATCGTTAATTGTGAATACGTAAAAATTATTATGAACAAGTTAGTACTAAGCAATCAGATATTTGTTAATAATAATTTTTATCATAAAAAATTATCGTAAGTTACGGTATTAAAACGCACATACACACATACAGCTTACAACACAGTGTGAGCGCACACGTGGTACCTTCCTAGCAGCCGTACAATGACTAAAAGGAAGAATAATACAGTTTTCGTTGGATCTGTTTTGCACTGACACAGATGTTTTGCTCTATTATTGAACAATGCTACTGCTGGCTAGTTTACTTACCTATTAGCCATACGAAAGAATATATAGTATATGCTTATGTTTCAAATTGAGTCATATTAAAAATTATTTACAGGATATCCGGCCAGATACCCGCCATTAAAACTACCGGATATCCGGTCTGGTAAAATTACTATCTGCCACATCCCTACTACCTACCTACCTACCTACTCAGTGGACCATTTTCATTAAAAAAAAAAATAATAAAAAAGCGTATTATATTAGGGTTGGATGTAGCTTTGACAAGCAATTGTGATTATCGATAGTTACAAAAACATCAATCTTGATATTTTGGCATCACACTGCCGCTGTGCCAAAGAGCGGGGCCAGGTGCGGTGGACCCCTCGCACCCGCCTAAAACCGATCCTGCCGCGAACAACGCTTCCAGCCAAAATTCTGGAAAAAAAAAAAAAAAAGGCAAATCTGGCCCGACCTCTAAACGAGTTCCGATCTTGTTGATTTTGGCGTGTAGAGTCCTGTCACATAGTGAACAAGGGCACATACAACCAAAAGTGAAATTTTGATTTTGAAATTTTACCCTATTATCTTGGACCACCCTAGCACATTGTACTATCGAGATTGGGTGAATTCAGAGAAATACGATAAATAAACAATAACTAATTTCTTCTGTTGTTCCTGAAAACACTCAATTCCTTTACATACCAAAATGAAAAATTATAACAGTGCTTTTAATAACATACATTATCTCCTTTGAGGTTGTTGACCGCTTGCAGTCCCTTCTGCTTTATGTGTTCCTGCAAATGCTTGACCAAACACGTAACACCTCCAGGGACAGTCCTAAGGAGGATGTACATGTTGCCTAAGTCCTCCGTGTTTTCTCTAGCCACCATCGAAGGAGCTTCTGCATGCAACGTTGACAAGTGGTCCGCAATCATTCTCGCTTGAACCTCTTTCTCTACTCGATTGTGCGAACTGAGGAGGAAAATACAACCTCAAATCGAAATAATGCCTTCTAATAGGCCAACCCAAGCCAATTCAGACCCATCAACTTTAGAAGTTATAAAAACTGAGTTTCATGCCTTGCTGATAGTACATGTAGTTAGTAAATCATCAAATTCAATGAACCTTTCTTAGTTTTAAAAATAAAAGCATTCTAAACACATATGATCATCATCAGTGTGAAAAGTATAATAAAAAGCTACTGTACCTAATAGGCTAATAAGGACGTTTACATATTCAATGTTTTGTACTTAACACTTTAAACCATAATCACACCTCGGAGGAAGAAATTTAGTTGCCCTGAGTTTTTCTTCACTTAATCTATTAATGACTTTTTCCATGTATTGAGACACGTCGCATTCTTGTAGAATAGCAGACGCTTCACTGGAGTAGAACTCTCCTGTTTCTCTTATGAGATCTTCTTCAAACACGTTTTCAAACAACTAAAATGAAGCAATCACAAATTATGAAATTTACTGCCACCCAAAATTTAAAATAAATTATGCCCTGTGCTCATGAAAACTTGTTCATACTCTGTGTGTGTGTGTGTGGTGTTGTGTGTGTGTGTGTGTGTGTGTGTGTGTGTAATGAAAGTTAGATCCGACAACTAACTTTAGTTACAGCCAAATTATAAAATAATAAGCCTCATCTGAGTAATGAATAAAAAATTTAAAGGTATTAAAAATAGTCTCGCTGCATTTTGTTGTTGAAGGAAATTTTAGTCTCAGAACACTTAAATTTACTTGGTCTTACCAAAATGGCTGATGGTGGGCCTATTCCAATATTTCAAATTAATCTCTTAATTATTCTCCAATTTAAGTAACTACTGTTATATTTATCAAAACTAAGTCTCATAAGTTTATTATAATGGAGTAAAAAATTTAAAAAGTAAAATTTTTCAAAGAATCTCCACACTACAAAGATTATTACCTCAGTAATTTGTTGCATTTTAAGTATAAATAGCCTAGTTTTAAAATTAATTTAACTTTACATATAAAAAAAACTATCTTGGGTACCAAACCTGCAATGTAGATTTGTTCTTGAACATATTAACATCAATGAATGAAGCAATAACACCTCTTATAGTAGAAGTTGGAGAATCTGTTGTCTGATTTAATCTATCCTGCTTTATTCCCATTAGCAGAAGGGCCACAAGGCGCTTCTTTAAAGGCATTATCATCATCTTTTGCCATATTTCAAGCCCCAATTCACCTAGAAATTATATCATTACATTTCTCATAATGCTAGTAATAAAAATTACTGCTACACTGGTTTGCCTGACCTCAAGCTGTCAGTACATGCATAACTAAGAGTATATTTCCAAAAACAAAATACCTACATAGGAAAAGGTTATCCTTGACATTCACAAATTTTAATTTAATCTCCAAAGATTAAGGAGAAAATCTGTTAAACAACTTTGTTTCATAAACCCACTTTATAGGCTGCTTTTTGTAAATATAATTTTTAATTAATTAATAATAATGTAAAAGCTACTATGTTGAATAAAGAAAAGATATTGTTTTAGTAAAAAAATTTCATCAATACATCACATACACAAAATTTAAGAAGCTAGTCTCAGACAGTGATCAATTAATAAAAAATGGCAAGTTGGAGGTTGCTAATAACTACCAGTATTCGAAAAATAAGCTTTTATGCAACCTTTAAAAATAATCAAGGAAAGCATCAAATATATTTGGAAAAATGACAATGAAATAAGAAACCAAAATACTTAATATTAAACAGGGAAGAAGAACACAAGTGACAAACTTATTGTGGGCAACCTTCACCTAATTTTCATAATTTCATTTGTATATTGTAGGTACTGCAAACCTCCCTCCCTCCTAAAAAAATCCACATGGCCCACCTATTTCTTGCAGTCTGTCACATGCATCAATTGAAAGAGAACCGTATGTGATGTCAGCTTCTGTCATTTTGCCTTTCTGAACATACTGGTTGTTCAAGTACCTGAAAGTAGACATCAAACTAATTCTGTTACAATCTGAAATGAAGACAAATGAGGAAATAATCAACAATGAAAATCCAATACTCAAAACATTAACCAGGATGAATGGATGCGTGCACACCTTCGTCACCTTGATTTTGATTCTGCCTGAATTGTTCATTCTGGAGAGAGAGTCAAGCTTGTTGCTCCACCTTAGACTAACAGCTTAATGTGGAATCCAAACCATGACACATCACGGGTGATCAGAAATTACAGTCCTTGCCTGGACTCAATCTCTTGACCTCCTGATCAGCAGCCCAGTGCCTTAACCACTAAGCTACCCCAGGGTACCCATTTATTTACCAACCATTTTTTTGTCATGAAAATCTGAACAGCTGGGTGAGCTGAGTGCCATTTGCTGTTGCCTCGAATCGAACTCTGGGCAAGTGGAATTGTAGTCAACCATGCTAAGCACTATATATATAGGGTATATCAAAAGTCCACTCAAAGGTATTTTGCATTATTAATATTCATTTACATTTCAGATAATTGAAGATATGGGTGACTATACAGATCAAGAAAAGGTGGAAATTGTTTTGCTACATGTTGCTGGTAGAGTCCAGGAGGCATGTCAGTTATTCCATTAATGACATACTGATTTGCTGATTTGGCAATCTATACTATAATAAGAGAGCTGTCTGTCTGTCCGTCTGTCTGTCCATCACACTTTCAGAAATTGTGAGAAAAAAAATTCAGAAATTGTAAAAAAAATTCAGAAATTGTATTATGGGTGGCAATGTGAAGCTCAAGATTTTCATGACTGTGTTCTTTTCTGTAGTTTAGCAATGGGGGAAGGGTGGGGGTGGGGGTAATTGGGGATGGGTGGGGTAATGGGGAGGGGTGGGGTAATGGGGAGGGGTGGGGGTAATGGGGGAGGAGGTTAGCCCCCAAGTTGTATGAATGGGGGTGAGGAGGTTTTGGGAGATACCAGATTCAGAAATGTTGACACAATGTGAAGCTCAAAATTTTCATGGCTGGGTTCTTTTTTTGTAGTTTAGCCTGTCTAACTGTCAGCGAAGCGGCGGGAACTGTACTAGTGATTATATCTATCAGGGTATCATTCATGGAATAACTCGCATGCCTTCCTTTGGCTTCTACCAGCAACATGTAGCAAAACAATTTCCACCCTCTCTTCATCTGTATATTCAACCATCAATTCAATTACCTGAAATCTAAATAAAAACATATTAATGCAAAATTCCCAGAAGAATGAACTTTTGATGCTAAATATATCAGATATGAAGCAAAAGCCAAAGCCAGCCATTTAGAAAGTCATGAAGCCAGTCAAATCTTATAGAACTTGGGTTAGAAGAAGAGTTTGGTAGTTAACCTATTCTAAAGTAGTACCCTCAGACCCTGCTAAATTGATACTCAGTATTTCGGCTATTTTTCTACGTGTCGAAATATCAGGCAAATTTGGGAAAATTTAGTGAAAATAGTCGAATTACACAGCAATCACCACGTGGTACATCTGAACTGCATACACGATCAAACCTGCACTCCAGGCACCCCTCTACCATTTGTATTTTGTGTTGAGAAAATTTTTCCCAAGATTTATGGAAATTTAAGCTTACAGTCACACTTTGTACATTATTCCTAGAAGGGTGACAATATGCATTGCGACAAATAGGCACTAATTTTTATCAGGTACAGTAGACCCTTAACATTTGTGGGGGTTACGTTCCTGAAAGCTGTCATGAATGTTAAGACTATAGGCCTATGGGGAAAAAGGGGGTTTGGTCCCTGATGACCTAGTAATTCCACTTTCTGGCTTAAAATCACCTTTTTGCAGTGGGTTCACCTTCATCACTTGGTCACTAACTAAAAACCAAGTAAAATTGTACTCACAGGTACATTGCTGCGGGCGTAGTGCGCAGGGCGGAATGAGAGTCGGCGCTTTGGTGCAGGAAATGGGGAAATAAATGACACACAGGTTAACAAGCAAATAGTCAAAATTATATGCCGCAAATGTTAAATTGGTATACAGAGAAATCACCAGTGAATCATCGGAACTGCGAATGTTAAGGGTCTACTATACAGCAATCTCCCAATATGTACGACCCTGATATGTACGAATTCATTAATGTATGGGAAAAAAGTCATTTTTTTTAATTCTCAAAAAAATTAAGAAAATTAAAAAATCAAAAAATGCAATGCGTACACTTCTAAACAGACTAACATCATCCCCAACCTATATAAAATTTAAGCTGTACCGTCTCGTACTAAAGTATGTACTGTACAGTAGGGTGTCCCACTTATGTTCAATGGATCTGAAAAAAAGGTCATACCTTTTTTCCTGTTAGAAATTGTTGACTTTTACTAAATATATCAAAAAAAAGATTCAATTTAACAATTTTGGGGTCCCCAACCCACACCCAAAAATGGGCCCCCCTGAAAATGCTAGAAATACCCATTTTTTGTATTGTAATCAACCTATTGTGTCCCACTTGTGGCTTTTTTTTTTTCAGATTTATTGAACACAGCTTTTTCCTATTCGAAATGGTCCACTTATACAAAATATATCGGAAAAAGATTCAATTTCAATATGTTATGGGTTAAGGTACAATAAAAGGCATTTGATCAGGTTAGTAGGGCTAAATTCTCAACTAAGAAAGGGACTTTTTTTTATTTTAGCTAAGAAAGGCGCAATAGCAAGAGTTTATTGTGGAATTAACCATTTTGACTTTTTTCAGGTATATAGATAATAAAATATGTTTAATTATGAGGTATTGCTTATTCAGAGGCTAGCTGTCACATCAACCAACCACATGCTGGTAATGTTTCATTGCTTTTGCGCATGCACATAGTTGCCATATTTGGCATTAACTGCCAGGAGCCTTCCATCATGCAAGATGGATGGCTTCAATCCTTTACACCAATAAAATGTATGCCTCCTCTCACCAAGCTGGCTACAATGATGTCACTATTCAAAAACTTGAAAGATTTTGTCAGTTTACATTCTTTTTTTATGGAAAATATTGGTTGTCCTGTACTAAATCATCATCTGATGCTCCTGTAAATGATCTTAGATTCTACAATGAATTGATAAAATACAAAAAAATAGACAGAGAGGTTGCCAAATCTGCCATAGCCATCCCCCCCCCCCGAGGTCATTATTGGTACTTGACTGAAGAGCTCGCCCCCATGGATTTGTTTGGCTCTGTTAATAATGAAGAAAAGGTTAAGATGGCCAAAGAATTAACAAAATATGATCCTCCTCAAGAGTTCACACCAGGTCAGCCTATCTTCCCTATTCTGAAGCAGGGTGTCAGGCTTCATCGCCTCATAGGTCCAAGATCTTGGTACCTATTCAGACTTCCCAACTCATCTAGGGAATGGATTAAAAAACCCATATCATTATGGGAAGATGACGATGATTTTAAAAGAATGAGGGGCCTTATTTCATCTGCCAAAGTAGTAAATGACACGGCAGTGTGTGGCGTCAAGCTCATGCAAGATTTTCATGGTCATTGTAAGGATGAAAATGAGTTTCAACAACTTTTGCAGGTTGTTGAACAAAATAGATATGCCATCCCAAACATAATGAAGAAAATTTTGGTCACTGCTCTGAGGTTAAAATGTAACTAAGATTATTTGTTTTTGTTTTAAGCTTTATTTCAAGCAAATAAAAGTTTGTTCATTGCTTTAAGCGCAAAAGGTTCCTAAGATGACTTTCTTTTGTTTTAATCTTTATTTTCTTATGTTACTGGTAAAGATCTTTTTTGTGTTATTTCTGAGAAATAAATAAAAAAAAATGATAGGGCTTTGTTAACATTGTCAAAAAACTTGAAGTATTTTAATTTATATAATTTTAACCTAATGTTAACCAAGTTGTTCCCACTTCGATTCGATAAGATGAATAAAGGTCTTACTCATCTTATCCTTTCAAGGCCCAAATTTGTTAAATTGAATCTTTTTTGATATACAGTAAATACTCAATGAGTTGGAATTCAGGATGAGTCGGACTCTGTCCTCTGTCAAGTGCTGTTATTCTTTTGTTTATTTTACTGAGAGAAGTGTTTTATTTCCTATGTCAAGTGCCATTATTATTTTGTTTCTTTTAGTAAGTGAAGTGTTTTTTAATACTGTACTGTACAAAAAGGTAAACAATAAAATTTTTTGTTTCATGCTCAAAATAATTCCAGCAACAGTAAGTGAAACAGTTTTATTGTTTTTTAATGTTTATTTTGAACATTGTATTAGACTCTCACTAATCAAACTTAAAAAGTTAGAGAGTATTTATGCCTCTTTAGGGGTAAATAGGGGGGTAATTAAGGTAATTCGCAATGAGTTGGACTGGCTAGAGCCCTATATAGTCAGACTTATCGAGTATTTACTGTATTTAGTAAAAGAGAACCATTTCTAACAGGAAAAAAGGTATGTTCAATGGATCTGAAAAAAAAAGAAGTCGTAAGTGGGACACCCTACTGTACAATATGTACAGAAATCCCCCACGTTAACGACCTTCACTTGGACGGACTAAATCGCTGTCTGGTCATTAACATTCAGTTTAATGCAATACAGGTTGTTAAAGTGAAGATTTCCACTAAAAAAGTCTGTTAGCATCACCGAACTTCACTTTAGCAGACTCCAAATTGTTAAAGTGAAGGTGACACCACCAGAATATTATTGGACCCAGCCCTCAGATGAGGTTGTGGTCAGTTGTTTCCTGTTGTATTGTATGGGCAGTGGTGGCGAGTGGTTGTGTATATGCATAGTGCCGCTTCCAAGTGTCGTGCATGTTAGGCGTTCTTTTGTGTGATGTTACATAGATAGTTACATTATAATTATTTATATATCTAAATATCATTTATTTATGAATACTGCATGTATGTTAAGGTAGGTTGATTTTCCACATTTTTTTAGATATCGACTTTGGACTAGTTGAGACAGTCAGGGCTTAATATGATAATAACTGACAAAAAATTTCAGATCCCTAGCTTTAACCATTTTTTTGAGGAAACCGTTTCAAAAATCATCAAAAAATTGTACCAAAAAATACCGCATTTTCGCAATTTTCAGCCGAAAAAAACATGCTATTTTCATAAAAAAATGGTGAAAAAAGTTACAATTTTATTGAAAAAAAAAGTAAAAAAAACATGTACAGAGTCAAATAGACACATTTAGATCCCAAGATCATAATTTTCACTGTAAGAGCCCTTAGAAGCAAAGGAAGGCCTCATCTGGCAGCTTAGGGCTTTGGCCAGAATGTGTTTGTGCCTTGATTCAAGTCCATAAATAGTATGGGAAGCTTCAGAAGTCAGCTTCACGGCCCTTTCAACACTCTGAGAATGTGAAGGCAGATCAGGCAGCTCCAGCTTGGTGCCATTCAGCAATGCTTCTTGAAGCTCCTGGCCGGAAAAGTCTTCTGTGAGAGCAGGTTCACAGATGCCACTTTGAGAAAGGTTGATTAGTTCTAACCAGTGGGTAGCTTCAATGTTGATGGCTGCGATCTTCTTCAGCCTCTTCTTGGCTGGCTTCCCACTTCTGAAAGAATAATACATTTTTTTTTTTTTTTTATTCCAGTTTAAGATTTAATCCTTATTAGTCCCAGAATTGCTGATTTAAATTAAACAAATTAAAAAAAAAAAAAAACTGGGTTCTATAAATCTCCATAATCAATTTTTTTTTCAGAAAGATAAGATTATTTCCATTATCAGAGGGGAAGGGGGGAATTGGGATGAGAAAATGTGAAAAAAAACTTGATTATGGGGATTTATAGAACTGGCCTTTTTTTTATTAAATAAATCCCCATAATCAAATTTTTTTTCACATTTTTTAAAATTAATAAATGCTTACCTGATGGACAGAATTTTCTTGAGAGCAGCTTCTCTCACTTCCAAGTCATCAGACTTCATCATGGAGTACAGCACATTCTCGGGCAGCAAGGCCAAAGCATTGTACTTCAGGTTCTTGAAAGCAACACCCTGGATTTCTTCAGACTGCTGCTTGATCCTCTGGATCATGTTGAAGATGTACAGCTGCTGATTGTGGAACTTGCTGTCCCTTTTGATCTCAAACCAACTGACTGCATACACTTCCACAATGAACTTGATGGCCTGGTGAAGCTTATCCTGTAGTTCTGGAGGGTAAGCACCTCTGGTCCACAGACACATCAATCTAATTGCCAAAGTCAACCATCTTGCATGGTTTAATGGTCCAATTTTCCAAGCAGCAAATCTTGGATTGACTTTGCCCCTGGAAATTCCAAGCACATACTCCAAAAGAAGCCTCTGGTCGCTACTGAGATCATTCAGTGTCTCCTCAGCAAATTCCATGTCATCCAGGGGGCCACTGAGTTTGGTGAATTCCACTTGTGGCAGATCTTGGTAGTCAATTTCACAGAGTTTTCCCAGCAGACCAGTGAAAGCAGTGGGACCTTTGGTACTGCCATCAAGATGCTTGAAAACAGCTCTGAAAGGAAGCTTATTCTGATGGAGTGAACAGCCAATGGTGTGCAATTTCCGCTCAATTTTATTTTCCAGAGCTGTTACAAGGCCTCCCTCCCAGCCAGTGTTTGTATTTGTGTTGTCAAAGAGGACAGCTTTCAGGGTATGAACACTGTTAAACTCCTCCAAGAACTCCAGTCACACCTTTAATTGGGATGACTCTGTGAATAAGATATGTTCCACTTTCAGTTCCTGGCTCCTTTGTGAAAGTCAAATGGTGCTCTTGTCCCTTTCCTTTCTTCAGCTTAGTCTCCCCATTTTCATCCTTAACTTCTCTGTACAGCAAAGTGTCCTTGTCAACTTTCCCATCAACCCCAATACAGACTAACTTTTCCAGACCCTCATTGTGCTTTTCATCACTTTTCACTTTCATTCTAGCTTTTTCCCTGTCCATTTTTGATTTATCAACTATTATCTGTTTCACATCAAGGCCAGGCTTAAGCAGGTCCATAGCTTGTAAGTCCAGGAGGAAGGCATTAGCAAGACTTGCCCCAAGATTGGAAGAAACATCACCCCTGATCAGTTCCATGGCATATCTGGGGGTTTTCAAAAAGCTGTAACCTACACTTGGGTGCTTCCTTGGCTTGAACTCTTCAGCTTCACCACCAGATGGCTGAAATGAAAATAAAAAATAAATTACTAAAGCGAAAATGGGGGAAAATAGGGGAAAATATGGGTAAAAATCGACGAAAATGGGCGGAAATAAGAATAAATTACTTAAATGAAAATAGGGGGAAAATAGGGGGAAAATAGGGGGGGAAAAATGGGTAAAAAGTCAGCGAAAATGGTCGAAAAAAAGAATAAATTACTAAAGCAAAAATGGGGGAAAAAAGGGGGAAATAGGGACAAAAAGTAGGGATAAATTTGGGTAAAAATGGGATGATATAAGAAAAAAAATATATTACCTCTCCTGATTCTCCTGAGCTGGATTCAAAAGAAATATCTTGTGAAGGTGTGGAGACAAAAGTGACCAAATCCACTTCCTGCTGCTGTTGAATCTGGCTCTGTAATCTTTCTGCTTCAGCTGCAGCCCTCTGGTCTCTCTTCACAGCAGCTTTATCCACAGATCCCAGCTGGAAAGAGCCCTTGGGTCCTATTTTGGCCCTCTGATCTCTCAAGTATTCCCTCTCCTCTACTGGAACCTGAAATATTAAAGTATATTAAATAGTGGATCTAAAATAAGAGATAAAATCCTGAAAAAAAATTGATTATTAATTTCTATTACCAGGGGGGAAAGGAAAATTACAGGAGGAAAATGCGGATATTTTTCAATTACAAGCATTGAATTTCCTTCCATTTAAAAGGCACCTAATTGCACTAAGTTAGGCCAGTTAAAAGTTAAAAAAATAATAGCATTACCTTCTTACTGGGAGGACAAGTGCAGATTATGTGCTGTGTTTGACAATTTTCTTTCTTGCACTTCACAGCATTGTCATTACAGGGACGAACAGGTAGCTTACAGGTGCAAGCAGAAATGTCAAAAAGTTTATCCAGCTTTTCCTCCAGATTCTGCTCCTGGACTGTAGAAAGAGATTTCCTGTTTATCTCTTTTGCTTTCTTGAAGCACACTTTATCCACCAATTTCACTACATAATATTCCTCATACAGGGGCAGCCGCGGGTTCACTGCCTGCCAGATCTCAATCACATCCTTTGCTATCATTTTAGCAATATCATAGTCTTTCAAGTCCGGGTGGCTGTTTTGGAGGAAATAACTGTACTGAATTACTTGGCGGAGGGTAGGAGGCTCTGTTTTATCCAAAGGGGAAGGCTGGTCACTGAATTTTTTGGCACTATCACTTCGAGTTAACACTGCAGACTTCCGTTTTTTACCCATTTTTATGAAATATCTGAAAATAAACACAATTAAATGAACGCATCATAAAATAACTTAATTTAATACACATTTTATAAGTAAATATCATTAAAAAATACAAAATAATACACTAATAAACATCTATAATGCATTTACAATAATTTTCAAGCATCGTTTTGTTAAAAAAGCCGAATTTTAATTGATTATTTTGCTGAAATAAGGTCTGATATTTTGTTTGTTCACATTGCGCGAATGCCGTGCGCGCGATTTTATGCGTAAAATTCAGCAATTTTACAACTTAAAAATAATTAATAATCCTCAAAAAATACAATCATTTTCACAAATATGAGTTGGTGCAACGTTTTTTATACATTAATACCTTTCTATCTGGACTAGTCCAAGATCACAGTTCCAAAATCAACCTGCCCTAATGTATGTACTGTATGTGGTTATATGTTTTTATCTCTTATTGTTACACAGGTCTTATCAGTTCACAGCATTTTTTTGAGTTCAAAGTGACTTATCAGTTAATAGCAGTACATATAGGAGTACAGTGACAGTCTGTGCTTTAACAGTATATGTACATACTTTACTTAATTATTGCCTGCTCGTACAAACTTTATTTTCTGAACAATGGCATCCACAAGTGGTACTACCAGTGTCAAACAGAAATGGTGTACTATCTCCATTGAAGAGAAGAAAGCGATTCTCGCTGACATAGAACAAGGGTTAAGTGTAGCATTTGTTATGCAGAAGCATAAGATGAGCAAGACCACCATCTACAAAGTCAAGCAGAAGCGCAACAAAATACATGCCTATGTGCTAGACAGTGAATCTGGAGGCAGGAGTTTGAAACGGTCTCGCTTCAACACATCCTACAAGAAAAACGTAGATGTGGCTGTGTACACGTGGTTCAAGCAGCAACAGGCCAAGAACATTCCAGTCAGAGGAATTGACATCCAGTCAGCAGCTAAGCATTTCACACAGGAGTTCAATGACACAGACTTTAAAGCAAGTGGTGGCTGGCTGTATCGTTTCCAGTGCAGGCATGGCTTATATGGTGAGTACATAAAAATAAATATTTACATGTACATGTGTTCATAAGTAGGTAAGTCTATGTATGCATTTTCATGTTATGTGTTGAATGTGGAGATTCAAGGGCTATACATACATGATACATGTGTAACTGTACTGAAGTATTTTGGTTACGGAAAACCCCACTTTAACGTCCCATAGTCTGGTAAAGTAGAGGTCATCCATACTTCAATGCATTCATTGTCAAAGAAAAGAACAATGGCTGAAAAAAAGAAGTTTGTCATCTTCATATGTACTATTGAGTTTCTATATCCAAGAACGCATCTTTAATTATTGCAGTGTTTACTACGGGAAAATTATTTTCATTTTACGTCATGGTTTTCAGGAATGCATCTGCGACGCAAAATGAGGGATGACTGTATACTAACCTACAGAACAAGTGTCATCATTTTTGGAATCCTCCTCTTGATTACTGAAAATAATGATGGTGAACCACTGACCAGCAAGGCAATTTTTAGTGACTTATGAGCTCTATTTAAATAAAATATGACCTTCATTTTTAATATTTTCTGCCTTACAGTTTTAAAATTATTTTATTCTCCCACTGAAATAAACAACTGATACACATTGAAACGTTTTTAAATGTATAGTATACGTATGGAATTAGTTGACTTCCAAGAAAATGCAATATGGAGGACTAAATTTATTGATTTTAATCTGAAGTTACAAGAAAAGGAATTGGAGTCGTCAATTTTGGGTGTAACCAGAGATAAAAAATCAATAGAAAGAGTAGAGAATCTTATTCTTGCACAATGGAACTCTACCAAATTCTTTTGCATCAATGAGAAAGCTAGCATTGTGGAGGGTGAACTCTTTTTCCCCTTTTAGTTGTCAGCCCTTTCCCCCTGGCATTGATTATTATTATTTATGTGCTAAATTTATTTAATTTGTGATTGAAATACTTGTTATAGATAGGATTTTCATGGTTCTCTCTTTCTTTCCAGAGGAATAACGTATTTGTTTGTTAATATTGTAACGAAAATCTAAAACTAAATTTCTTAAAAACTGAAGGATAAAATCTAATGACTGTATTAGGAAAGCGATTTATTGTTATTATTATCATGAAAGATCTCTCAAAAATGGCTCTTGCTTGTTGAACCATGTTAGCAAAAGGCATTAAGTACATATTTGTTACAACATTTTAGCAAAGCCTTGGTTTATTTGCTTATAAAAGACCTATCCATGAATATTGTCTATAAAAATTAACATTTGAAGTAAAATTACAAGAAAGGTGATCCTTGTCAGAGAGAAGCTTGTGATATTCAGAAGTGTTTACAAACTAATAAATTCCAAGAATCGGTGTGTGTGTGTCAAAACTTGAGTTTTGAGAAAGTGCTGTGAGAAGTGGGGAAAACAATCTGGTGTTTGTGGTGGTGTCAAAACTGAATAAAAATGTTAAAACAGAAAATAAATAGTAGAATATTTTAAGAAAAGGAATGATGTATTTGTTGGTTAAAACATTTTAGCAAAAGGAATTAAGTACTAAATTGTTAATATTTTAACAAAAGGAATAAAGTACTTGTTTGTTAAAGGAAGGAACTAAATTCAAGCCAGATCTGTCTGAGAAACTGAAGACCATTATTAAACCAAAAGAACTACAAATTTTATTGAGAAAAGGATGCCAAAAATATTGAAGCACTAAGAGAAGAAGCTATTAATGTTAAGTCTGTTGCTTCATATTGGAATAACAAGTTTTGTCAGTCTTCCGCTAATGCTGAGAGTTCTCTCATGGCACAGAAGGAAGCTACTCTCAAAGAACTGCAAAACAAGTGAGAAACTCTTGGTGGTACAAGCTGGCAGTTGTGGAATCGGAGGTCTGGGCGGTGAGCCTGGATCCAACAACCCTTCAAGGTAGGCAGCCTGGTTGTGTGGAGGCCTTAAAATAAAAATTTCTATATTTTGTCTGGTGTGGCCATTAGGTTAACCAAATCCTACCACATAGAAGGAGAAAGGGTAGTAGTTAGTTGGGTGTAGTAGTGTATGGTGAAGGTGTAGTAGTAGTAGTAGTAGTAGTAGTAGTAATAGTAGAAGTAAGTAGGGTAGCATCTTTAGAGATGCCTACCAAGGAGGAGTTAGAAAGGAGGTTGAGGGAGATGGGAGGCATTAGAGGTAGAAAGGCTAGGAACCATCAGTTAGAGTTAGAGAAGGCAGAATTAGAGAATGTTTTGGGGAAATTGCAAAGTAGATTAGAGGAACAGAGTAAAGAATTAGTAGTTTGTCAAGAGATGGAAGAAAATGATTGAGAGTAGAAAGAGATGGATGATGGGTTAAAGGCAATGGTTAAGAGAATGAGTGAGTTGGAGGGCAAGCTTGATGGTGAAAAAGTGAAAAAGGAAGGGAAGGGGGTTTTGAAGGGGAAAATAGTAAGGGTGTTGGTAGTAAGAAAGGGGCACATGTAAAAGGATGTAGCAGTAGGGGGCCTGGAAGGAGAAGGGAGTGAAAGCGTGAGTGAGGGGAAAGAAGAAAGACCTTACAAGGTGATGGTGCATTCCACCCCTAAGGAGGGTAAGAAGAAGCTTGAGGGTGAGGATCAGAGGGAGAAAGGTAAGAGGATGGAAGGGCAAGGCAAGGAATGAAGGGGGCTCGGAGGGCATCTGGTAAGAGGGCTTCTCAAGGTTCAACGCTGCGTTAGCGCAGATGACTCCCTCTATTCCAGCATTGAGGACAGTATGTATGAGAGTGAGAGTGAGACTGAAACTGAGAGTGATACGAGTGAGGGTGTAAGAGTGCATAAGGGAATCTTAATTAGGGAGATTCCGAAGGTTGCAAAATTTAATGTTTATAGTGGGAGAGATGTACAAGAGTTTTTGAAAGAGTATGAACGTTATTGTAAGAGCAAGTATCCAGACGCTCCTGAGTATTGGGTGAAAGAGATGGGTGACTGTTTGGAAGGTAGGTTGCTAGAGTTTTACAATGTTGTTGTAAATTCAGGAGTGCCTGTGAAGTATGAGGTGTTAAGGGAGAGATTGGTGGAGCAAGTGTTAAGAATAAGAGGGGGTGTGAAATATCGAAAGAAGGATGATTTTGAGAGAGCAAGGATGCAGAAGGGGGAGAGTATTGATTTGTATGCATATAGACTTGAAACTTTGGCGAGAAAGAAATTTGGAGATGATGGGATAGATGAGAATAAAAGGTTGGTAAGAAAGTTGATTGAGACAGTACCTGAGAGTGTGAGAGAGTTTTTGAATGTTAAGAGGAAAGAGTGTGTAAGAGTGAGAGGGACACGTTTGAAGTGGCATGAAATCTTGGAATTGTTAGAGGACCGAGTGTATGAGAGTGGGATTGGGCGTAATAGGGAAGCAGATGTGCGAATGGGGACAGCGATGAGGGAGGAACAAGTACCTGTGTTTCCTAGTTATGCGGACGCATTAAGAAATACTAGGCCAGGTCACCCTCCAGTTAGCCAAGCATCCATGGCCCAAAACCCAATGGAAATGCTGGCTAACTTTGTGAACGAATTCACAAGGGTGTATGGAGGGTCGGCCATGCAACAACCAGGGCCTCCTCCCACATCGGGTCCCAGAATGAATGGTCCATGCTGGGGCAAACGTATAGAAGGCAAGGGCTTCAAGGCCAGTCAAAATGAATGAGCAAAGAGGGCCAGTGAATGGAGGGAATATGGGGAATGTGAGAGGGTGTGCATATTGCGGTAGAGGGGGACATAGTATAGAGACCTGTAGAAGAAGAGTGGGTGCGTGTTTTGCATGTGGGCAGATGGGACACATGGCGTATGAATGCAGAACACCTGGGTATGAATGTAGGGCATGTGGGAACTTTGGGCATATTGCCCGGTTCTGTCAAGCCCACAGCAGGGTGCTCCGGCACCAGGGGAGGGAGTCCTGTCTCTCATGCAGGAAATCGGCCAGTGTCAGCCATGCCAGCTCCTCAAAGGGGGTGCTGTCACTGGAAATGGCGAGGCTGGTCCCAGTACGGGAAACGCATAGGGCAGGGGCCTCTCATTGGGGTTGGGGTCCCTGCTTCTCTGAATGATGAATGTGTATTTGAGGCATTAGCAGGATGGTGTCAAGTGAATAAGGAAGTGAGAGCGAGTGAGAAAAAGGCAGAGTGTATGGTTATTCCTGTTGAATGGGGAGGGAGTGTATGGAGGGCATTAGTGGATACAGGATGTTCACCTAATTTAATAAGTAAGCAAGGAATTGGATGTTTGTGTAAAGAGAATGAATTAGGAAGAAATTGGGGAGTAACTGGGGAAATTAAAGGGGTTGGGAACATCCCAGTACGAGTGTTGGGAGAGGTGCAGATTAAAGTGAAAGTGATGGGGTGTGAAATGGAAGAATGTGTGCTTTATGTGGTTGATAAGGAGAGTGAAAAGTATGACATGATTCTGGGGTATGAGTTTTTGAAAAAGAATCGATTGGTGATCCATCCTGCTAGACGTATGATTGAGTGGAAGAATGAGTTGGGTAAGTGTGAATTCTATGTGGGGAGAAGTGAATCGGATTGGATGAGGGTAATAAAAGGGTATGAGGTGAGAGCATCTGAGAGTGTAAATCTGGAAAAGGGAACCCCAGCATTGGTGCATGTTGAGTGGCCAGTGAGTGATAATAGAAGAAAAAGGCAGGGAAGCATGATTTTTGTGAATGGTATGGATGCATCCTATAAAGTGAAAAGAGTTGGGCATGTGTATGATGGTATAATTGATGAGAGTAACCCATGGATTTGTGTGCAAGCTAGGGAAGATGGGGGTGCATGGCGAAAGAGAATAAATGAGGGGGATGTGATAGGGAGAGCGTATACAGTGATTGAGGAAGTATGTGAGGAGGGAGAAAATGGAATACAAATGGATGAACGAGGGCAAGAATGTGGGGAGGAATGGACGACTGAACAAATCAGAAAGGAGGTGATTGTTGGCGAACAGTTGAGTGAGAGTGAGCGAATGCAGGTGTGGCAGTTGGCAGGGGAGAAAAGGAGCGTATTGGCCCGAGGAGATGATGACCTCCGTTTAACAAAACTACCTCCCTTCAGGATCCAGTTAACGGATGAGACTCCGATCTACCAAAGGCCAAGACGGTTCTCCCCACCAGTAATGAATGAGATAGAAGAGCAGTGTGAGGAATTAGAGAGAATGGGAGTGATTGAACAGAGCACAAGTCCGTGGAATAGTAGAATAGTGCCTGTGCGGAAACCTGATGGAAGGATTCGCTTGTGTGTGGACTATCGAATGGTGAACGAAAGGACAGTGAAAGACAGGTTTCCGATGTGCTTGATAAATGAAAGTGTATACTCTTTGCATGGAAAGAGGGTGTTTAGTAAATTGGACCTATTGAGGGGATATTACCAGATGCCGGTTGAGCCAGAGTCTCGTCCCATAACTGCTTTCTCCACAGCCAGGAATCATTATATGTTCCGTGCTCTCTCGTTCGGACTTACAGCTGCACCTGCTGCATTTCAGAGAGCAATGAATCGTGTTCTTGGTAAGTTTGCAAGGGAAAATGTCATGTTTTATAGTAGATGACATTTTGATTATGACAGAGACATTTGAGGAGCACCTGAAGATAATGAGAGAGGTACTGCAAGTGTTGGATGAAGTCGGACTACGAGTGAAACCAAGTAAGTGTGAGTGGTTCAGGGAAAGTGTGGCATTTCTGGGGCACAAGGTGAGTTCGAGTGGTATACGAAAGAGTGGGGAGTATATGGAAAAAGTCAGGGAGTTCCCGAAACCTCGGACAGTTCGTGAACTTGGATCTTTTCTGGGACTTGTAGAATTTCAGAGGAAATTTATATCGGGCTGCTCTGGGATTTCGAAACCTCTGACCGAAGTGACTGGAATGAAAGGTAGTACTCAATTGGTGTGGACTGAGAAGATGAATGAAGCCTTTAAGCAACTGAGAGTGGAAGCAGCGAAAGATGTGGAGTTGGCTTATCCAGACCTGAGTGAAGAAGCAGGTTTGCTAGAATTGTATACAGATGCAAGTGGATTCTGTATGGGTGGATGCTTGTGCCAGTTGCAGGGAAAGGAAGGACAGGAAGAAAGGAGAGTAATTGGGTATGTATCTAAAGCATTCAGTAAGGCAGAGTGAAAGTACAGTACAATTGAGAGAGAACTTGCAGCAATGAGGTTTTGTGTGAAAGCTTTCAAGTCATTTTTGTATGGAATGAAATTTATTTTAAAGACTGATCATCAGCCCTTGGTATATATGGAGAGAATAAAAGTTGTGGATGGAAGAATTGCTAGAACTTTGCTTGAGTTGAGTGAGTTTGATTATAAAATTGAGTATGTGTCAGGGGAAAGGAATTGTATGGCTGACCCTATGTCAAGAATACCTGGTATGAATGAAAGGTGTGAGAAAGAGGTGGTTGACCCTGAGTATTTGCCAGTGGGAATAGTAAAGTTGCGTGAAAGTAAGGGGGGGGTGACAGTTTGTTTGAAAGTGTATGGTATGGGTTGAAAGATTTGGAATTGGATGGATTAAAAATGAGAATACCAGGAAGTGTGAATGAATTGCAGACCTTGGTTATGAATGAAGCGATTAAGAAACCTGAAAGGATGGGTGTTTGTAAGGTCAGCAATTATGTATGTGAGCTGAAAGCCATGAGGAGCCCGGGTGTTTTTCCTTTCCAAGAGGTCCTCATGGTGGTCAGCTCATTGCTTAGTATTGAAGTGTATGTGTATTATGGTAGTGATCGTCCAGTTGTGTATAAAGATGAAAGGATCGAGGAGAAAGGAGCCCTGATTTTGCATTTGCAGTTTATTAGTGGTGTACATTACAATTGGGTGAGTGAAAGGAAGAGGTATAAAAATATAATGCCAGGTGAAAATTTAGAAAAGGTTTTGGATGAAGTTAGAGCTGCACAGAGAGTGTCAGAGGGAGAGGGTTGTATAGAAGTAGGTATGTTAGAGGGGCCGTGGATGAGGTAGAGCTCAGCACTTCTGTTGTACCTGTAAGGGTTCCAGAAGGTCCTATTGAGCTCTACAGAGGTCTTGTGGATACAGGTGCTCAAATCAGTCTGGTGAATGAGCAAGTGTTGTGTGATTTAGATGAAGAGAATGTGCCTGTATTCCGAGAAAGAGTGGGTGTGAGAATACGTGGTATAGGAGGGGGAACAGTCATGTCACATGAAGCTGTGCAGTTGAGGGTGGGATTAGGTGCATGTAAAGAGGTATGGGAGCAAAAGTTCATAGTTTTGAAAGGGGAATCAATGCCTTGGGATTTTTTAATGGGAATTGATTTCCTCGAGAATATGAACTTGAGTGTGGATGTTGGTCAGAGCTCAGTAATGAGAGGATAGCATGTGGTCAGTATGGGAATGTTTCCAAGCACAGGTATAGATGCTGTGTTAGTGGGAGCAATTGAGGTAGAGGTTGAAGACCAGTGTGAAGTGTTGAGAGATGAAGATATTTTAGATATGCAAGAGGGAGATGAGGTGATATGCTGATATGCAAGTTGAGAGAATATGTGTATAATGGTACAGATGTGAGAGAGTGGTCAAAAGAGGTGGAAGAATATAAAAGGTATGCAAAAAAATTGGCTGTATGGATGGGAGTGCTATATTATATGAGAGTAAATAAGGTGGGTGAGACAGTGTGTGTGCCAGTGATGACATTTGAGGGTATAGTAGGATTGGTTATTATTACACATAGGATGTATGGGCATGTAGGAAAAAACAAGTTATGGGAGTTGATTAAAGGAATGGTTTTCCACCCTTGGCTGGGACTGGTGGTTGCGGAAGTGGCAACTACCTGTGAGAGTTGCCAAAAACGAAAATACCAGTCCCAGTATAGTTGCCCCAGAGTGCGAAAGATTTAAGTGAAAGAACCCTGGGAGCTTGTGGTGTTTGATATTGTGAGTATGCCAAGAATGAGTAGAGGGAAAGTTGGAATATTAGTAGGGGTCAATCACAAGAGTAAGTTTGTGTATGTTGCTGCATTAGAGAATAAAACAAGTGAGCATGTTGCGAGAGTGATGAGAGATAGTATGTTGCCAATGATGCTTGGAAGCAAAGCTGGGCACTTGCATTTTTTTTTGCGGTACTGCGGTACTACCGCACTACCAAACCGGTACCGCATAACGCAGTACCGCAAAAAATGCGGTAGCGGTACTGCTGTACTTTCAGCAATCCTTTGCGGTACTGCGTTATGCGGTACCGGTTTGGTAGTGCGGTAGTACCGCAGTACCGCAAAAAAAAACGCAAGTGCCCAGCTTTGCTTGGAAGGCCACATAAGTGTTTAACAGATAACACTAGGCAACAAAGATTTTGTTACAGAAGACCAAATAGGTGCTCCTAGCTAATTTCGGTATGCTGATTTCAAATCTATAATTAGATTTTTTCTATCACGTCTAGATTTTGTGTAAAATGCAAATCACTTTTAGTAAAATTTTCTACCACGTCTAGATTTTGGTTTTAATCGGCTTAATGCCAGTAATATGAAACTTGCTTTTCAAGGTTAAAGCAATTTTTTTTGCCAACTATATACAAATTCGAACAATTTTGATAAAAATTTATCCCGAGTTGGCAACACTGAGTCAAGAGCATAGTAACGGGCAACGGCCCAACGGTCAGTCAAGCAGAACGGTTTGTTGAAGCTCTCTGCTGATGAGCAAGTGACAGGTTGTGGTGACTTGTGTGTTTTTATAGCATTTGTTTTGTACTACGGTGTGTATTTCTTTTATTTTGCACATCGTAATAATTACTTTCTACGTTTTTTCAGATATTGTATGGTAATTCAAAATGGCATCAAATAGACGTGCTTGTGTAAATCACCCAGACAACTTCTGCTTTGTCTGTGGACAATATACACCTAAGCCACAACGTAGAAACATAACAACAAAGATTAAACTTGCCTACAAGTGTTATTTTGACTAAGTTAGGAGACCAACAGAGGGACTGGGCACCACATATTTGCTGTGCACAGTGCAATGCAATGTTAATAGCTTGGATGAATGGTAAAAGGAAAGCTATGCCGTTCTCAGTCCCCATGGTTTGGCGTGAGCCAAAAAATCACTTCAATGATTGTTATTTTTGTTTGACAAAGATTGCTGGTTTCACAAAGAAAAACAAATCAAAGATCACGTACCCAAACTGCGAATCAGCAATGAAACCAGTACCACATGATGAAACAAATCCACCACCAGTTCCACCAGCAATGATAACAGACAGCAGTTCATCTGAAGATTCTGCTAGTGATATAGAAACAGGGAAAGATGGCATATATGTTCCAGATGCAAATATTTCCCCACATTTGTTAAGTCAAGCGGAGTTAAATGACTTAGTGCGCGATTTGGAATTACCAAAAGAAAAGGCAGAGTTGCTTGGTTCAAGACTTCAAGAATTTAATCTCCAACCAAACACCAAAGTTTCCCATTTCCGCCATCGCCATTTGCAGTTTTCATCATTTTACTTACAGGAAGAAAACGTTTGTTTCTGCCACGATATCAGTGGTCTGATGCAAGGGATTGGCTGTCGCTATGATCCAAAAGAATGGAGACTGTTCATTGACTCTAGTAAAGCTAGCCTTAAAGCTGTATTACTGCACAACGGCAATGAAAAACCTTCAATACCTGTAGCACATGCCACTGGCCTTAATGAGACTTATGAATCGATGAAACTGCTGCTAAGACTCATCAAATATAAGGACCACACATGGAATATTTGTGGCGACCTTAAAGTGTATCATTACTTCTTGGGTTACAGTTGGGCTACACAAAGCATATGTGCTTTTTGTGTCTATGGAACAGCAGAGATGACAAGAACCACTACAAAAACATGATTGGCCATCTAGAACTGAACATGTTGTTGGTAAATACAATGTGAAACACCAGCACTTATTGACCCTCAGAAAGTACATCTTCCACCACTTCACATTAAACTTGGCCTTATGAAAAATTTCGTGAAGGGTATGGATCATCAAGGTAGTGGTTTCCAATATTTAAAGGATAAATTCAAAGGAATATTGACAGATGCTAAGCTAGAAGCTGGAGTTTTCACTAGACCACAGATCCGCAGTGTCATCCACGACTCATCGTTTCCATCTAACCTAAATGAGAATGAACTAGGAGCATGGACATCTTTCGTTGAAGTTGTCAAAAATTTCTTGGAAACCACAAAGCTGAAAACCACCGTAAACTCGTAGAAAACATGCTTAAATCTTATGAAATAATGGGATGCAGAATGTCTTTGAAAATTCATTTTTTACATTCCTTAAGAACAGGAATTTGCCTTTCAGTAGTAACAACAAAATACTAACGCGCTTTGGGTGGATGGTTGGGCGCAGGGTGGTAACTCCGCCAGCGGAATTCCGCTGTCTGTCTTAAGCCAGAATAAAGGAGGAAAGACATCCCTGTTCACTAATTATTTAAGTATGCTTAACATAAAACGTGGCACGGAAAAGTAGCTTAGACGGCTTTCGTAATAGAAGCGGGTGAGAAAAAAAAATGAAAAATAGGGGTTTTCGGTTACACAAAATCTGGACGTGATAGAGAAATTTTGATATCAGATCTGAAATCAGCATCACCGCTTTAGTAGGAATCAGTAGTTCACGTGTCTGTAACAAAAAAAAAGTTGAAATTTGTTGCCTAGTGTAATTGGCCTGAGTTTAAGGGTGCTAGTTTTGAGAGAATGTTGAGTGAGAATGAGATAGAGCATGTTAGAATAACTCTGTATAGGTCTGCTTCAAATGGTTTGGCTGAGCGAACAGTGAAAACAATAAGTGAAATGCTATGTGTATGTACTGAGGAAGGGGCTGAGTGGGATGTTGAATTGGCAAGAATTGCTTGGTACTACAATTCAACATACCACTTGGCAATTCAAACTTCCCCAAGAAAGTATGTGTCTACATTTGGAAGGTCTGTGCAAAAGGATATACAATTAAATGAGAATGCATGTGATAGATGGAGCGAGGCCGGTGTACATTTTTGGTCATTTGGTGTTGGTGAGCTTGTTTTGAAAGAGGTGCACAAGACTGGGAGAAGGAATGAGTATAAGTTGCCGCAAAAGTTTGAGGGTCCATTTGTGGTGAAAAAGGTATGGGAGAATGGGGTAATGTATGTGATAGAGAGGGAGCAAGAGAATGGACAGTGTGAAGAAGTAAGATCACATCATCAGCAGTTACGCAAATGGTGAATACCTCCGGAGTACATTGTATGTCATCCAATGTATGATGTGTGAGAAGATGGAACAAAAGAAAGCGCTAGAAACCAAGAACATGATGGGAATCCAGGGTGAATGGGTGGACGCAGATCTGGAGTTCTTGATTGTGTCAAAGCGGGTGAAAAGGAAGAAAAAGGTGAGAAGAAAGGGAATGAAAGGTGAGAAAGCCAGGCAGATACTAGGTGAAGTACTTGAGCTGAAGGATGCCCAGTTTGACTCTGGAACAGCCGCGGGTGAGGCAGAGTTAGAATGGGATGTTCAGGACTTTGGTGGTTCTTGGTGCCAGCCTGGACCATCTGGGGAATTCTCTTTCGAGGGTTTTGGGGGTTCCAGACCTTGAGGACCTTTCTTTTCTGGGATTTTCTGAGGGTGGAGGGGAAGAGTGGAACTGGGGAAATCATCTTCACTCGGAAGTAGAAAGATTGTGGATTGTGTCGGGGAGGGGGAATTAAGAGTGTGGGGTTTGCAATTCTTGAGAGTGAGAGTGAAAGGGAAAATGTATGAGAGAGAGAAAGGAGTGTAACTGAGGAAAGTATTGTAACTTTAATGGAAAGTGAGAGGAATGAATGGGGAGTAGATAGAGGTGAAGGAAGTATAAATGAAAGAATGAGGAAGAGAATGAATGTGATTTTTGTGAGGAAGTGAGAATGTTATTGCTTGAGATAGAAGAAAACATGCTTAATAAAAGCTTATATGTAGAACTAACTAGTAGTATTAGAAAAAATATTAGATGTATGATGTGAGAGAGAGCAAGTGGTTGGAAACTCAACAAGGTGGCAGCCTACAGTTTTGGGGCCAGAAGCTGGGCTGTGCATGAAGGAGGAAGGTGTCTGGGTGAGTTCCCCGGACCTGCTGATCCCCAGCTCTGGTTGTTTGCCACCCTGCAGGCTTCAACCTCATTCACAGTAAGACGAGCATTCCACTTTTAGCTTTTATGAATTTAGGTATTACATACAGTAATAAAACCCTGCATTGTAAAAAGCATATCTTGAACTTGTTATATATGATAGAAGTTGTGTCTTAAAGAGGTGATTGTTATTAAAGCGATGGCCAAGGCCTTAATATCCTTAATTTGTATGTTAGCTGATTGAAAGATGGAATTAGTAACCATCGCAAAAGCTCTTATCCAAGAATATCTTAAAAATGAAATTGTAGACATATATTTAAGTATTACGTAAATTATTGATAAGGTAGTAATTGTTAGTCAGCTGTTAATCCTAAATATTGAATGCTTACTGTATTCGTTAATGTATGTATTCTCACAGAAGGTAGCAAGGTTTACATGTACAACTTAAATATCTTCCATTATACATAATATAAACAAATTATTTAAATAGCTGGATTATAATTAGATGACCAAAAAAAAAAAAAATTTTTTTAAATTTATAAATTTTTTTTTTTATTTAAAAAAAAATGTATCTGTGAATAAATTAAGTTAATGAATATTTTGTATAAAAGTTATAGAGGATGGGGACTTGAGAGTAGGTGTGGAAGGAGGGCAAAGGAAAGGAAGAGAGAGCAATGTTTAGGATAGTATAGTAAGTGTGTAGGCTGTATGGCAAAACAGGTGGAAAGGGGCTTGGGGGGGGATGTGGAGGGTGAACCCTTTTTCCACTTTTAGTTGTCAGCCCTTTCCCCCTGGCCTTGATTATTATTATTTATGTACTAAATTTATTTAATTTGTGATTGAAATACTTGTTATAGATAGGATTTTCATAGATCTCTCTTTCTTTCCAGAGGAATAAAGTATTTGTTTGTTAATATTGTAACGAAAATCTAAAACAATTTCTTAAAAACTGAAGGATAAAACTCTAATGACTGTATAGGAAAGCGATTTATTATTATTATGAAAGATCTCCTCTCAAAAATGGCTCTTGCTCGTTAAACCATGTTAGCGAAAGGAATTAAAGTACATATTTGTTACAACATTTTAGCAAAGCCTTGGTTTATTTGCTTATAAGACCTATCCATGAATATTGTCTATAAAAATTAACATTTGAAGTAAAATTACATGAATGGTGATCCTTGTCAGAGAGAAGCTTGTGATATTTAGAAGTGTTTACAAGCTAATAAGTGGGGAAAACAATCTGGTGTTTGTGGAGGTGTCAAAACTGAATCAAATGTTAAAACAGAAAATAAATATGAAAATAAAAACCCACTCTAATAGACAGAGTTTATTTCCATGGCAGTTTCGACGCCCACTGGCATCCTCCTCGGGTGGATACAGAAACACGAATGAACCAAAACAAGAGGGAAAAGTAAGTTGGTTAGGAATAACGTGGCAAAAGAGGAACAAGCCTGTGTCTACAGCATTCCCTATA
Organism: Bathynomus jamesi; assembly: GCA_023014485.1. Lineage (NCBI taxonomy): Eukaryota > Metazoa > Arthropoda > Malacostraca > Isopoda > Cirolanidae > Bathynomus > Bathynomus jamesi. The sequence goes on along the minus strand of JAJOZX010002363.1, from coordinate 397,899 downwards.
AAAGTTGTGATTTAGTATACGTGGGAGAAACTGGAAGAAATATTGAAACCCGTATTAAAGAACACAAATATGCCTTCAGAAGTTGTAATACTAATAATGCCATTTTTTATCACGCCAGCCAAAATAATCATGCTATAGATTGGGAATCAAGTAAGGTACTTTATAAATGTAATAATTATGTCAAAAGAAAAATAATAGAATCTGTGTGTATAGAAAAAGTAGATAATTTTAATTTGTGCGAAGGTACTTATAAGTTAGACCCTTTAATGTGATTCTTGGTCAAAAAATCCCTTACGGAGTCATGGGAACGTGTTCGAACCTAAGTGTGAATTTCTTAAATGTCTCTGGATTGGAATGTTTCCTTACTCACCTTTAGTAAATGTAATAATGGAAGTAATAAATGTGGAAATAAATATAAATGCAACAGATGTAATAATAAAGGTAATATTATAAATTTAATAATTAGGGTAAAGGTAATAATAATAAATGTTAAAAAATGTAAATGTAATAATAAATGCAGTAATTATGTCAAAATATTAGAATCTGTATGTATAGAATAAGAAGATAGTTTTAATTTGTGGGAATGTACTTATAAGCGGACCCTGTAATAAAATGTCCTTCCAGTGTCGGGAGAATGGTATCTAACCTAGGTGCAAATTTCTCAATGGTCTCTGGATTGTTTCCTAATCAGCTTTTTTCATTCGTTTTTCGGTTTATAAGTTCTGTATAATAAACAATAATGTAATAACCAATGTAATAATAAATTTATAATTTCTGTAATAAATAATTATGCAATATTAAATGTAATAAATTTAATAATAAATGTAATAATTATGTAAAAAAAATATAATACAATCTGTATGTTTAGAACAGGAAGATAGTTTTAAATTTGCGCGAATGTACTTAATGAAAATGCCCTTCTGGTGTCGGGAGAATGGGATCTAACCTAGGTGCGAATTTCTTAACAGTTGGTCCCTGGACTGTTTTTCCCTCTTGTTTTGGTTCATTTGTGTTTCTGTATCCACCCGAGGAGGATGCCAGTGGGCGTCGAAACTGTCGTGGAAATAAACTCTGTCTATTAGAGTGGGTTTTTATTTTCATATTTTGACCTTCACGTAGAAAAAAGAAGTTTTTTTGCAGAAAATAAATAGTAGAATATTTTAAGAAAAGGAATAATTGTATTTGTTGGTTAAAACATTTCAGCAAAAGGAATTAAGTATTAAATTGTTAATATTTTAACAAAAGGAATAAAGTACTTGTTTGTTAAAGGAACTAAATTCAAGCCAGATCTGTCTGAGAAACTGAAGACCATTATTAAACCAAAAGAATGACAAATTTTATCGAGAAAAGGATGCCACAAATATTGAAGCACTAAGAGAAGAAGCTATTAATGTTAAGTCCATTGCTTCATATTGGAATAACAAGTTTTGTCAATCTTACACTAATGCTGTGAGTTCTCTTGTGGCACAGAAGGAAGCTACTCTTGAAGAACTGCAAAACAAATGAGAAACTGTTGGCAGTACAAGCCAACAGTTGTGGAATCAGAGGTCTGGGCGGTGAGCCTGGATCTAACAACCCTTCAAGGTGGGCAGCCTGGTTGTGTGGAGGCCTTAAAATAAAAATTTCTATTTTGTCTGGTATGGCCATTAGGTTAACTGAATCCCACCACAGCATTAACTCTGCTAACAATGTTTGGTTCATCTTATTCTTGTGAACAGTTGTTTCCCTCCATGAATTTCATCAAATCCACCACTAAGAATCACCTTGGCACAGATATGAGTGCTGCATGTGAGACTAAAGATAACTAAATATAAATCTCAGATCAAAACATTAGCAGCTAAAATCCAACAAGTTTCTCACTAAAAATAGTAAGTAAATAAATTATTCCGACCCAATTTTGTTTTTTTTAAAATGAAAAATAACAAAAATGACCTACCAGCAAAAAAGGTTCACCACCACTGGTCTATATCATAGCCACCATCCTCAAGTCTTATTTCAACTTCTTATTTAATAATAAGTTCTTCTCTAGGTATGTCTGTTTATGTTAAACACTTTGTGCTTTATCTATTGTGCTTCTCGGATCAAAAAATACCAAATACAAGAAGTGCAATGGATATACAGGTGACCCTCTGTATACACAGTTTCAGCTATACACTGTCTTGGTATTGCTCCCCACCCCCAATATACACAGGAGGGGATCTCGTCCATACACGGTTTCCCAAGCCAACACAGCTGTGCTGTGTGTGGTGGCCTGTCACTCTACCCCTCCCTACCCTAATTGTGGCGAGGATTCTATTACCAATTTTGCAAAGTTACAAATTATACATCACATAAAGGATGTTATCCAATATTTTAATTAATCATTATGTTTAATAAGGGGTTCCAAAAATCCTTAGCCCCCCATTTGCAGCTTACATGTTTACTTATATCAACATAGTTTTTAGTGATTATAAAAATATATAAAATTCTTTATTTATTGCAGGTATTAAAATTACTCTAGCTGATAAAGTAATAATATAATGGCTTCTCAATTAATTGGTGATTCGGAGAGGCAACGTGTGATAGATCGCATACGAGCAATAACATTTTGGGAAGCTCATGATGCTGGAGCCACCTTTATAACACATTCATGGGTTGCCAAAAAGTTGTGAAGAAGTGAGGACTTCATCAAAAGAAATTGGAATAAAACTTTGGATGAATGTGAAATGGATACAACCAAATCTGGGTGCCCAAATTTGTCACTCTCTCAGGAAACAAAGGACATCATTGAAAGCAGTACGTGTAAGCGGAAAAACAGCTGTGCTAAACTTTCTAGGGAGATCGAAGTGTTGAGAGGAAAGATCGTTAGTGGTGAGATCATTTGACTGTACCATCATAGGCAAAGTTTAAAGCCTTGGCATGAACTTCCAAGGCCAAGAAAAATTCAACTTAACATCGATGACAGAATGTGGTTTGCCCATTATCTTGAAGATTGGGATGTGGATGATTTCATGCATTTAGCTGTCTCAAATGAATTTTTTGTTTACGTAACACGTTGCCTAACTACCAAAATGATCGAGTGTGGGCCACAACACCAGATGAAATTGATGACAATGAACATTATCGCGAATTATTAAAAAGTCCAGACTGTGTTAGTGTGTTTGTTTTGTTCACTGCAAAGAAGCTCATGTGGGTTAGGGTGTGACCGTTGCCCTCCAAAAATCAAAAAATGGTCCTACAATGCTGTTCAAAGTTTTAGTGTTGTGTATTTATCAAGGAAACACCCCTGTAAATTTTCTTGGAGATTGGTGCATGTTTGAGCTAGCACCGTTGTACCAGCAAGTATTGCTATTTCAGCTTATGAACTTCATAAATAAGTGTGAAAATAGCACATTTTATCAGATTTTCATTTCCGGGTCTGGAACGCTGACCCACAAATTTTCCACGTATTATTTTATTGCATTTAATTTTAATGATGCTCTTTTCTTTTCCCTTGATAGTGATTTGATGTTGTGAATAGAGAATTTAATCATGGATACACGGCAAGATGATGAGTATGTCAGAATGTTATTGGGCACCGTACCCCGAGAAGAAGAAAAGGAAATAAAGGGCTGCAAACTGCCAACTAATAGGCAGGTCTTACTATGTCTGTTAGCAAACCTTCGGGATATGCATTGGGACCAGGCTTTATCTGCCACCATTGACAATGTGCTTTTGCATTACCAGAAGGCGAATGTCCCAACCATTACAGGCAGGAACAATATTGACCGAGTGATTAAAACTTACTATGACAAAGACTACATGATGCTTATGAAAAAGAATGAGGATAGAAGACTGGCTGATGATCCTGGAATTATGAAGTTTAAATCAGAATTGAGCCTGACGATGAAATTTTATAAGAACAGTGTTGAAAGACATGGCGGCTGCGAAAAAGGGGAAAACTCAAGCCGAACAAGATGCCATCGATACTGACATACTCTTTATGAAAAGCATGCTAAGTGACAGAGTAGCTACCTACTCTGGGGTAAACAAAGTACTCACAGAAAAGGTTCAGAAGCGACAGAAAAGGTTCAGAAGCGACAGAAAAAGCAGATGCGAGAAGAGAAGTGACAAGAGAGAGAGAGCAATGTGATCATGCTGAGAATGTACAGGCTGATATTGATTCACCTATTAGCTCTGATGAGGATGATGACATTGATGAGGCCAGCACTGCTGAACCAAAGAGAAAACATCGGAGAACAGTGAAAGAGGGAGTTTCAATTTTTGTGCCCCATGATATTCTGAAGTCGGCAGAACTTGTTTCATGCAGTGTTCGAAACAACATCTCGCCGACCCAGCTGAGTGCAATTGTGTACTCCCTTGTATCTGCATGTGGTGGAGATACATCAAAGCTGAGTCTAAATGCAAGGACGGCCCACCGATACCGAGCTTCCATCGTGTCAGAAATAAGTTTAAAAATCATGGATGAATGGCAACCATCAGACAAAGTACTGGTGCACTGGGATGGTAAACTTATGGACACGCTGGATTCCAAAGGCACTGATGGCTGCCTGACCATTCTTGTGTCTGGTGTCAATGGCACAAAGCTTCTTGGAGTCCCACCTCTTCCGCATTTGACTCAAAACGCTGGCCTGGTTCAAGGAGACTTGATATCAACAGCAACCAAACAACTTCTGGTCGATTGGGTGTGTGAACAGAATGTCATTGGTATGGTTTTCGACACAACTTCATCCAATACAGGTAAACCTATTTCAAACATCAGCATGAATTTATCATGACAATAATACCAAAATACAGTGAATGATTTAACAGAAATCTGCAAAAAGCACGTGCCTGAAATGGTGGCCTTAAACTACAATTACATTTCTTTTCAGGACAAAAAACAGCTGCTTGCGTCTCCCTCCAAAAGGAATTAGAGCGTGCCGTATTCTGGTGCGCCTGTCGCAGGCATGTGGGCGAAGTCATCCTAGGTGTTTGCTGGGATTGCTTGAAAGTGGAGGGCTCTTCAAGTCCAAACATAATGGTTTTCCAGAGGTGAGTCATAAGCTTTACAAAATAACAAGGAATATTATTATCTAATGAACAAATTTAGTGGAATTTCTTTTATTAGACTTATAAGATATACTACCACCAAGCAAATGATCGATCATATCAATCTTAATACCCCTAAAACATTATTATAGATTAGCACGAAATACAATAATCCCAATAATTGCATTTCTAGGTTGAACCATTTCTCTCAACTGTCGTACAATGAAAAAAAGAAATACTACTACCCGCAATGCCTGGAGTGTTTGAGGAGTGCCAGCAGGAGATGGCTGACTTCTTCCGTGAATCTCTAGCCCAACCATTTACACGTGGTGACTACAAGGAGCTGGTAGAGCTTTGTCTGCTGCTTGTAACTAAAGGATCCGAGCCAGTGAACTTCACAATGGTCTACCCCGGCGCACTTCACAAAGCAAGGTGGATGGCTAAACTGCTCTATACCCTCAAGATTGTTCTTTTGTCAGGCCAGATCAAAGAGCAGTTTCCCAAAGCCGAGGTTGTGACTAAAAGTCAAATCAGCAAGTTAGAATGGTTTGCTGTGTTCACAGTCGCTGTTTATGTCCCATGGTGGATTGTTTGCCCCGTTCCAGCAAGTGCGCCACTGAATGACTTGAATTTGGTCGAAACCTTGGCTGAATTTGCCCCATATGATGCCATAATAGTTGACAAAGCACGTGTGGCACTCGGTACCTAACTGAGGAGTTGGCCCCACTGGCTTTGTTCTTGTCCCAAGTACAAGAAAGGACAAAAGAGGAGATGAGGAAGGCCCTTCTTTGCCATGAAGGCACTGAAGTTACTAAGAGAGTGGGGCTCAATCATGGGGGCTATGGAAAGCCATATCTTCCCCCTGTCCCAGAAAGTGGCACTGCCCTGGTGGACGTAATTGGGCCTGACTCAAGCCGGTTCTTCACCATTTTAGGCATGCCCTATCAGTTTCTCCACAGTCCAGCCAGTGAATGGGCGGATCATGATGACTACCTGAACATGAAACGGGTTGTGGACAAGCTTCAGGTCGTCAATGAGGCTGCAGAGCGTGGTGTAAAACTTTGCCATGACTTTCTTAATGTTGCCAGGGATGAGGAGCGCTTTCAAGAAGTCCTTCAAGTAGTTGAAAATGACAGACTCCGCGTTCCTAATCAGCGCAAACGATCATCTGTTTCCGAACAGAAATCATGGTTTTTTTGCTCTAGAGAAATAATACCTTGTGAATATATGATAAAACCCCTTAATGTACCATGAGAGAATAAGAATGATTAACTTTTTTGTGTTAGTGATAACAGCTTTTAATTAAGACAGGCAAATGATTTGTGTTAATATCCCTTATGAGGGTTGTGTAATCTCATATATAGGCGCGTATGCCGTATAAGCAAAATCGCTATTTTTCAAATTGCTGGTGCTCACTCGAATATGCATGAATCTTCAAAAAATTGCACGTGGGTATTTTTTATGTCAATATGCAACACCAAAATTTTGAACAGCATTGTAGGACAATGATATTATTCTATCCCAGCATGTCATTCCTTTTCTAAGAAACCCAAACAATGTTATGGATGTCGATCAGGTCACACTTCTGCACGATAAGGCTCCCTGCTTTAAGGCATTAGCCACTCAACAGTTGTTGCGGAACCATGAGATCGATTTCTTTGAAAATGAAGAATGGCCAGGAAATTCTCCTGACCTGAATGTCTGTGAACAGATTGGATCAGTTATAAAGGACAAGGTTGAATGTCTCTTGTTTCAAGAACCTGCAGAAAATCGATTTTCGAAGGATACAATGACGCAACACATTGAAACTGTTTTAGCAAATTTGCGTAATGATCAAGATCTATTCACGTCACTTTTGGCAAGCCACCCAAAGCAAATTCAGGCTGTCTTGGAAGCAAATGGTAGGAACACCAAGTTTTAATTGTTTCTCATTAAATGCAGGATTAAATTCTCTTTTGTAAGGTATGTTTAGTTTTACTGTACCTCTAATGGTTTAGGCCATGGGTGGGGGGGCTAAGGTTTATTGGAGCCCCGTATATATATCTCTAATGATTTTAACTTCTTTACAATGTATTTTTGCACTTTATTAGTACTACAATTAAAAAAATAAATCACAACAAATAATCACAATAATCACAATAAATAACAACACACTCACCAGTAAACATCATCCGCAGCAACTCTACCCAATCTGCCTACCTTCATTTGTAAGTTAAACCATTTTTTTTCTTGTTACTGTAGTACTTAATATTATGTGCAGTTAATATATAAATATAAATGTATGTATAGTATGTGTTTTTGTGTTTCTGTATGTGTTTTAGTGATATATGAGGAAATGTAGTTGGTCATAGGGAGGGGGTCAGTTGGTCTAGGGATTGATTGTATTTTTTCCCATAAGGTATTAGTCCCCATATGCACGGTTTCCGTTTACACAGACGTTTTCAGGAACCTAACCCCTGTGTATACCGAGGGTCACCTGTAGTGTGAAGCATATAAGCTTGTGGATTAGTGACCAATCAGAGCATTTGTTGTTGTTGTACAATACAGTAGTAATATCTTATCATTTATTTTATTTATAATTCTGCTACTGGTTTTTGTACATATTATGTAACAATTTTAATTTGTACTTTCTACGATATAATTTCACAAAATCGTAGCTTACTCATACATATCCCCAATGACACCATGTATTATAGTATTCAATGTATGTGAATTTCTCATACATGCATCCTTCGTACATATTGAGGGATTGCTGTATTGTAATATAATTATTTGTGGATTAACTGAACAAATACTGTGTATATTTATTGTTAAAAAAATAAATTTCTCATTTATCTAGCTACTTTTTAGCATACATAACACATTCATATGTGAGTATTTATTTACTAAAAATTATCTTTAAGCATCTAGTTGAGAGGTACTGCAATCAGGCTTCCTCAAGGTAAGGTGTGTGAACAACCCCTGGCTCAACAAAATATCTGTTATTTCACCAGGCTTACTAAATTCATTTGCATTTTCTTCCTAGTTGAATTACCCACTGAAGTCACAGGGAAAACATCTATATTTCAACAAAATGTCGAAATATCCAACACATTTTGGAACTTTGCCATAATTCGGAGTCTTCAGCTATTTCAACAAAAAATATTAAAATAGTTAAATAAAAAATAAAACCCCTCAAACTATACAAATAACCAAGTCTCCAAGCCAAAGCCAGCCATTTTCAAATTCTTAAAGCTGAAGCCTACCGAAGCCAGCTTCAGCCCCATGTCTGATACATACAGTGGCCCCTTGCTATTCACCAGTTCGCCCTTCATGGATTTCGTTTATTGGTAGTTGACCATTTGTGATCCTTTTCGCAGTGCATGGGTACAAATTTCAAGTATCTGTGGATTAGTGTGACTGGATGAAATTTTGTGTGTGTGTTGCCACAGAGGTGCAAAATGGCAACTAACCTCCCTCAGCCAACCATTTATGGACTTCAGGCAGAGCTGGGCAGTATTTAAATACATTTGTATTTAAATACGTATTTAAATACATTTGTGTATTTAGAACTGTATTTATAAATACATTGTTTTTCATGTATTTAAATATGTATTTAAATACTATAATGAGTATTTAAATACAATGTATTTAAATACTCAAAATATAAAAATGTAAATACTTTTACTGGTTTAATACACGTTCTGGTTTTGATCCGCAGCAACCGTGAAATAAAAGAGAATTCGTAAGGTGCCTTATGTTTATGTTTACGTCTTATGTTTACGTTTATGTCTCATCTACTCATTAATTGTTACTCATTTTGCAATGATATAATGAGTATAATATGTCACTGGTTGAACATCGTAAGTTCTAAGTTCTTTTGTTTTTGTTTTGTTCTAAAAATGGAAATATATAATCGGAAATTAGATTGTACTATTTCTTTATCCTTTATCAAGCATTTTATATTGTTTACTCATGAATTAGTGAATGCATATGTTAAAATTTGTATGTATTTAAAATGTATTTACAAATGTATTTAAATACAATTGATGTATTTTGTATTTAGTATCTAAATACATTCGTAACATGTATTTAGTATTTAGTATTTAAATACATTTCTCCCATGTATTTAGTATTTAGTATTTAAATACATTCAATGTATTTATTGCCCAGCTCTGACTTCAGGGCACCTTAGGGCCTACACACACCCCTTCTGTCATTACTGAAATTATATACAATGTCTGGGTTGAAAATACTATTTTCATTATTTCTTCTTCCAGTACTATCATACCTCTTTTAACAGACAAGATACATTCTTGAGGTTTGTTCGCTAAGAGAAAAATCCATTAATAGAGGTCATTATAACATGGTGCTTATGGAGATGGGTTCTTGCTTAATAGCAAAATCAGTTGAAATGATAAATAAATGCCTTTAAATAGCTATTAATATTTTCTTACAGAATGACTAAATAATGATTAAATGTGCCAAAATAGGTCTTAAACATTAGAAAAAAGTTGAAGTTACTTAGAAATACACACGTGATTTTTCACTACCATCTCTGTACGAAAAGTAAACATTAAGCAGCAAGCAAATGGCTCCAGCGCAATGATAATAAAAAAAAAATGGCTGACGTGATCAGTATAGGTGACAATGCTTAACTTTGTACAATTCAAATGAAGTTTAAAGGTGAAAAAAATGTGACCATCACCAATTTTTTTTAAAATTGGCACACTTATAGATCTCTGTGAGAAAAACAGAATGACACTTGTTTCAACACTCTAGGTCATATGGTTCCAGAGATATGGCCATTCGAATTTTGTAAAAAAAAGGTCAATTTCCAAGGTCATACCCTATTTCAACATGAAATATCTCGGCTCCTATTGCACTTACAGATACCATTTAAACACTATTTTAAAGCTTTTAAGCAGATCTACAACTTTGTTTCTCTTCATATTTTACCTCAGTGGTAAAAAAAAAAGTTGATCTTATTTTTGACCTTTGACCTTGTGTAGGTCATTTGATGTCACAACTGATTTTTTCTCCTTTCACCCAATTTTGGGTACACATGTCTACCTTAACCTAAAACAAGATTTTTGGTGTTGATTAAGTTAGTATAGATGCTACAGCCATTTCAGTGGACCATACCCACCTCCATTTTGACCAAGTACCTTTTTCCACCAAACTCTGGAGCACTATCTTTGGAACTGTTTGAGCTAGTGTGTTGAGAAAAATACCATTAGATTTTTCTTACTGATATATATAATGTCTGCTAATTTAAAAAAAAAAATCGGTAATTATCTAACCTAACCCAGTTATTTAGTTGAATAAGTATCCAGCCCTATTATAAAATTTAATTTTTTTTTGCATATTTCAGAGAATTATATAATATAGGTGATTTAAATTACATAATTAATTAATTTATATGGACATTCAAAAGTGTGAAGAACTTCGAACCTGCTATCCTGTTTAAAGGTAAAGCTATGTACGTATATAAGTACCTTATACTAGGCTATAGGTACTACCCTATAGAATAAGTTCAGTTTTAAGAGTTACTGTAGATGAGTTTTAATAGAATTACTTAACTTTGTGTATTTATTTATTGTGTACAACAGTACGTACCCATGTGAAAATAAGCTTATTTAAACCTTGGAGCAAGGATTTTTTTGGCATCTGTATTTATTCCAATCTGTAAATCAAACTGCACATTTTTTCTTGTTGTAAACCTCTGAAACAAGATCAGTAGGTCCCAAATTTTATTTGTGCCATCTAAGCAAAATAACTTTTAACAGGGTTGGACACAATGAATAATTATAATTGTATTTTTAATTAATTGATCCTAATTTCCATTAATTGTAAATGATTCAAAATAAAATAAAAATAAAGGTAATTGTAATTGATTTTTGAGCTATAACTGATATAATTGATCAATTAATGTCAATTGTTGAAAATTATACCTCTAGATCTGGCAGTCATACATCATCCAATGAAAATAAACCTTTGATAGTTTATTTAGTTATACTTAGATATTGATATATATTTATTTTATATATATATTTAGATAGTTATATTTGTGTAATTGTAACTATAATTGATTCAGACAAAATTAATTGTAAATGATCTTGAAATTGTGAAGTACAATACTAACTGTAATTAATTTGAAGAAAAAAAAAAAAAATTGTAATTGTTTCCATTTTGTGTAATTGAACCCAACCCTGGCTTTTAAGCTACATATGTTTTTTTTTCTTTTTAGATAAACATGGATTTCAGCAGTTTGAATATGGGCAGGTTCTGTTGTGACCCCCTTTAAAAAACACAAAGGAAAAGTTAAAAAAAGCATTCATGCATTGACTAAAAATTTGATTGATCAAAATCCTGAATTGAAACTAACAAATAATCATAAAGCATGTGCAACCTGTTGAAATATACTAGCAAATCGTCCATCCCCAATGCCTGAATGTCAACCACTTGAAAAATTACCATCCACCTCATCAAGTGCCCCATCTGAGCTAGAAACCACTGGAGATGTAGTTGAAATGCAGTATGAGCTTAGTAAATTCAATGCTTCATTGGCCACACTTGATGAGACCCCAATAAAACCATGTAAACTCTCTGACAGCAATGGTTATGCAAAGAGAAAGTTGAGGAAAGTAGAAGGATTTGTGAAAAGAAAGCTTGAACTTGCAACTAAACAACCAATTTCATGCAGTGACTCAGATGATACAGAACTGGAGATTCTTCGACAACTAAAAGAGAAATTTAATCAAGTGACAAGTCGAAGTGAAAAACTGACAATTCTTACTCTCCTCCTACCAAAAAGATGGACACAAGTAAAGATCAGAGAAGAATTTAAGTGCTCAGATTACATGGCTAGGGCAAGCAAAGAGTTTGGTGAGGGAGAATGGAGTGCTTTCAACTCCTAATCCACATTTGGGGAAATGCCTGAATAGTGAAACTGCTGCCAAAGTAATTGACTTCTATCATTTGCCAGATGTGAGTAGACAAATGCCAGGGTTGAAAGACTATGTTTCTGTAAAAGGAGCTGATGGTAGGCAGGAAAGAAAAAAATTGCTAATCTTAAGCAACCTAAAAGAAGCATTTGAGCTTTTTAAAACAAACCATCCAACAATTAAAATAGTTTTTTTAAAATTTGCAGAGCTTCACTTCAGCCAAAAGAATATGTTGCCAGGTGCCAGTGGAACACATTCTGTCTGCATTTGCACTAAGCAATGTAACAATAATGGCTTCCATAAAATATATTGTAAATACCTAATAACTGCCCTTTTTAAATATAGTTATGATGATGCCTCTTTTTTCATGGTTTCACCCAGCTGGACAAGAATTGGTTCTTATAACTCAATTGGTGAAAATAAAGGAATAGGTTATTTTAATATAAATATTAAAAGGCAAATTGACTTAAAAATAGCAGACATTATAGATCTCAGTGAGACAAAACTAATGGTACTTTTCTGAACACTCTAGCTCAAACAGTTCCAAAGAAATGGCACTCCAAAGTTTGGTGGTAAAAGGTACTTGGTCAAAATGGAAGTAGGTATGGTCCACTGAAATGGCTGTAGAGATCAACTTTTTTTTTACCACTGAGGTAAAATATGAATAGAAACAAAGTTGTATGGTAGATCTGCTTAAAAGCTTTAAAATAGTGTTTAAATGGTCTCTGTAAGTGCAATAAGAGCTGAGATATGTTGAAATATGGTATGACCTTGGAAAATGACCTTTTTTTTTTACAAAATTCGAATGGCCATATCTCCGGAACCATATGACCTAGTGTTGAAAGAAGTGCCATTCTGTTTTTCTCACTGAGATCTATAAGTGTACCAATTTAAAAAAAAAATTGGAGATGGTCACGTTTTTTCGACCCAAAATTCCGTTGAACTGACATGGAATGACCCAAATGAAACAATTTAATAACACTCACCAGTTAATTTTTTTGGAGCTTGCTGTGTGGTTTACCACTGCTACCTCACTCCTACTGCACATCTACTCCTCCCTGGCAGTGGTGGAAGACGAGAGAGAGCAGCTACTCCTGGGAAGATGGACCAGGTTGACCCAGCCTCCTCCTTTACAAAGAAGGCATCAAGGGTTGACTGTCTTGCCTTCTGTTTCTTCTCACAAAACATCTTCTCATCAGGGTAAATTCATTTAAGATGTTTCTCTTCACTCCATATGAGGGTCATTTTCAGTAATGAGTTCTAGGGCATTACACATCATCTGGTAGGAATCACTTAAAATCTTTTTACTGACAAATTTTTCTGGCTCAGTATCTTCTGCATCTTCAGCCTCTTCGCTAGCACAGTGTTCATCCAGTTCCTGCAGCTCCTCATTTGTTAAGCTGCTCCTGTGTGATGCCAGCAGCTCCTCCACATCATTGACATTTACGTCATCAAGTCCAGCTTGATTGGCTAGCTGGACAATATCGCTGGTGATATGTTCCTCCACATCAAAGCCTCTGAAGTTGTTACAGGCACTTGGCCACACATTCCACCACGCACTGTTCATACAGGTTACGCTCACTTCTTCCTGTGCACTGCTAATGTTTTCAATAGCCACCTTGATATTAAATTTTTTCTAAAATTTGGCAATTGACTGTTGGTTGGGACCATCTGTTGTTTGGAACAGCTGCCAGAAAGTGCAGCAGAGGTAATATTTTTTAAAGGTGGCAATGACTTCTTGGTCCATTGGCTGGATAATGGAAGTCGTGTTAGGTGGTAGGAACACAACCTCCACAGGCAGGACCATCCTTAAGCTGTCTAGGTGCTGTGGGTGGCCAGGAGCATTATCCATCACCAACAAAGCTTTGGGTTCAAGATTTCTCTCTTCATAGTACCACTTTACAGCAGGGCAAAAATAGGAGGTAAACCACTGCTGGAACAATTCCTTCATCACCCAGGCCTTCTTGTTTGCCCACCAAACAACAGGCAGGTGCTCTTTTGACAAGCCCTTAAGTGCTTGCGGGATCTCGGAGTGGTACATGAGCATAGGCTTGAGTTTAAAATCCCCCAATGCATTGCCACCCAGCAGAAGTGTCAGTCGGTCTTTTGCTGCTTTGAAGCTAGATAAATGCCTCTCATCTCGTGAGATGAATGTGCGAGATGGCATTTGTTTCCAGTACAAGCCATCTCATCCACATTAAAAATGAGCTCTGGTGGGTAGTTGCTTTGCTGGACAATCTGTTTAAATGTGTTGGGGTAATCATGGGCAGCCTGTTTGTCAGCACTTGCAGCTTCACCTGTGATAGGGATGCTGTGCAGGTTGCTGCAATGTTTCAATTTCTCAAACTACCCTTGACTGTCAGTGAAAGTTTCCATTGAAGATCCCTCACCTTCTTGCTCCTGTAGGTAGGTAAAAAGGCTCCTTGCCTTCTCCATAATGATAAACTGGCTTAAGGGCATGTGGCACTGGTTCTGGTCTTCCACCCACATGCTCAGTCAGCTCTCCATCATTTCCAGCAGCTTATTCCTTGTGCGGGAAACCTTCATTCCCACTAAGGATGGGGTAGACCAGCTGGTTCTTTTTATCTTCTCACTGTTATCAAGTATCATTTAACAGTAGAAGAATCCAAGCCAAGCGACCAACCCACATCAACCTGATGCTCGCATGCCTCAACCCTTCATATCACTTTCATTTTCACAACCATACTAATGACTTTCCTGGGCAACTTGGCTGGTTTACAAACACACTCACTTGCAAGCCATTTCCCAGACATGATGGGCATAAAATGTTCACAAAACACACACAGATAGCGAATATGAAGAGACCTACTGTAACACAAATCTTGGCAGGCTACTGCATACATTTTGAGATGATCGTTGATTGGCTTAGAGGATGTAAACAACAAAGATGGTAGTGGAATTTATCACCAATTCTTTTTCACTAATGTTTGATTGATTTTTTTTTCTTGAATGGTACTATACTTACTATTATACACAGTATTTATTAAATTAATATTTTTTCATGTCTGTTAAATGAAAATTCACTGGCAATGGCTTTGTTAAAAGAGGTATGATAGTAGTGTTCAGTAGTTAAACATTATAGTAGGCACAGGTATATTCCTCAACAAAAATCAGATGAATATATCAGAGCAATGCCAAAACTTTACAGCCACAACTCGGAGCAAGTTCTGTACTGTCCCTGATCACTTAGCATCTGTTTCCAACCTGAGGGTGCTGTTACTGCAGTACTTGTGTCACCCATCACAAACCCTCTGGTGGTACATTTTCTCTAATACAGTATCAATAGAAAACCATTTTCTAATGCTATTTACTCTTCTAACCAAAGTGATTTTGTAGATAGTCTATACACTAAAATATGTCAGCAAATTTATTAACAAATGAAAATTTCATGATGATTTTAACTATTTTGCCATTTTGCATGTTAAAATAAATTATATTACCGGTAATGTTTTTATTTCCCCCAAAATTTAGTATTCATATTTTAGAGGGATGTCTGGGGTTCCTCAGGCATGTAACCCCGCTTTTCCCACTGAACCTGCTGTTTGTGGATTTGACACTTCGCAGGGTCTCCATGGAATGAGGGGTGACTGTATTATATATATCAGACATGGGGCTGAAGCTGGCTTTTGTAGGCTTTGGATATATATATATATATATATATATATATATATATATATATATATATATATATATATATATATATATATATCATGAATCAATAAAAAATAGAGGAAAAAGATACTCACGAATAGAGACAATTCAAATTCTTAGTTCCAGTACTATATTGCAGCCAATGTTTATAGTACTCAGATAACAAGTTTTCTTCTCCCTGGGAACTGACCTGCAAGTAAAAAAAAAACACCTAGTTCAGTCAGTTACTGAAGCTGGAACACACTGGGCCATAAAATACTATAAAATGGGGAATGGAGGAATGTGCATCAGAAAAGGGGTAACTTCAAACAGTTTTAAAATACATTAATGAAAAAACAAATTCCTTTTCATATGTGGTTCATACTGTTTACACAACTTTAATAAGAAACAAGAACTATGTGGGAATGACATCAATGTCTCCTCCTCTATTTGTGGCCTTGACCTTTGGTCTAAGAACCTGAGATCAGTCTTGCTTGCAAGAAAGATGATTGTATACACCAATTGAAGGTGGAGGTAAGTACTCAGGGAGGTGGGGGGATGTAAGGCAGGAGACAGAGAGTGCTGGGACTCCCATTTCTCCTGTGTGTCCTACTTAGTTGATCTTTCTTGCATCTCATCTACCCTGTGAGAAGTCCAGCATGCTCTTAAAAACACACTTTTCTCACTATTCTTCACTACATATACATGCACCTTACATACTACACAATCTTTTCAAAATTAAAAGCACAAACAAAAATGGCATCAACCTCAAGGGCCTTGGAGTCCCCTGGGGAGGGAAAACATCCCCACTGCTAATACCAGGAACACAGACCTGAGCAGCAGGACTGGTTCTGCCACTGCCCATTTGAGATGTTCTGTCCCGCTGCATGATTCACTTTTCATAAACTGCAACATTTGTGGCCTCTCCTGAAATTTTTAATCTGCTGACCACCCTACCTCTTCCTCACTGATACTCAAGTGTCTGGGACAAGTGACAGCAACCCCTTTTCTGTACCCTCTACCTTTCTCCTAATTCTATGGTACTGACTATCTCACTTCCAAAGTGCAGTACATTCTATTCCACTCTTCTTTTGCTGAAATCTCCATTTTAGGAGATTTCAATGTTCACTACCACCTTTGGCTTTCCCTCCCATTTCAGTGACATCCCTGGTGAACTAGCTTACAATTTCTCTATTCTGAATGACTAGAGCAGATTGTACAGTATTCTGTTCATATCCCTGATTGCCTTGGAGATATGTCCAATAAACTTTTTTTCTTCATTGGGTTCCTCTGACCACAATCATACAAACTGTTTCCTGTCCTATTGCTCCAATTCAGCCTTTGGATCCTACCAAGAACCACCATTGGCATTTTTACTGCTGATTGGGAGGCCCTGCCCTGAGGCAGTACTTTTATGATTTCCCATGGAATAATTACTGCTTCCATGGCTGAGGCCACTCCAAGTGGCACTGGGTGCATCATGGAGGTGATTCTCTTGGGCATGGAGGCTTACATTCCATATTCTATGTATTCCTACTACTAATGCAAAAAAAACCTTTATTTAACTTTACTTGTTCTAATGCTATGTGCAACAGAGTGGAGTCTTACAGAAAGCACCATGGCCATTAGGGTGTGTCAATTTTGTCAACTTTTTTCAAATCAATTTTGGTAGTGAAAATATAGTGTCTTTTCATGTCAAAACTTGAAATTGGCCAACCAAAATGAAATAAAATAACCCTTACCTACATCAATTTTACCTTAAAGTTTCAGAAATTGACTCTTTTACTAAATAATAGGACATAAATCGATTAACTATTCATCTGTCACAGAATTATCCCACTGATCGCATATGGAGTGTTTTCAAGGTCATATAGTTGTTGTACAATGTACAAGTCACAACATCAATAGAACTGTCCCTCACTCTCAGTCCTCAGTTGCCTCTTAGATGTCATAGATGGTGGTTTACTGTTATTGCTCTTGTACCTACTTCATAGTTATTCTACTAGACGAATACTACAGTTCAACTGTAAGTATGGATTATTGATTATTACAATTATTTATTATCATCATATTCTTCTGTCTAATTATGTTGTAATCCCATGAAATATTTTTTTACTGAATTTTAGAACATCGAATGACTAAACTTTGAAACATCATAATTGATATAAAATACTTAAATGTTTTTCTTTCTTTTCAGATATTCCTAAGATGCCAAAATTGAAGACAAGAGGTCAGTCGTCATGCCACTTGAGCCTGTTAGTCAGTACAGGCAAGGAGCTTCCCGTATCAGAACTACCAACAGTGCGAGACATGCTGAGACTAGGGTTACTCCTTCGTGAACAAAATACAAAGGATAGAAGGAACTACACAGAGAAAGAGCTCATAAGTGACATGATCCCCCTCTTCTGCATCAGTGGAAAAAAGCTAATGTGTTATTCAAACCACCTGTACTCAATCAGTATAGAACTATTGAGCTAAAATTAACAAAGCTGTGGCACAAAGCAGTTGAGACATCACTTGGTAAAGGAAAACTAGCAAAGAAAAATAAATTTCTGCACACACTTGATACTCTTCTTGACATTTTTAACTGCCAGTGTCCCATAGAGTTGTGTTCTGAAGCCAATTGTTCTCCCTCATGCAGAAGAGAACCTCACCCTCACATTGATTGTCGCTGTCCTCGTGAGAAGAAGATCCCTGTTTTGGAGCTGGCTTTCATAAAGGCGCAGAGAACAAAGGCAGGAGGCCAAGGAAGTAAGGAAGGTCCCGGTTATCGCGGTTAATTGGTGCAAGCAGAATGCTGCGATAAGTAAAAACCGCATTAAGTGGGAATAATATAACATGTAAACATTGTTAATGTTGCCAATGCAAGCAAAATACCGTGATATAGTAGCGTAGCCGCATTTAGCGGGAATGATATAACATGTAAAAATGGTTAATATTGCCAAGTTAAAAAAAAATATATTTCGACTGTCGACTTTGACTCGTTTTTATTACTATGTACAGTACAGTACATTATACAAAGGTACAGTAGTAAATAAATTGATTCATTTTTTTAAAAAGTTTATTGAAATGCACCAGCATGTGTACAAAAAAAATGGATGAAATTTTTATTTCTTTGTAAAATAATGTAAAAGTGAGGCTTGTTTGAAAGTTTTCTTCTTCTTTTCGGCGTACATTAGTTTATAACATCGAATATCATTGTCAATATCTCGACAGACTTTCATAGCACGTTCCATATCAGGATCTCCATTCATTAATTTCTGTTTTGCATTTTCAATATCGGCCGAAGCAATACTGACAGCAATAGCGAAGGAGATTCGCTTTTGTAAATAAAATATTTTTGGCCATGATAAGTGAAATTATACCGCATATAACAGGATTATGGTCACAAATTATAAACCGCGTAACATCGAATACCGTGTTAACCAAGACCTTCCTGTATGCAGATTGGTTTAGCAGATTATTCAGAAACCAAAAAACAGATTGTTATTGCTAAGAAAAAAGAGAAAATCCGAGAGGGGGAAGAAAGGAAGAAAAAGAAGTGAAGAAGCCACCCAAAGAGATGAAGAGCTCTATCAAGAGGTTTCTCACTTCTTTGAAAGCTCTTCAGATGAACAGAAAGAAGCAACATCAGATGATAGCTCCAAAATGCCATCTGAACCTTCACCGAAGAGAATGAAATACAACACTAAAGACATCTCAAACATTGCCCTTGCCAGTATTCACCACCATACGGGGCTACGAGGGACTGCAGAGATTGCCACTGCTGCTTGGATAGATGCAGGCCTCATCAGCCGAGAGGATACATCCTTAGTGATAGATCATAATAAGATAAGAAGAGCACAAGAAAAAATAATTAAGGAAATATCTGATCAGCATGAAAAAGATTTGGAGGAAGGTCTCTCTTGCCTTTTGTTTGATGGAAGAAGAGATGACACAAAAGTTCTCCTAGAGGTAGAGGGAATGGACAAAGTTTCCCAGTCTCATCAAAGAAGAACACTACTCTGTGTGTTCCGAACCTGGTGGCCGCTATTTGTTTCACTTTGTTCCTGAAGCAGAAGTAGAAGGCAAGAAACATGCAGAGGCAATTGCTGATCAAATAATATGTTGGCTTCAAGAAAGAAGACTTGACACTTCACTGCAGGCCGTTGGTGGAGACTCAACTGCGGTGAACACTGGATGGCAGGGCGGTGTTATGACGCATTTAGAGAAAAAACTTGGAAGAAGACTTGTTTGGATTGTATGTGATTTGCACACAGGGGAACTACCTCTTTGTCATCTCATCCAGGAACTTGATGGCCCTACAAAGAGCAACAGCAAGTGGTCAGGCCCCCCTTGGCAACAAGCTAGATGAAACAACGGAATTAGAAATAAATACAAAATTTCCAAAGGTCAAAGTAGGCCCTCCCTTTCCAGTGTTGTCTGAAGAAGTTATCAAAGACCTCAGCACAAATCAATCTTACGCTTATCGTATTGTTTAAGCAATCAGATCAGGAGAGTTGCCTCAAAATCTGGCTCTCTTGGAGATTGGACCCGTAAGTCACAGTCGTTGGTTAACTACAGCAATTCGTTTCTGCAGGATTTGGGTTTCCAAACATGCACTGAAGGGCAAAATGCTACAGAATTTGATGTTGATTGTTGAATTTATTATTGGGTTTTATCTTCCTCACTGGTTCTTGGTATGTTAAGCCAGAGGCAGTTTTGCAAGCAATACTCTGCAGCCAATGTACCAAAGAGCGAACTGAGGCTGTGGAAATCATTCTAAAGCTTAGAGGAACATCACTAGATGACCTGCTGGGAGACTGCTCTGTTCAGACAAGGAAGGTACCTCCGATAAATGTCAATGCCACAAAATTGTCAGAATTAGTTAACTTGAGTTTGGAAGTTTTGGAGCCACCACTGACAACATGTATAACAAACAAAGATTTAACACAACTTAAAGAGGCCCCAATGCAAGTGCCAAAGTGGCCTTCTCACACTCAGAGTGTGGAGAGATGTGTGAAAATGGTCACAGAAGCAGCTAGTCAAGTTTACAGTCACGAGAGGCGAGAAGGCTACATCAAAGCGCAAGTAGCAAGCCGAATGCTGTCAAGGAACCGCAGCAAAAAGGACATGACTGCATTGGTTACTTTCAAATAAAGACTCTGAATGATATCTTATTGCCACTTTAAATGTTGATAGGATGTTTGTGCACATTTGTTATTTTGTTACGAATTTACGGAAAAATGGAATTTTTTAATTAAAATTGATGTAGGTAGGAGTTATTTTTTATTGTTTTTGAATCAAGGATATTATTTTGTATGCCAAATGATTACATTAAATTGCTACCAAATCACACGATTTTCAATTTAGTCATTTCACCCCCAAAATTGACATACCCTAATGGCCATCCAACTCCTGACTCTCACTAGATAATACTGTATTTTTGCCCAGAATTGTGCAAAATCTGTTCTTTCACTCGCCAAAAATTCCTTCATCAGAAAAATTGTAAAAACCTATCCAATTCTAATTCTTCTTGTTCTTTCTGACACTGAGCCCAAAACATCTTCAACAACTTTACTACTACTTCTTTCCCTCCCCTTTTCCACTCCAGTGGCTCAGTTGCTGTCTCTTCTGATAGAGCTGAACTCTTTGCTCAAACTAAACCTTGGGTGATTCTGGTGCTGTTCCTCCATCTCCTCCTCCCTCTGACTTAATTGTCTGAAATTAGAATCTCTTCCAAAAAAGTTTTTTCTGCCCAATCTAGGTTCAACTCTATGAAGGTCCTCATGGTGTTCCTCCTGTTGTTCTCAAGAACTGAGCTTCTGTGTTGACACCCTGCCTTGGCAAACTCTCTCATTTGGTAATTTTACTTCCTGTTGGAAGTTCACTTTCATTCAGCATGTTCCAAAGAAGGTGACCACTCTCAACCCTCCAACTATCATCAAATTGTTTTGATTTCTTGCCTTTCCAAAGTTTTTGAATCTATCCATGATAAAAAGATTCTTAAAAACTTTTCTCACAATCTTCTTTCAGATCATCATTATGGGTTCTGCAAGGGACACTCTACTGGTGATCTTGCATATCTCTCTGACTCCTGGTCATCCTCCTTTTGGGATCACAGTGAAACCTTTGCTATTGTGCTTGTCATACCAAAACCTTTTGATAGAACCTGGCATAAATCTTTAATTTTCAAACTGCCCTCCTTCAGTCTCTATCCTTCTATCTGTACCTCCACCTCTAATATCCTTTCTAGCCAATCTATAGCTGCAGTTGTAGATGGACACTGTTCTCCTGAAGCTATTAATAGTGGTGTTCCTCAGGGCTCTGTCCTGTCACACACACTTTTCCTTTTATTTATCAATGATCTTTCAAGTTGTACTCTCTGTCCTACATACTACGATGCCAATGATTCCACTCTTCACTTCTTCACCCATTTCACAAAGTGTCCCTCTCAATGGTCATTCCGTACTTTGTGCAGGATGGCTATGGTGCACCTGACCTCTGAAGCTTTCTCCTATCTCTGATTGGGAAAGAGAAAACCTGTGACTTTTAGTGCCTCAAAAGCTCAGTTCCTCCATCTGTTTACTCATCACAATCTTCCACATGACTATCCCCTTACATTCAACAATACACAACTCATTCCCTCATCTTCTTTTAACAATCTTGGCATTTCTTTTTCTTATTTTTCCTGGAAAGATCACATATACAGTAAAATCTTCGTTATCCGGCAAGCTTGGGGATTAGGCCATTCCAATTGTCTAAATTTTCCAGTTATCTGACAGTATGGTACCATTAACCTAGGAAAAATCAATGAACAATAATAGTAAAACTCAAATTTTAGTTATACTGCACTGTACACCAATGTAAACTATATTATAATCAACATAAACACTATACTAAGTATGTATGGGACAACTGAAACAAATAAAATTTAGTCTTATTTTATTAAAAATGTTAAGGATGTTCTAAATTTTTCTGGATGGCATCGGAAAGCTTCCTGGTTTCTAGATTGGTGAATTGTATTGGCCTAATATGAAATTTGCCAGTTTCTAAAGTTTTCCGGATTGTTGATTGTCAGATAGCGCAGGTTTTACTGTACTCTCTTTCTAAAACAGCTTCTAAGAGGTAGTGTGTGCTGTACCAGCTCCATCATTTCTTCACCCCAACTCAATTAATTTCCTGTCTCTGTACAGGGGTCTTGTCCTCTCCTGTATGGAGTGCAGGGCCGGATTAAGGGTTTTGTAGGCCCTGGGCACTTTTATATCATAGGCCCCTAAATTTGCTGATGCACTGTCTATTTATGTGCCTTATTTTAACTTAGACCCAAATTGTTCCCTTGTGAATGTGCTTGTTCTTTTAGCACTATAGCTAAATTAATTATAAAACAAACATTGCACCAGCTCCATACATGCTGCCACCTGTGGATAACACAGCAACTAATGGTTTGTTGACACAGGCTGAGAGGCTACAAAGTAAGTAGCTCCATAATTTGAGGTTAGTCTGACTGTTTTATTACAGTTTTTGCATGTTATATCTAACAAATATATTCAGTTCAGGCCAGTCAGGTGTGGCAGGTGTCTAAGCAAATAGATACCAAATTAACATCTATAATCATTTAGTCTCTCTCTCAACTCTCTCTCTAACTTGCTTGAGTTTTTCCACATCATGTTGAGTGAGTACGATAAGAGTAGGGTGATTGATATACTTTATCTCAACTTTCAGAAAGCCTTTGATAAGGTACCTCACCGCCGGCTAATAGCGAAAATGCGCGCGCTGGGTATCGGTGGGGAAGTAGGTAGGTGGATCAAAAACTGGCTGAGGAATAGGCAGCAGAGGGTTGTAATTAAAGGGGACAGTTCGGGTTGGGCCTCGGTCACTAGTGGGGTTCCTCAGGGTTCCATTTTGGGGCCACTGTTGTTTATCATTTACATAAATGATATAGACGGTGGCATCGTCAGTCGGATCGCCAAATTCGCTGATGACACCAAGCTTGGGGCCAATGTTGGGACACCCGAAGCAATCGAGCAACTGCATGCGGACCTAGGTAGGATAGGAGAGTGGTCCAAAAAATCGCAAATGCCGTTTAACTTGGGTAAATGCAAAGTGATGCACATTGGCTATGCCAATCCCAAGCCGGACTACTCGATGTTGGGGAGTAATATTGAGGCAACTGATTTGGGAAAGGACTTGGGTGTGCTAATTAGCAGCGACCTTAAGTTTACCAAACAGTGCGTAGAGGTGGAAAAGAAGGCCCAGAAGCAGTTGGGTTATATCAGGAGGCAATTTCAGTTTTGGAACAAGGAGATTGTGCTCTCTTTGTACAATTCCCTGGTTCAGCCGCACCCATAGTATGCTGTGCAGTTCTGGTTGGCCACCCTCAGGAAAGATATTGAGAGGCTGGAGCAAGTGCAGGCGAGGGCCACAAAGTTAATCCCTTACGTTAGGCATATGGGCTACAATCGACGGTTACGCGCCCTGAACTTGTTTTCGCTGGAAACTCAGAGGCTGCGCAGTCAACTGATCGAGGTTTTCAAGCTCTTACACGGGTTCAACGATGTCGATTTTAGAAGTATGTTTAGTTTAAATGATAACCCAACTCGTAACAATGATTGGAAGTTGGGTTTGAAAAGGTTTAGGACTAGTGTGTGTGGGAATTACTTTACGTATAAGATCTGTGACATGGAACAGGTTACTTCGGAAGTTGTGAACAGTTCCTCTATGGATCAGTTCAAGAAAAGGTTAGACCAAATCTTGCACACTATTTGAGTGTGTACAAAATTTTCCCTGGCACCCGTTGCCATTGGTACCTCCTTCGTATGGGCTGCAAGGCCTTTTGAGGTACTTCTCTCTCTCATCGGAGGTGGACGTGCTGTGTGGTCTCTCCAGTAACTTTTTTTAATAGTGACTAAGTGACAAAGTTTGATTGTATATTTGTTAGATAAGTATAATATTTATTTACTTTATTATTAAGATTAGGCCAAGCACTATTGCTTAATAATTAGACAATTTATTATTAATTATACTTAATTTATTCCTTTTCCGGTTTTAATGAACATAATTCTGTATTGTTTAAATTCTGTTTTTTCGGCTGAATTTCTCTGGGAAAGTTAATGTGAAATGAAAGTTAACGTGAAATAAGTTTGCATTATTTTAGACGGTAGTTACAGATTGCATTTTCAGACAAGTTACATAGTAAGATTTGTATATTCGAGTCTATTTCCGTTTCTGGTCTGTTACACGTGCTCTCGCAGGTCCATTTCCAGTCTGTAACACGTGCTCTCGCAGGTCCATTTCCCACATTCACGACTTCTCTCCCACAATCCGTTGTATAAATTAAAATAACATATTATATTATTCAAAGTAACATCATTCTGCATTGTTATAAATGGCCCCCAACAGATCCCATTCAGTTCCGTATTCAATTCCATTTCCAGTCTGAAACACGTGCCACTCATCTGCGCGTGTTTATTTTGTATTTCTGCATTCACCAATCCTCCCTCACTAACCAGTATACTAATTAAAATAGCATTGTATTATTTAAATTAATATCAGACTGCATTGTTACTAACGGCAACCCACAGGTTCCATTCAATTCTGTATTCAACTCAGTTTCCAGTCTCTAACACGTGTTTACTTCCGAACTCACCATTACCCCTCTCACCATTCGTTATATTAATTAAAGTAGCATATTGTATTATTTAAAAGTAATGTATCGTATTATTTAAAAGGAATGTATCGTATTCTTTAAAGTAATATATTTTATTATTTACAAACATATCGTAACGTATCGTATTATTTAAATTACTGTATTGTAAAAAAAAAAAAAGAAGAGAAAATATGACAGGGCCAGCTAAATTGAAAGCAGAATGCTTTAAATGTAAAGTTAATCATTGGTGCGTTGACTTCCCCGAAGGTAGTATCAGCGATATCACATCCCTTAGTATATGTTTGTTTTGTAAACAGAGACAACCACGAAAAGGAAGTTAAAGAGCTAAAGGAATTTGTAAAAAAGCTTGAAGCTAGGGTCGAAGCACTGGAAATCCAACCCAGTGGAAAAGATCAAACTGAAAACACACCAGCAGATTTAAACTGTAAGATTAAGCATCTAGAACAAAGCGTGGCATGCTTGGAAAACACGGTGACTATTCCGGAAAATAAAATGGAGGAACAAGAATTCAAATTGGTCAAAAATAAAAGACCCTCCAAACCAAAACCAAAACATAAGGATTTGGAACCCATTATGATCAAAAATAAGTTTCACTTACTTGCTGACGAGGAGGATGAATCCTTTTTAATTGGGGATTCTATGGTAAGGAATCAAGGGGACTTTTTCGGAGCAAGACGCATGACCAAGAGAAAACTCTGATGTTTTCCAGGTGCCACAAGCCAGATAATTAATAGGGAATTAGGCAAAATTAATATCAAGAATAAGAGTTACCCTATCATTGTCCATGTTGGTGGCAATGACGTTTTTCTTGGAGGGACAAGAGGGCAGACGGAGTCCATTATAAAAGAATTCAAGAACCTAACTGACAAGGTTAGGAATAGGACAGACATGGGTATGGTCATAGGAATTCTCCCTCGAATGCGTGCTAGTGACTATACTCTAAGTAAAGCCATTAGCATAAATAAGAGTGTTAAACGCATGTGTGATGAGAAAGGCCTAAAATTTGTCAATTTTTGGCCTACATTCTACGGAAATGGGGAATACTTTCGTTCGGATGGGATACATTTTAACCAGAAGGGGAAAAAGAAGTTTGGTGATTTACTGAACATTAATTTGTATAATCTTTTTAAACTAGGACCCCACAAACCAGCAATTGATCCTGCTCCCCAAACAGTTAAACCTACTCCCCCAGCAGTCAGTCCTCCTTCCCCAGCAGTTAGTCCCCCTCCCGCAGTAGCTAGATCAATTGCATTGGGAAACGACTCAGGCCAGTTAGGAAAAATCACAACTTAAAATCACTCAAAACTGTGCTCTTCAATGCTAGGTCAATTAGAAACAAACTAATGGAATTTATAGCGCTTGTCAAAATTGAGAACTTTGATATCATCGGAATAACGGAATCCTGGATTCATTCTGAATCAAGGGATTTTGTAGGAGAATTTGAAATGGTAGGTTACAAAATGTTTCACAAAGATAGGAATGGAAGGGAAGGCAGTGGTGTACTTTTGTATGCTCGGGACTTCCTGCACCCGGTAAACAGTAATATCGTATCTGCTCATGAAATGTTGGGAATTGATCTAAACTTAAATAATAAAGTAGTGCAGCTACTTCTAGTATGTAGACCACCTCACTACCCTGTTGATAAGGATATAAACTTGTATAACAAATTAAGCAGAATAGTGAATAATAAGATCGGTGTGATTTTTGGTGATTTTAATTGTGGTAATGTAAATTGGGAAAACAAAACAGCTGATGCTGAGGGCTCAAGACTGTTGGAATTTGCTGATGATAACTTATTAAGTCAATGGGCTGACGGTCCTACAAGGGGTAATAATAAACTAGACCTCATATTCACGAACGAAGATGACCTAGTCTCTAACCTGACTATTGGTGAAAATTTAAGTAACAGCGATCATAATTTGATTAGGTTTGACCTCAGGGTTCCAGTTAATACATGCGAAAAGACTCGTGAAAGACTGGATTTCTCGAGAGCAAATTTTGAAAGCTTCCGAAGTAGTTTAGACACACTTGAAGTTCTAATAAGTGAGGATGTCAATGCCACCTGGAGCTCATAGGGATCAATTTAAAATATTACGGAACATTTTTATACCAACTAAAATGGTTTCCTTGTCAATAAAGTCACCAAAATGGTTTAACAATGAAATTAGGAGGGCTATTACGTGAAGAAATAGAGCCTACAAACTACTTAAGTTGCATTTCAACCAGACTAATTCAGAAAACTATATAAACCTATGTAGGAGGGTTAAGTCCTTAATTAGATCAGCCAAACGTGATGAAGAAGCTAGAGTTGCCTCACTCTGTAAAGTTAACCCTAAGGAATTTTTGCCCATGTTAATAGCAGAAAGCCAATTAAAAATTCTGTAGGCCCCTTAAAAGATAGAAATGGCGTACTGAAATTCGGTGATAAAGATATAGCTAATATGTTAAACGAGTTCTTTGTTACAGTCTTCACAGAGGAAGACACAATAGAACTGCCAAGTCCTCGGATTACATATGACGGTGACCATCCCCTAGAGACCATAAGTTTTACGAGAAATGAGGTACAGCAATTAATTGATAGGATGAACAAATAGAAATCACCTGGCCCCGACATTTCTTCCAAGGGTATTAAAAGAGGTTAGCCACAATGTTGTTGACGACTTAGTAACCATATTCAAACAATCAATCGAGTTGGGGAAAGTTCCAACCGACTGGAAGTTAGCAAATGTAACACCAATCTTTAAAAAGGGTGATAGGGAAAATCCTTGTAATTATCGCCCGATCAGTTTAACATCAGTTGTCAGCAAACTGTTGGAATCCATCATTACAAAACATATTGTGTATCACCTTGAATCCAACAATCTAATTTTTTATTCTCAACATGGATTTAGGCGATACAGATCCTGTCTGACAAACCTGTTAGAGTTTTTCCATAATATGCATACACTGTACGATGCAAGTAGGGCAATAGATATAGTGTATCTCAACTTTCAAAAAGCCTTTGACAAAGTCCCTCACGCTAGATTCATAGCTAAAGTCAAAGAACTAGGAATCACCGGGCTCGTTTCCAACTGGATTGAGGATTGGTTAAAAGATAGAAAGCAGAGAGTGGTAATAAATGGAGTGGCTTCGGAGTGGGCACCCATCACCAGTGGTGTTCCACAGGGTTCCGTTCTGGGTCCTTTACTTTTTATCATCTATATTAATGATATAGACATCGGGCTTCTAAGTGCAATCTCCAAATTTGCAGATGATACGAAATTAGGAAGTAGTGTAGGTACTGAGGAGGGCGTAAGAACGCTTCAGAACGATCTTGACAGGTTGGGCAAATGGTCTGCTACTTGGCAGATGCCATTCAACTTGGACAAATGTAAGGTAATGCACATAGGTTATAAAAACCTGAAGACCGATTATTCTTTCTTGGGACAGAAGTCGAAAAGAGGGCCTTAAAATTATTAGGTTATATTAAAAGACAGTTCCAATTTCGGAACAAGGAGACTGTAATGTCTCTTTATAATTCTCTAGTCAGACCTCAACTGGAATACTGTGCGCAGTTTTGGTCTCCATCCCTCAGGAAGGACATAGAAAGGTTAGAAAGAGTACAAGCAAGGGCTACAAAATTGATCCCTTCAATGAGAATGCAAGGCTACCAATGGAGATTGGAGCGCCTAAATCTGTTTACCTTAGAGACGAGGAGGTTGCGGGGTCAGCTTATTCAAGTCTTCAAGATGCTCAAAGGAATAGACAGGGTAGATTACAGAAACTTATTCTCACTTAATGCCAATCCGACATTTAGGACCTCTGTCTGCGGAAATTTCTTTTCCTATAAAATAGTTAATATCTGGAACCAACTTCCCTCAGAGGTTGTTTCCAGTCAAAGTGTAAATGTGTTTAAAAATAGGCTAGACAAAGTACTGAATACTCTCATAGTTTAAGATTAAAACATAACAAAACTCTGCAGGAGTTCGCTTGCACAGTGTCTCTGTGAGCAAGCTAAATATAGAGCTATATATATATTCTCCACTTTCCTGTAAAATTTCCTTGGCAACTTTTCCAGGGTCAAGGTATTTTCTTCAACCTTTTTCCGCACCTGCCTCTGGCAGGGAGGGAGCGGAGGGTGGGGAGAGCCTTCTACTTTTCTATCCAGTTTTCTACTACTACTAGGCTAGTTCAAAGAAAAATAAACTTTTAATAACAGGAACCTCCCAGAGTGGACCGAAAGGTAGGGAGGTCGGTCGGTCGGTAGGAGGTCGGTAGGAGGTAGGTAGGTAGGAGGTAGGTAGGGAGGTCGGTAGGAGGTAGGTAGGGAGGTCGGTAGGAGGTAGGTAGGGAGGTCGGTAGGAGGTAGGTAGGGAGGTCGGTAGGAGGTAGGAGGGAGGGAGGTCGGTCGGTAGGAGGGAGGGAGGTCGGTCGGTAGGAGGTCGGTCGGTCGGTAGGAGGTAGGTCGGTCGGTCGGTCGGTAGGAGGTAGGTAGGGAGGTCGGTCGGTAGGAGGTAGGGAGGGAGGTCGGTCGGTAGGAGGTAGGGAGGGAGTCGGTCGGTCGGTCGGTAGGAGGTCGGTCGGTCGGTAGGAGGTCGGTCGGTCGGTCGGTAGGAGGTCGGTCGGTCGGTAGGAGGTCGGTCGGTCGGTAGGAGGTCGGTCGGTCGGTAGGAGGTCGGTCGGTCGGTCGGTAGGAGGTCGGTCGGTCGGTAGGAGGTCGGTCGGTCGGTAGGAGGTCGGTCGGTCGGTAGGAGGTCGGTCGGTCGGTCGGTAGGAGGTAGGTCGGTCGGTAGGAGGTCGGTCGGTCGGTCGGTCGGTAGGAGGTCGGTCGGTCGGTAGGAGGTCGGTCGGAGGTCGGTCGGTCGGAGGTCGGTCGGTAGGAGGTCGGTCGGTAGGAGGTCGGTCGGTAGGAGGTCGGTCGGTAGGAGGTCGGTCGGTAGGAGGTCGGTCGGTAGGAGGTCGGTCGGTCGGTAGGAGGTCGGTCGGTCGGTAGGAGGTCGGTCGGTCGGAGGTCGGTAGGAGGTCGGTCGGTAGGAGGTTGGTCGGTCGGTCGGTCGGTAGGAGGTCGGTCGGTCGGTCGGTAGGAGGTCGGTCGGTCGGTAGGAGGTCGGTCGGTAGGAGGTCGGTCGGTCGGTAGGAGGTCGGTCGGTCGGTCGGTCGGTAGGAGGTCGGTCGGTCGGTCGGTCGGTCGGTCGGTAGGAGGTCGGTCGGTCGGAGGTCGGTCGGTCGGAGGTCGGTAGGAGGTCGGTAGGAGGTCGGTAGGAGGTCGGTCGGTCGGTAGGAGGTCGGTCGGTAGGAGGTCGGTCGGTAGGAGGTCGGTCGGTAGGAGGTCGGTCGGTCGGAGGTCGGTCGGTCGGAGGTCGGTCGGTCGGAGGTCGGTCGGTCGGTAGGAGGTCGGTCGGTCGGTAGGAGGTCGGTCGGTCGGTAGGAGGTCGGTCGGTCGGTAGGAGGTCGGTCGGTCGGTCGGAGGTCGGTCGGTCGGTAGGAGGTCGGTCGGTAGGAGGTCGGTCGGTAGGAGGTCGGTCGGTAGGAGGTCGGTCGGTCGGTAGGAGGTCGGTCGGTCGGTAGGAGGTCGGTCGGTCGGTAGGAGGTCGGTCGGTCGGTCGGAGGTCGGTCGGTCGGAGGTCGGTCGGTCGGTCGGTCGGTCGGTAGGAGGTCGGTCGGTAGGAGGTCGGTAGGAGGTCGGTCGGTCGGTAGGAGGTCGGTCGGTAGGAGGTCGGTAGGAGGTCGGTCGGTCGGTCGGTAGGAGGTCGGTCGGTCGGTAGGAGGTCGGTCGGTCGGTAGGAGGTCGGTCGGTCGGTAGGAGGTCGGTCGGAGGTCAGTCGGTCGGTCGGTCGGTCAGAGGTCAGTCGGTCGGTCGGTAGGAGGTCAGTCGGTCGGTCGGTAGGAGGTCAGTCGGTCGGTAGGAGGTCAGTCGGTCGGTCGGTAGGTCAGTCGGTCGGTCGTAGGTCAGTCGGTCGGTCGGTAGGTCAGTCGGTCGGTAGGTAGGTAGGTCAGTCGGTTGGTAGGAGGTTAGTCGGTCGGTAGGAGGTCGGTCGGTCGGTAGGAGGTCGGTCGGTCGGTAGGAGGTCGGTCGGTCGGTAGGAGGTCGGTCGGAGGTCAGTCGGTCGGTCGGTCGGTCAGAGGTCAGTCGGTCGGTCGGTAGGAGGTCAGTCGGTCGGTCGGTAGGAGGTCAGTCGGTCGGTAGGAGGTCAGTCGGTCGGTCGGTAGGTCAGTCGGTCGGTCGGTAGGTCAGTCGGTCGGTCGGTAGGTCAGTCGGTCGGTCGGTAGGTCAGTCGGTCGGTCGGTAGGTCAGTCGGTCGGTAGGTAGGTAGGTCAGTCGGTTGGTAGGAGGTTAGTCGGTCGGTAGGAGGTCAGTCGGTCGGTAGGTCTCTCTCTCAAACTTTACATAAATTTTTCATTTATTCTGTTGGTCTACAAAACTTTGTAGGGTTTTGCTGATTCTCATTTCTCAAGTATTTATTTTTAAATTCGTTTTTTTCTTTCCAGCCACTCACCTTTCGCAGCCTTGAATTAAATATTCATTGAGTCAATTTAGTCAAGCATAGGCAGATACTGTAATTAATGAAAAAGTGCTTGAATCATTGTAATAGGGCATCTTGCTAGAAACAGCTCTGGACTAGTGTTAAAATCTAGTCCAGTATTTAGCCCTGATAGTCCCTGTTGAACTCAAGAAAAGGCAAGATCATAGTCTATTACTGAAGCTGGAAGGTATGTTTTGAAGTTTAGCACTAAGGATCCAGAACTTAAGTGCTCCTTCTAGGCAGACAATCCAGTGTTGTGCATGAGTCCAAAATTTTTGAAGCATTTCCAGTGTGCTTTGGCTTATACACCTTTAATTAAGCTATTGCATGTGAATTCATTAAGTGCCTATACACATTGTCTTGTCCAGCTAAATTGGAAAATAAACAAGTGAGAAGAATTCCTATGAATATAATACAGTTGAAATCTAGGAAGTTAAGGCCCTCCAAAGTTTAAGATAGTTATTTAGAATTCTAGTGTTTTGTACATAAATTATCTTTATGCTCATTATCATCACTAACTTTATTAACCCCATCATTATTTAATTTAAAATTAAAATTTCTTATTGTCTAGAACCTCCAGAATACATTGTAACTAATTATTAATACAGTTTTTGTTCAAGTCTAGAAATGGGAGGTTTCAAGTTCTATTAGGGTGTGTCAATTTGGGAGGTGAAAATTAATTTTTGCCAATTCCTTAACTGAGGGGTTTTAAAAATATGTTTTTGGATGTGAAGAATTCAAATCTGCTATTATTTTTGTGATTGCTCAACACTTAGCTTGGTAAATCTACGTTTGATTAAAAAGCACATAAATTGCTCTCGGAAAACAACATTTATTAATTTTAGCTTCTCAAAATGTCAGGTAATGCTATAAAAAATTTAGTTTCTCTGCATAAAACATATCCTAGTAATCATAAAACATCCTTGTAATCATAAAACAACATTAGAAAGTAATGACATCAGTGAAAAAAAAATATTTAAACAACAAGTTTCATCAAGTCTTGCTTTGATTCGTTCTTGGACATCAGCCGCCGACTTGTTTCTTGGCCTCTGATATAGCCCTCACGTTTCTCATGTGTATACACCCTGCCTGCTGCCTCTGACTTGTTTCACACACCTCTCTATTGACTGAGCATGACAGGGCCACTGTGGAACTTGCATAGGCTTGTCAAAGAACTTCTTTACTTCCGCTGTAGTCAGTTTACATGTCAAAGGATGTTCAAATACCCTGTCAGACCAGTCTGTCAGCTCCAACACGAAAGAAGCACTGGGGTTGATGGAAGGTGTCTTCCTGGGATGTACAGAAAGATCTCCAAGTGTGTCATCATCTCCACCCCTCATGTCAACAATCTTTTGGACACCAGCTCTCCTCTCCTCACTGTCATCTGAGCACAAGTGTGTCTGGATTATCATTTCGCTGAATGCATACCATGCTGAGCGCTTGATGGTTGGCAAAACAGCATCCACTACAGCCTTCTTTTGCAGCCTAACTAGCCGCAGCTGAAACAAGATGTGGCGTGGGCCTTCCACCCAAGAGTGTTTTACTTTGATGTTGAACCAACAGGGGTAGTACACACCAACAATGTATTCCACTATCAGCCTTAAGTTGTTGAGGGTTTTGCCTTTAAGGCCATGTTTTGAAACCCATATGTGACAAAGCCTGTTTGCTGTTGTCAACCACCTTGAATGGCTCACTGGACCAATTTCAAGAAGGGCCAGATCTGTGGGAAGTTCTCCTGTCCTTATGGCCTGTGTGATCCTATACCTGTACGCTTGATCAGTAGAGAGATCCTTTACGACATTGTCACTCAGTGAAGTAAGAGGCTCTCCAACTGAGAGTTTGGTGAATGAAGGATCAATTTCAAGTTCGGTTGCAGTGTCTAGCATCTTGCCAATGTTACCTGTCCACTTGTTAGACAAGGTCTTCCCATCCAGTGCTGTGATCAAGTGTCGCAGGGGTAACTCGTTAGTGTGGAGGGCACAAACCAACCAGATCAGCTTATGGCAAAGCTTGACCTCTTCCCAATGCATGGAACCACCTTCCCAGCCAGTGTTAACATTTGTAGAATCACCTCCAATGGCCTGCAGGCTTTTATCAATGCCCTTCTTCTTCATGAAATCTACAAGATTATCAGCAATAACTTCAGCAGGTTTTTTTCTCATTGAGCCTTTCTCAGGAGTGAAGTGGTAGAGATATCTTCCACCTGGCTCACTGCACACAGAATAATGCTCTTCTTTGATGATGCTGGGGAACTGACAATCTGAATTGTCTGCTTTCAGCATAACTTTAGTTGTATCTTGACAGCCATCAAAGAAGATGCAGTCAATTTCATCCTTCTTACAAAGATCATCAAATTCCTGATCCAGGGATCTCATAACTTTTTCTTGGGCCCTCTTGACTTTGTGATCAACTACAAGTCTCTTGTCTTCTCCAGTGATCAAGCCAGCATCCATAAAGGCAGCAGTGGTGATGGCAGCTGTGGCACGCAGGCCAACACCATATCTGATGCTATGCATAGCAACATTAGGTATTTCTAATGTGTTGTACTCTGGCTTTTTATTGGAAGCTGAGACGTGCTTGGTATTTCTAATGTCACTTCATAACTTCCATCCTTTCCATCTTGAGCATCAGCTATTTGTTCTTCATTTTCATCATCAGAGAAAATTATTTCATTTGATGGCATTGAAACATCCTGCTTACTTGTCTGCTTATATTCAGCAAGCCTTCTTCTTTCGTCTTCTTGCCGCTTCTGCTTTTTGACTTGTCTGTTGTGCTCAGGTTGATCTGGCAAGCCAATCTCATGTGGTCCAATAGAACCAGACTTGTCTCTCTGACCTTTAATGAAAGCAAGTTCCTTCACAGGGATCTTCATCTCCCTAGGGCATGTACAGTTAATGAGAGTTTCATTTTTGCAACCAGCATCTGCAAGGCAGCCAAATTCAGAGCAGAGAACAATTTTACACTTGCAACTGAGGATGTGAAAAAGCTTGTCAAGTTTTGCAATGAAAGCCTCTTTGACACGTAGCTTTTCTCTCCCAAGAGATGTTTTTGGCCTGCTCCCAGCTCTCTTGGATCTTGTTTAAGATTGTGACTCGTGAATTTACAATGGGGGCTACAAAAGAATTGTTTGCTCATTCCCACTTTTCAAGCACTTTAGGGTAAATGTCCTTTGCAAGACTGGCTGCTGGGTAGTTTCTCACATCCTCACCACTTTGTTCTCTCAGCAGTAGCCCATATTTCAGAATGTCTCACAGAGTTGGGAGTTCAGAGGGCAACAACTCTCTACCAGTTCCAATTAGGTTGCTCATGTCTGTGAATGTCCCCAGTCTTGTCCTCCTTTTAGAAGCCATTGTAGGTCAATTCCCACTGGTTAGGATGGTAGCACTGACGGACAAGTAATCTTCAGCACACTGATGAATATGTTTCAACCTGTGAAATAAGCAAAAACAGCAGTGCATTATACAGGGTGTCCCAGAATTAACTATTTCAATGAAATCGGACAAATTTTTTAAAAACACACTTTTATTTATGTTTATCATGTTTAATATGTTAAAAATGAATGAATTTCTAAATTTTTTTCATAATTTTATTTTCATAATTTTTTCATTATCTGGTCCAATGAAAGACTGTCTGAAGTCATAGAATGGCAAAGAGACTCTCCAAAAGTTAACGTGTGGCTTGGAATGACCAAATCCAAAATTTATGGTGCTCCATCTTGTTGAAACACAACATTATCAAGAATGCCATCATCAAGAAGCTGTGGTTCGAGAAACTGCTGAAGCATATCAAGGTAGACGGTACCTGTTACAGTTGCTTCCGCAAAGAAGAATGGGCCATAAATTTTGGATTTGGTCATTCCAAGCCACACGTTAACTTTTGGAGAGTCTCTTTGCCATTCTATGACTTCAGACGGTCTTTCATTGGACAAGATAATGAAAAAATTATGAAAATAAAATTACGAACAAAATTTAGAAATTTATACATTTTTCACACACATTAAACATGATAAATATAAATAAAAGTGTGTTTTTAAAAAATTTGTCCGATTTCATTGAAATAGATAGTTAATTCTGGGACACCCTGTATAATTATTAATATAATAATTATTATATAATTCCACAAAAAAGTAAAAAAGGTCACTATTTTTATGTAGCTTCATACCAAGCAAAACTAAATTATATTAAATGAACAAAAATATCTTTAGAATTCCTAAGTCATGCTGCAACCTTTTAGCACCCCTCATATTTGGAATTTGAAAGTTGAAAAATTCGACACACCCTATTGTTCTATTAAATCAAGTTATAAATAAAACTGAAAAACCTAAATTTCTAATTTGCTTTCTACAAATCATTACATATCAGTCATGTTACATGATGGGGAGATTAGTTCCACATTTGACCATCACAGGAAATAAGACTATATAAAAAGTCATACACTGGAATAAAGTTTACTAAATTTGATGATATTTTCAAGTCAAGGGAAAATTCTTGAATTGATTTTCAGTAGCATAGGTCTTGCCTGTACTGTGCTTGTTCTTCTTTATTGTTTATCCTAAAGTCCTTTCTCTTCCTTTTCTGCCTGAACACCTTTTTTCTTGCACCCACTCCTTAACATTCCAGCATATACTGTTTGCTTTCCATCGCTTGAATGTATTGTGGTGGTCTTGCTCTTCCTGCTTGACATTTTTGTGAATGGTCCTTGCTCATTTCATGTCCAGTGTACTGCTTGGGAAAAGATCTTTGAGTCCAGCTTTATCTCTTGCCTTCCAGTCTATTCACTTTGCATGTACTTTGTGGCTGGCCAGTCAAATTGGATTCCTACCATAGGAAGAACTGTTTCCAGAGTCAAATCCAGGTGGGTTCTCCAGGTTCCCACAACAACTTCATAGGCCATACCAGTGAAAATACATATTTCCCAAATTTTGTAGGCCCTGGGCACAGTGCCCACTGTGCCCACTTGATAATCCAGCTATGGTGGGATGGCTCAACTCACACAGCTCTTCTTGATCAGTTGGAATCAAAGGCTTTTCATCTCATCAATTCCCCACCTCTTACTGACTGTCTTCCATCTCTCTCTTTGCTACAATGTTGCCTCATGCCTCACTCTCTCTTTACTATCGCTATTATAATGGACATTGCTCTTCTGAACTCTAACTGCATGTCTCCTCCTTTACAGAGAGCATGCAACACCAGACTTTTGACACTTTCTCATTCCTTTTCTGTCCAACTCTCTAATGAAAGGGTTAATCGGTATTCTCAATCTTTCATCTACTCAACTGGTGAACTCTGGAACAATCTTCCTCAATCTACCTTCCCCCTTGTCTATGACCTTCAATCTTTCAAATGCAGTGTCCAAGCATCTCAAAAACTTTAAACCTTGATTTTGGCTCTCTTCTTCCTCTATGGGAGGTACATTTTTGCAGGGATTCACCCTTAGACCCTACTTCATTATGAAAAAAACATCAGTGTGTATGTGTGTGCAAGTAATTTATGCTTAGTTAAAATATTATGGCATGTACCTCCATTTAAACTAATTTTTGATGAAGGGGACTGGGTACACAAGACCTTAAGGTACCTAACAGTAACAGTGGGCATCAAAACTTTTGTGGAAATAAATGCTGTCTATTAGAGTGGGTTTTTATCATACTATTGCCTGACATTTTCAATTTGTTAATTTATCTATTAACAGTTAAAGTTGCCATGATGGGAATTACATTGATGCAACCTCAATGTTGAGTTGTAATGACATTTGAATTAAACTCTGTGAATCAGACAGCATCTTTAATTGCTATATGGCAGTTTATAGGTCTGTGCCTAAGGTACACACACAGCCAGTTTATTAAATTACCTTATTTCACCTAGTATTTATTAGGCAAAATAAGGGTGTGATGCCCATTACCAAAAAAAAGTGATACCTGTTACATTCCAATTTAACTAGTAGCTAGCTATCAGTGTAACAAGCAAGTTATTTCCAAAGGATTATATGCTACTATAACACTCAAAAACATTATTGAATCAAATAAATTGTTACTCATCATGTGTATAGTGTCATTACATTACATTTCATTTGGAAAACTTCAATGAAGCCACTCAGGCCTATCCAAATAATCCAAGTCATGAGCTACATTTTTAATAATAATAAAATCTTGCAAGATGTCAAACTCAAGTCAGCTAATTAATATACAACTATTTACTACCACCATAGCAGCCTATATAACTAATGAGCTACTGTTTACCAGGGGCATAACTAATGGGGGGGGGGGGGATGTCCCCCCCAACCTTTGAACTAAGGGGGATAATATAGGTTTTGTCCCCACCAACTTTTGATTTAAGTTAGCTTATGTGAAGAAAAATATTTAGTTCTTGAAATAATCTATGATGAGTAAATCTTTAGTTACGGTATATTAGTTCTATTAGTATGCTGGAAAGTATTACTGATTCAGTACTAATACTGCAGTGATAGATACTTTAATGAGACATCTAGTTATTTTTTACTTTAATTATTGCATTTATTGTTTTCCTTTAATGTTAAGTATATACCGTACTTGATATACATAAGGTAGTTGTGAAAATGCTTCTTTGATTTTCCTATTACTATCATAAATATAGATCATTCTCTAAATCATACTATTTTAGAGAACCATTTTGGTTGCAAACACATTACCTACAGGATAGCAGCACAGAAATTCATCGCAGGATTTTTCATCATTATTGTTGTTCCCTGCCCAACTTTTGGAAGCTAGTTATGCTCTTGCTGTTTACTACATCATATGGCAAGTCATTCCAAAAATCTGCTACTCTATGACTGAAGAAGTATTTTTGTACATCAAGTCTACAAGTCTGTTTTCTAATTTCTTATAATGCCCACAAGTTATCCCATCAGTATCTAGTGAGAA
Source organism: Bathynomus jamesi (assembly GCA_023014485.1). NCBI lineage: Eukaryota > Metazoa > Arthropoda > Malacostraca > Isopoda > Cirolanidae > Bathynomus > Bathynomus jamesi. The sequence goes on along the minus strand of JAJOZX010002363.1, from coordinate 359,265 downwards.
AAAGTTATGTACATCTAAATTGTCCAAACCTGAAAACATTTTGAACATCTGTATCATATCTCCCCTCAGACAATCTCTCTCAAAACTAAACATACCTAATTCCTTTAATCTATCCCTGTATTCCAATCTTCTTAGGTTAGGGATAAGCTTGGCTGCCCAACATTGCAAACCTTCAAGCATATCAATATCATGTCTTAGGTGAGGGGACCAAGCTTGAATGCAGTATTCAAAGTGAGGCCTAACAAGAATTATATAATTTACAGATGACTTCCTTACTCTTGTAACTAACATTCCTCTTAATAATACCTAACATTTTATTTGCTTTATTTCTAGCCTCTAAGCACTGCTTAGAGTCAATTCTGCACTAAGTCTTATGTCAGCACTGAATACAAGCGTGATGTAAATGCATGCAATATTGCAGGAAAAAGGTGCTATGTCCAGGAAAGAGGGGTAGGGGGTGCCAAACATCAAACATGCATGAATAGAACCTAACCCACCCACCTCAGACCTAAGCCAATCAACCATACTATGTACTATAGGGGCCACCAGCCACACGATGTCACACCATTATTTTAAATATGGACTTTAGAAGCCATCAAAATAAAAAACAAAAATTTCAATTAATATAAATATGTACATTTGGGACCAACAGCAGCACAATGACATCAATAACATAAATATGGACTTTAGGGTCCACAAAAATAAAACAAATTTCATCTTAATAAATGATAAACATATAAATAAAATGATCAATAACTAGCATGATGGGAGTTACACTCTGTAGGTGTAAGTGAGATCACATCACATATGTAATGAGTGTCACTAGGCCCAGCAAGAGGACTGTTGAAATAAGAAATAACTGGCCTATAAGTATGCCTTGGACATACTTATGATACAAGTATTTTATTCAACTTCCAAAATTAGGTTAGCCAGGGGGAAAAAAAAATGTTGCCAATTACATTTTACGATGGGTGAATTGAACTTCCTTTGGCAGTATGATTAAAATTGGATAATTTGTCATCTATCAATAATAACTTTGACATGGCCCTATTACAGTAAAACCTGCACTATCCAGCAATCAACTATCCAGAAAACTTTAGAAACTGGCAATTTTCATATTAGGCCAATACAATTCACCAATCTAGAAACCGGGAAACTTTCCAATGCCATCCAGAAAAATCTAGAACATCCTTAACATTTTTAATAAAAAATGACAATTTTACTTGTTTCAATTGTCCCATACATACTTAGCATAGTGTTTATGTTGATTACAATATAGTTTACATTGGTGTACAGTGCAGTATAGCCAAAAGTTGAGTTTTACTATTATTGTCTATTGGTTTTTCCTAGGTTAATGGTACCATCAGATAACCGGAAAATTTAGACAACTGGAATCAGGGTTGGCAAAAACCCAGGTTTTTTACAAAAAAAAAAAACAACCCAACTGGGTTTTTGCTAGGTTGAAATTTTTTTTTAGAAAGGTTCGATAATTATGTAGTGCCTAATATATCTACTATTTTATTAATTTATTTATCTAATCTACAATATACAGAGACATGTAAGAAGTAAATAGACAGCCCAGATTTTGCTGTAACAATTTGGCGTAAAAGATTCAACAATTCTGATCGTGTTGCTGGTTTTTTGGGCTTTTTACGTAAAGTCTTGTCTAGTATTGCCCACACGTGTTCTATGGGGTTCATGTCAGGGGACTGACTCAGCCAAGGAAGTCATTTGATACCATTTCGCTCCTCCCATTCTTTCGTCTTTTTTGCAGTGTGGCATGGGGCTCCATCTTCCATGAACAGGCAGCTGTCTTTTTCAATTTGACCACTTGAGAATATTGGCATAAGTCCTTCTTCAAGGATAGAAATGTAGGAAACGAATATTAGTCATAATAATGGCAAAAAAATGGATGCATACATTTTACCATAAAATTAAGGGTGTCTATTTACTTCTTGCATGTCTCTGTATATTAAAAAGACATCTTCATTTCACAGAAAGTTCAGATATGAGAGATAATGACATATTAGAATTTTCTCCATTTTAATTTTAGATCTTTCCTAAAAAGTTATTTCTTAACAGCAGATTTCAGCTTTATTTAGACCTAACTCAAATTTAAATTTTTAAGATGCCAAACTCAAAGAGTTATTGAGGTGGAAGATCTAAAGCTAGCAAATGGGACAAGGTGACTTTATTAAGTGATCAACCTACTAGAGTACTATGCAATTATTGCAAAAAAAGTATCACAAAAAATTGAGTGTGTGAATCATCATCTAGAGAAATGCAGTAAAAGAAAAGTGGGATGTTTTGAAAATGAGGAAAGAGGTATGCCGAGACGCGAATTTGGAGCATCAGTTGAAACTGATTCACTTCCTCCAACTTTGGCTTCTGGCAAAGATGATCCAAAGATTGTAAGTGAAAATGTGCCTGAAATGAGTGACCACCAGTGCAGGTTATTCATCCACATTCTGTCATTCAACACCAATAAAGCATAAAAGGCAAAGATCAATTACACCATTTGTGGTAAGAATGACTGTGGACCAAAAGGAAGAATTAGATTTACAAGTTGCAAGGTTCTTTTTTTCAGCTAACATACCCTTCAACATTTTAGAAAATAAAGAATTTATAAAATTAATCAAAGGTCTAAGATCAGGATATGAACCACCAAACAGGAAAAGGTTGGCATCTGATCTGTTAATAAAAGTTAATGATGAAGTAATCCATGAAATGAAGAATGACCTTAATCTTGATGATTGTACCATTACCCTTAGACAAGATGGCTGGAGTTCAGTAGATAATGATCCTATTATTGCGCACAGTATTCATAATGGAAAAAAGCCATATGTGATTCCAGCAGCAGATGCTGGAAGTACAAAAAAGACAGCAGAATATTGTGCACAGTTAGCTAGAGAAACAATAACAAAAAACTCAAGAAATATATGGCATTGATGTAAGTATAACTATTTTGTAGGTACATTTTATTTTAGTTATAAACTGAATGTAATTCTCCGCCTTGGTATACTCAAATGCTCAGTTCCTTATGAGTTATGACATTTTATTTTAAAGTATTTGCTATATGCACCGATAATGAAAAAAAATGATAAGAATGAGAGAAATTCTTAAGGAGGACAACTACAGTCTTATTACTTATGGCTGTTCAGTACACCATCTAAACTTGGTAGAAAAAGATGTCTCCCCAAAATCAGTTCTCAAGCATGTTGTAGAAATTAACAAATATTTCCGAAACCATCACCAACCTCATGTAAGCTAAAAACAAATCCAATAAATTAGCTACTGTCAGCTTTACTTTTGTGCATTAGCACTGTCAATGTTAGTATTAGCACTGTCACCAGTGTGAATCCTAATTCACAACTCATTAATAAGTTGCATAGGCTATTTATTTATGCTGTCAAATCCAGCAATATGTGATAAAAATTTATATTTTATGGTTGGTTAATGGAGAAAGGAGGTATGATGCCGCAACTACCAAATGAAACCAGATGGAATTCTCTGTTAGAATGCATAAAAACTTATTTGTCAAATTACTCTCTATATATATAGAAATAAGAGGAGAGCATATTGAAGACATTGATCACATCATCAGAAAATTGATAGATAACTTATCTATATAGAGAGAGGCACTCTTACAACACACAACTCTTACTTGTTGGAAATGCTCTAGATAAGGTGTGTTTATATTATGCAGTTAAAATTACTTAACTTTAAATACCAATATTAATTTTAAGATATTTTATAGACTTATAGTAAGCGCCTCGGTGGTGTAGTGGTTAGCGTCGCTCACTACGAATCCATCAGCCCTGGGTTTGAGACCCAATGGCAGCCAGCATGTAGCAAAACCCAGCTATTCATCCTTCCACACAATTAAAGAAAGTGGTTGGTAGATAAATGGGTACCCTAAGTGGCCTAGTGGTTAAGACACTGGGCTGCTGATGGGGCGTGGTTTGGATTCCACATTAAACTGTAGGTCTAAGGTGGAGTGAAAAGCTTGACCTTCGTCAGAATGAACAATTCGGGTGGAAGCTAACCAAAGGTTACAGTGCACATTTTATTTATAGAATCCTGTACTAAAGCACTACTAATAAATAATTAAAATACACCATTTTATATGTGTTGTAACTTGTAACACCAAAAAATAAATTCTAATAATGCATAATTCTAAATGTTTACAGATGTTTTCATTCAGCCATATATATGAGGGGTCACACGTCTTAAGATACTTAAGTGCCACCACAGGCAAAAATGTGTTTTTGATGGATATCATTATTTTCACCCTTCCTCTATCGCGTAGTTTGGGTTATAATGACCTTACGACAATAGAAGTATGGTTAAAAACCTTATGAAGCAAACTACTTTTTTCACCTCTATCACCAGCTAAAAGTTCACCCAAAGTTCGGCATAATAAGAAAATAAAAAAATAAAAAAAAATATACAGGGTGTCCGAGAATTATCTGTACAATTTTTGGCTGCTATTAAAAGTCAACCATGAAGTGTAGAAATTCCAGTGTTGCCCCATTTTACAGAGAATCTCATTAAGTTTTTTCTGATACCAAGTTTTGACAAGTTTTTTAGAAATTCAAGTGTGTCCGAACATTATCTGTACAATTTCATCTTTTAATAAAATTCTTGATAACACACGTAAAATTCTTAAACAAGATTATTTAGAATCTGTATTTTCAAAAGTTTCTTTTATTAAAGTAACGTTGTTACAAACATTCGATATGTGCACCATTAGTGATTCGCAAAACATCCAATCGATACTCCAAATGTTGCCATGTACGCTGCAGCATATCCACATCAATTCGCTCAAAAGCAGCTGTGATTCTTGCTTTTAAATCATCAATGTCTGTCACCTGCGTACATTTCTAAAAAACTTGTCAAAACGTGGTATCAGAAAAAACTTAATGAGATTCTCTGTAAAATGGGACAACACTGGAATTTCTACACTTCATGGTTGACTTTTAATAACAGCCAAAAATTGTACAGATAATTCTGGGATACCCTGTATATAAAATATAAAAATCTATTCCAAAAACTCATCAACATCTTCATTAGCATACTTAGAACTCTAATTTAGCCAAAAATGAACGTTCTAGCTCAATTAATAACAGAGATACTATTGCAAGAATATTGCTGAACTTTGGAGGCAATTTCTGGCGAATTTTAATTTTGGTGCCTAGGTACCTTAAGACGCGGGACCCCTCATATAACTAGTATTTTTATTTTTTTGTTACAGTTGCAGGCTGATTATACAACATTATCTGATGCTATTGAAATTTGGCTCAATTTAATCTAAGATGAAAAATTAGTTCCATACAAAGAAGATATTATTAAGAGATTTAAAAAAGCTATGGAGCCATGTCATCTTTTGGCAAATATAACTGACCCAAAGTATGAAGGTAAATAGTACCTAAATGCTTGACTACTATCAATATATAAAACATAGGTAACTCAACTGTATGGGCAGAAGAGTTTTCTCTAATCTGAATCAAATCATCTGGCATTGCCATATTAGATAACAATTAGCATAAATTAGATACCATAACATAATTTATATAATCTATATCATTAGCTTTATTTTTGTTTCCACACAGTTCTATTATTTTTCAGGACAAAAACTGAAGAGAGTTCAAGAGGAAGAGGCTGAAGAATGGCTGATTGAAATAAATTCAGAATACATAGCAGGATATTATGCATTCCACTTGAAAGAAGCATTAATTTTTCCTCCTTATTTATTCAAAGATAGTATAGTGAGCTCTACATCAGCTAGTAATTGGTGGAAAATTGTTGAAATGAAAGAAAAAAAAGAGACCAGGTTACCATTAGGTTTTGCTAAATTTATGAGATCTATTCATAGTTGTCTGGCCAGTTCTGGATCATTGAAAAGATTTTTTTTCAATGTTTGGCTTGGTATGGAGTAAAATGCGAAATAGGTTAGAGAAAGAAAAGGCAGAAATGTTGGTTTGAATCTACCACCACCTAAGGTCAAAAGATGCCAAACATACTGATCAATAACGCAGCTCAACAAAAAAAAATTTTTGTTTCGTTGCCAAGGAAATTCATACGAATTTATGGTATTTTGGGGTTGCTGAATTCCAAAATGAAAGTAGTTTTTCCGATTTGGCTCTAGTTCTTGAGATAATGAATACCCTCAATTAATAGGAAACGTAACCATAACGCGTGCATATGGGAAACTACCGGAACATTCTAGATGGTGACACACGCGAATATTCTTAGTGTTTACTCCGCGATCATTCTAGAATATTCCCCCTCCGTATATAAGTCATCGGCCACCCAACCACCAGTAGTTTGGTTGACCTTTGGTTGGCCTTTGGTTGGCCTTTGGTTGACAGGGAAAAAATTATCCTCCCACCACTTCATATCAAGCTGGGACTAATGAAACAATTTGTTAAGGCCTTGGACAAAGATGGCAATTGCTTCAAATACATTTGTAGATCGTTCCCTGGACTAAGTATGGAAAAACTAAAAGCTGGAATCTTTGATGACCCTCAAATCCGTACACTTATCAAGGATTCTAATTTCACAAAATTTATGAATGGTGTTGAAGCTTCTGCCTGGTGCAGTTATGTCTCAGTTGTCAAGAACTTCTTGGGTAACCACAAAGCAGACAATTATGAAGAACTGGTGCAAAACATGCTCACAAACTTTGAAAAGTTGGGTACTGATATGAGCCACTTACACAGATTTCCGGATAATCTTGGTGATTTTAGCGAGGAACAAGGGGAGAGGTTTCATCAAGATATCAAGGTGATGGAGGAAAGGTATCAAGGCAGATGGGACAGACACATGATGGCAGACTATTGCTGGAACCTCCATGATTGTCCTGATAACCCACATAAAAGAGAATCGTACAAACAGAGATTTACTATACATTAATTGTAATTATGCGAATCAGCTTACTGTGTTTATCTGTTATTATACCGAATAAAATGCCATTATGTATTTCATGTGTTTACTTTTGTATGATTTGAGACAATTTCAATGTGATTTGTAAGTAGGCTCCGCCTGAACATTAAATTTTTTGTATTTTTACGTGTTTCAATGGGGTACCAATTATCTCATAAATTAGAGCCAATCTAGCAAAACCGATGTCATATTCGGAATCAGCACCACAAAGTTACCCCAAAATCACTCTAATATGATTGGCAATAAAATGAGTGTTGACCAGTGTAATCAATATTAGGTACCACTTAAATTATTTAAATTATAAAGCTGAAAAGAAACATGATTTATTTTCAGATATAGGTAGCTAATTAGAAGATAGATAAATTAGATACAGTATTAGATATAAGGTTCATAATGAAACATGTCAAATAAATAGTTTCTGGAAATTTTAGTTTATATTGACCTTATCACATTAATTATAGCTTATAGTTGTTAATATATAAGACTGCATAACCATATTATAAAAAATGCCAAGTTAAAAATAAGTTTATGAGCAAGTAAATTCATGTGGGTTTTTAGGTTGGGTTTTTGGTGGGTTTTTGGTCTTGGGTTTTGGGTTTTTGGGTGCCAACCCTGAGTGGAATGGCCTAATCCCTGAGCTTGCTGGATAATGAAGGTTTTATTGTATAGTGTATGAAAGCCATTGTGATTGCACTATAAATACTCTGTTTTGATTTAATAAAAATTACTGATTTTATGCATTTGCTCATACCATGCAACATTGTGTTATATTTTTTACCATAACTTTCTTTTGGCTAAAGTTATGTCAGTTTTCTTTCTAGAATCTAAAAATAGAGTTTAAGCTTTAATTTGATATAAGATTTTTATTGATTTGACAAATTCTCAAATATGACACTTAGGTTGACATTTTCATAGAGTGACCTGGCTGAGTCTTGCTAAAAAAAAAACACCTTATGATCATTCATATGAGTATGAAGTTTCATCAATTTACATCAAGTGGACCTTCAATTTGACCTTGACCTTTGATAGAGGGACCAAAGTCTTGCTCACAACACCATCTTGTGATAATGTGAAGTTTTATCAATTTATGTAGAGCAGTTCAAAAGTTATGGCATGCACTTCCACTTGATCTTTGACCTCTATTTGTAACCTTGACCTTTGATGCAGGAACATGATTTTTTCTCATGACACTTATCATGATTCATGTACATGTGAAGTTCCATCAGTTAATATTAAGTGGTTCAAAAGTTATGGCCCAGACACAAAAGTGTGATGAACAGATGGATGAAAGGATGGACAAACAGAGAGAGAGAATCCAGTATGGCCCCTCCAAATTTACTTGGTTGAGGACATAAAAAAAATTGAAGTGCAAAAATAAAAATTTATCTGGTTAGGGACATAAAAAAAATGTAAATGAAAAAATAAAAAAATAAATAAAATTGGTGACTAAAATCACCATTGCTGTATGGAGTCACTGTCTTATGGCATGTGTGGCCAAGTGTATCTCAATTTTGGTAAATGATAAAAAATCAAAATATTTGCTGTAAATGTTCCACCTTGCAGCTATCTATGATAATAGGCCAATGGTATATTAGTTTTTTAAAATTCCTTTCCTATGAATGGAAAATGAAATAAGGCACAGTGATTTACTTTTGTATATGGCAATACCCCGTTAAACACACTGGATGCATTCCTGGAGAAGAGAGCTTTCAGTGAATCAGCTTTCAATGGGGTCATTATAACATACTTAAACAAAGGGTTCTGTTTCTGAAAAAGCTCATGCAATGCAAAATCATGCAGGTTGGAGCTATCTCCCCATAATATAAATGGGGTTAGGGAGTTCAGTTTAAAAAATCATATATAAAGTCAATTTTACCTGAATAAAAGCTTTTAAATCACTGTACAATAAATGTATATAAATAATGCATGTAAAATAATATGGAACAAATACCTATAAATAGTAAAAACTTGTAAAAAAACAAATTTCAAAAACATCACTATAAACATAATGTAATAATCCAGAGGAGTGCAAGAAAGACCTGATTGTTAATATATTAATGTTCGCTAGCAATTGAGTCATTCCAGCTCAACTGGTACAGATTTCAGAAAGTTGGTCGGGTGACCATCTCCGATTTTCTTCAAATTTTCAGGGTTGATTGATACACCATTCAATAGCTTAAATCTAAAATTTTAGCTTCCTCAGTCAAAAACTTTTAATTTTATGGTCACTTAAATGGCCCCCACCTTCGACAAAAAATGCCCATGTTGTGCTTGATCAGCCAACGCCTTCATTTTGAGAGGCCTTGAAAAGTGTCTTCTAATAGGAGTAGAAGCAGTGGCGGCTTGTGACTAAAAATTCTAGGGGTGCTGTCTCTAAGAATGGGTTGAAATAATTACCGAAATAAAAGGATGAGCATTGAGCAATGAATAAAAGTTTCAAAAGTTATTGAAAAAGTTATTCACTGAGCTCATCCTTATATTGTTCTTGATTATTTTAATTGTAAATAAAAAATTTAGGGGTACTGCAGTTCCGCAGTGCCTACCGACGAGCCGCCACTGAGTAGAAGCTTCAAATTTGTCATGCCAATAACTTCTGGTGGGCTTTTCAATTTTGCAAGCTAAAAGGATGTGGAACAAATAGTTTCTGAGTTACAAGGGCTTAAACATGGCTCCATTTTGAAGCTTGCATCAATTCCTCCCACTTTTACGACTGTACCATTTTCAAAAGTTTTAGTTCTACATCAATCACAGCTGTTTTAATACTCCTAATAGTCTCCATGGGTTGTAAATTTATGAGTGAAATAAAAAAATAACCAAAAAAGGATTTATTTCTATTTTTAAAAATTTCCAAAAGTTGATATTTTCACAAAATTTGCAAAATTAACATCAACTTTGGGGCTTAATATAAAGGTGTCCGAAATTAGTCAGGGAGTTGATACTTCTAGTAAAGAAAGATACATATGTGTACAAAGACATATATTAAGGAGTAGATCTCAACTCAACTCCTCCATATAGTTTTGGCTATTCAAAGAAAAGTACTTTTTGTGAAAAATTCTGAAATGTTTAAATTTCTTTTTACAACATTGAATTGTAATTTTACTTCCATTTTATTACTTGGTAAGTTAATTCACAAATGTTAAATTATCTAAATAAGTTTTACTCATAAAAAAGACATAATATATACCTAGATTATTACTACATTTGCAGTTAACACAACAGATGGACCAGCTTGTAGGCTCAATACTTGGATCTACCTAAGTAAATCATGTAGAACCGTGTTCTACTGCTCTTTAAGCACTTCCTAGTAATTTAAATTATGCAGTTAGTACAGATAAACTAGCAGTAACCACCATTTTCAGTACAAAACCTTAAATTTAAGTAGCTTTGTTGTATTACTTCCCTTAATACAAGTGTACAGTACTTAGCTATATACAATAATGAATTCCTGAGTTTTTAAGCATGTGAATTATTGGCTATAAGTTCATATTCTTTTTTTAATATGTGTTGTTTTATGTAAATTCGTATGTAAACTTATATATAGCTAATAACTCTTATGTTTAGACACTGACTCAGGAATTTATTATTGTACTCAGGCTTTAAGTCTGATTGTCTTCAACACTCCATGGCCTCACAGCCATAAATTGGCAATTTATTATTCAGCTTGATACAGGTCTGTAGTTACTTAGGCTTTTTTTAAAATACTCCTCAATTTTAGATAAACAATCATTTGATAACTTGTACTGTCTCCCCATTTTCCCAGCAACTGTAGGTGGTTCAATTGAACACAAAACATGTTGGAATGGAATCCAGCAAATGTCCTCTTGTTCAGGCCATTTAAAAGGATTCTTTTTCATGAAATTTACTAATAGATCCTTCTCAGTATCACACACTTCAACTATGTTTCCAACAAACCAGTCACCTTCATAGAAACAGGCCACATATGTACCAGGTTTATATTGGTAAGCCACATTTTCTTGTGTAGCATTGAGGAAGGAAAGTTGTACGTTAAAGAAATTTTCATCACTAGAAATTTTGTACAGTTTAATGCCTGTTGATGAAGGTCTAAAGCAGTGATATGAAGGGTTCCTGGGATTGTCTTAATTAAGGAATACCTTTTTTCTAACTCAAATAAATTAGCATTTTCCTCAATTTTAGCTGAATCAATGTACAGAAATTGTATACCATTAATATTAGATTTGCACCAATCGAACATCTCTTTTGGATTGGTGATGTGACCTTTACTTGTTGCTTGTAGACTTGCCCGGGCAACTAACCTTTTGACGGTGCCACCAACACCATCACAGGGGCTCTTTCCGTGAGAGGTGGCAAAAAGTTCCATTCACATGTTAGTTGGAAATCTTTTTCATGTAACACTGAATTAATGATGTTTTTATAGTTTTTATATTGACTTGCTGCGCCATCGCTAAAGTAACAAATATGTTTTAGTTTAGGATTCTGACTTTTAAGTAATTTCAAGGCTTCACATAAAAAAGAATGAACTGCAGTTGTGTTGTGTGTAAGTGAATCTGATATTACACAAAAATTTGTAACTTTTAGTTCACATCAACTTTTTGATAGCAGACTACCGGATGCAAGGTAGCCTGGGTATTGTCCCAGTGATGCCCTTGTACGGCATCCTGAATTATAAAACTATAGTTTTCAGAGAAGTCAACAAGCACTAATGCTGTAGAATCATTGAGGTTTTCTTTACAGTCGGACAAATATTTTGATTGGGCTTTTGCTATGAAATGGTGTACTTTCAACTTTTTTGCACTTTCACATATGTCTTCTACTACATTCGAAACACTTTTTGTCATTGTGACCAGTTGGGTATGGTCTGTATGAAGCCACTGCTTAAAGGAAACCTCATCATCCATGTCATAATCATTGTTTTCAAAAATGGTAAGAAGCCAATCCCGTAATTCATTTAAACCAGGACATGTTTTGCAGTTATTAATCATGCAGTTTCTGGTTTCAGTGTTGCAGACTATTTTCCCTAGTAACTCTCTTAATTCTACTTTGACGGGGAGTGATTCACATAAAAGTTTAAAGTTCTGGTGTATTTCACAAATGCATACATTGTGTGATCCTTTACTCCCCACACCCATACACCATTTTGGTCTCAGTTCAAAAAACTTTGATTTGGAGATTTTGTCGTTTGGATATTTATTTTTGTAAAGCGTATATAATTCTCTGATATTTGTCAACAACAGTATTTTCTGCTTGTGAACCTTCCCTTGTGGTGTTTTTATTGATTTGTAGTCTTTTTTACCAGGGCATTCTCTAGTATATTCATTGTTTTGGAAAAATTCTATCACTCTTTCCTTTATTTCATCGCTTATACCCTTGCTACTCTTTTTATTTCTCATTATAGGAAGGATACCTTCTTTTCTCTTTAAGGCCCTCACAGCATTAACCATTCTGGCTGACACTTCAAATTCTTTCATAATTCTTTCTCTGGACCAGGTTTTACCAATTGGAAGGTGTTAGAATTTGTATCTTTTCTTGTCTGGTACTAGTTTTACACTTTTCTTTCAGTTCCTCTATCATATGCTGATAACACTTTTCTTCCTCACTCTCTATAGGTTTCTCCGCTTCCTCATCCAAAATGCTAGGCTTCATATGAAGTACTTTTGACAGCTTTGATTTTGTTGATGTTTCAATTTGCTTTAGTTTCCTTTTCGCGTAAAACTTTCGATCTCTTGCTCTTACATACTTAATGGGTGAGCATTCTAGTGAACCTAACGTTTCGTCAAATGTCTCCTTAACTATTTCTTCTGGAACATATTCATCACTACCTGAGTCTTTTTCATCTTCAATCGTCTTGGCTCTAGAGAAGCATGTTGAGCAAAGTTTCTGTCCTGGTATCAGATTCAGTCTAGTTGCTATGTCTTTGTCAATAATTTGTAGTGATTCTGCAAATAAAGTAGGGTAATGTAAACTCTAAACACATTGGAAAATAATTTTAAAACCTCAACATTTGGTTATAGGCTATTCGTATAAAATATTCAAAACATATGCATTCAGTAGCACAGTATATAGCCTACCCTATTAAAATTAAATAGCTAATTTAGGTTACAATTTACAATATAAACTTCTTTATGAAATATAAATATATTAGTACCTATATTTACTTACTTGTTATCTTCTTTCGATGATTTCTCCATGGATCTTGGCAGCTACGTTGCATTTGTTGGTAATGCATTCCAAACATTTTTTCATGGTGGTAGCATACAGTAGCACTATTTGGGTTGATTACAGTTGCTTTTGTTCTCCACAATAGCAGTTTCCTTGTTTCATCTGTCAGCTCATGTAAGGTATACATACCCACCTTCCTGGTGAGTCTGTGTTCATGACATGGATCATCCAAGTACATACCAAAGCTGCACTTTGATTCTTGATTAGAATAAGCCATTATTACAGGCAGTAAAATTAAGTTAATTGCTCTAGTTAAATTTTCTGAAAATAAAAGATCATGATCTATAAAATAGGCCTGGACATTAATGATTAACCATCATGTTTTACATTTATAAGAATATACAAAGCGAAATGAGCTACCCAGAGCCCTTGAGTCGCTGGTTGTTTTGACAGACATATTAAATTTCTTGTATGTTTTAGACTTATTTACATATTATTACAATTGTAAATCAACTTAATAAGTAATAAAATGGAAGTAAAATTACAATTCAATGTCATAAATAGAAATTTAAAAATTTAAAATTTTGCAAAAATTTGAGATTTTTCACAAAAAGCACTTTTCTTTGAATCACCAAAACTATATGAAGGAGTTGAGTTGAGATCTATTCCTTAATATGTTTTTTTACACATATGTATCTTTCTTTACTAGAAGTATCAACTCCCTGACTAATTTCGGACACCTTTATATTAAGCCCCAAAGTTGATGTTAATTTTGCAAATTTTGTGAAAATATCAACTTTTGGAAATTTTTAAAAATAAAAATAAATCCTTTTTTGGTTATTTTTTTATTTCACTCATAAATTTACAACCCATAGAGACTATTAGGAGTATTAAAACAGCTGTGATTGATGTAGAACTAAAACTTTTGAAAATGGAGTCGTAAAAGTGGGAGGAATTGATGCAAGCTTCAAAATGGAGCCATATTTAAGCCCTTGTAACTTAGAAACTATTTGTTCCACAGCCTTTTTGCTTGCAAAATTGAAAAGCCCACCAGAAGTTGTATTGGCATGACAAATTTGAAGCTTCTACTCCTATTAGAAGACACTTTTCAAGGCCTCTCAAAATGAAGGCATTGGCCAATCAAGCCCAACATGGCCATTTTTTGTCGAAGGTGGGGGCCATTTAAGCGACCATAAAATTAAAAGTTTTTGACTGAGAAAGCTAAAATTTTAGATTTAAGCTATTGAATGGTGTATGAATCAACCCTGAAAATTTGAAGAAAATCGGAGATGGTCACCCGACCACCCCTGTACCAATTGAGCTGGAATGACCCAATTACTAAATAATGATCACTCACCTCTAGAATATATGCCACCCAGCCCACTAAATTCAATTTCTTTTGTCCCTGCTACCTCTACTGAGGTCCGGAATATTATTGGTAAATTAAAAAATACAAAAAATAGCATTCATAACATTCCTGTACCTATATTGAGACTTGTTAAAGATATTTGTAACTTTGGCTAAAATTATCAATCAAAGTATTTCCAAAGGAATATTCCCATCAATGCTAAAAACTGGTTGTATTAACACCCCTTTTTAAAGGGGGTGATCCTACACAAGCATCAAATTACAGGCTGGTGTGTTCATTATCTGTGTTCAGAAAAGGTTTTGAAAAAATTGTAAAATGTAGAATGCAGCAATATTTAGAATCCTACAATTTATTATCTCCAAATCAATATGGCTTCTGTAATAATAAAAGAATGGAAATGGCTATTTTAAATCTTATGGAAATTGCAAATATAGCTAAAGAGAACAAAGAAATAATGATATCAATATTTATGGATTTGAGTAAGGACTTTGATGTAACAGACCATAATATTCTACTTAATAAAATATATTGTTACAGCTTTAGAGGAGCAATCAGTGATTGGTTTAAAAGTTATTTGTCCAATAGATATCATTTTGTATCAGTAAACAAGTTTTGCTCAACTAAAGCGCTTGTCAAACATGGAGTGCCACAGGGCTCAGTTCTGGGTCCACTGTTATTTTTATTATATATAAATGACCTTCCACGTTCATCTGATATACTGAACTTTCATAATGTTTGCAGATGATACAACTGTCTTTTTCTTGCAAAGATGTTGTGCAGGTTATGAAGTTTCTCACAACCCCCCCCTGATTTTCAAATCCCCCTTTTGGGGTTGTCGAGTTTTTCATAAAAACCTCACCCTAATTTTCAAGTAGTCCTATCTGGTTCTTCTCAAGTTTTTCTCTCCCCACAGGAGTCTAGTTAGTAAGCCTCCTGTTAATTGCCTTTAAAGGTATGATGTTAAGTGCTCTAGCTTGTAATCCTTGGCCAGTGCACAATTGGAATAAAGACTTGTTCATAATCCTTATTCCTAGTTATTGTGTTGTTGTCATTTGTATTTCACAATCATTATCATTATTAATTATTATTATTAAAGGTAGACATATATATAGGTTGTTGAAACTGTGACTGAGTATAGATAGGTTTGCCACCCTGTCATTTAACTAGCTAGAGAACCAATTATCATTATTATGGTCACCAGTCACATTATTCCAGAGTCGGGTTTTTGCCCATGCTTGTTTGGCACTGATTATAGGTTAACTCATGTGAGATAGGTTTGCCATAATTGTCAATGTTTGTAATTATTATTTTTTATGTTGGTTATTTATTATTTATGTGCTTTGATTTCATGAGTAAATTATGTTTTCCAGTGATCAATTATGAAGTCATGATTCCAGTTAATGTTTGTTGATTAATCGCCTGTTATGTTATGTTATTATTGTGATCAATGGTGCCTGGTGCATGTAACTAATAATCTTGTGTTGTCTAGGCAACCAGTTGGGATTCAACTCACGTGGTCCAGATTCATCAGGTTTGGATTGTGGATCCAATCCAGTGGGAGCTACACAGTCCATTGAGGTTGTGTCAACCACTGTTGGCCACTGGGATCTGCCCTGGAATCAGGCCAGTGACCCTAATCTTACTAACTAGCCAGTGTATAAGGTGTATAAAGTGTATAACGAAATTGAAACTCAGGTCATAAGGGGGGGTCAAGTTTGGAGGGTAGCTAGGCTGGGACAAGGGTTAACATTCTGTGCAAGTCTTTTCCGGTACTTGTCTCCCACTTGCTTTCTATCCTTTCTGCCAAATCTCACTAAGTGTTATTGGTTTTCCAGAGGTTTTGTTAATTGTGATTCATTGCCAGTCTTTTTGCTATGTTTATACCATCACGCTGAATAATTGTTTATTTCAGATATAATAAAGAGAAAAACAAAGAGTAGTTTACTTCTATTCGGTCTACCTTTGAATTCTAGCCCTTTCTTGGACCCTGAGTGGTTGGTTCTCCTACTCATTGGAGAGTCAGATTTAGACACCCAAACTGGGGGAAGTCCTTTACAGTTGACGTGCAAGTCAGACCTGAATAATCTCCTGGAAGTGAACCACTGACAAGAGAGGCATTCCTAAATACCAGAGGAGATTACATCTTTGCCCACTCTCTTGACTATCCCAAACACAGAAATGTGAAAAGGTGCTGGGTGGTTCGACAATACAGATACTTGGGGACTACGGCCTACTCAGCCACCGCAGCAATGTTAATTCAGCTAAGAATATATTTAATTCAGAATTCATCAGTGTAATGAAATGGTTTGACCACCAATAAACTCTTCCTAAATACCAGTAAAACAAATTTCATGATTTTTACTAATAAAAGAAATGTATATCTTGGTAAACTTAATATTAATGAAATCGCTATAAAGGAGTGCACTGTAACAAAATTTCTTGGTGTAATGCTAGAGAAGAATTTGCAATGAAGTGATCATGTAAATTATATCACAAAAAAGATTTCAAGGAGCATTGCTATAATGTTTAAACTTAAAAATGTAGTCCCTAAACAAGTTTTATTGACTCTTTATCATACTCTTGTTCTTCCTTATATAACAGACTGCACTCTTGTTTGGGGAAACTCCACTAACAATGCATTAAATGGTATCTCTGTCATCCAAAAACGAGCAATAAGGTTATTATCTGATGCTGATTTCCTTGATCACTCTAGTGCATTATTTAAAGAGCTAAACCTACTAAAGCTCAATGATATAACCAAACTGGCACATTTTATTTTTATTTACAAGTGTAAGAACAAAATCATTAATTTACAATGGGTAAATAGATATTTTGTTAACTCATCAAGAAATCCACTCGTATCAGACCAGAAATACTGTAGATCAAAGCTTGTTATATAGCTACCTTAATTTAGATTGTCTTCATCTCAAAAACTACCCATTTTCATTGGATTGAAACCAGGGTTTCGGAGCCAGTAAAAAAACTTCTGGCTCCGACTCCGGCTCCGGAGCAGAAATTTTTTACAGTCTGGCTCCGGCTCTTTTATAGTAAATTCTGTTAATTATAAAATAAATATCTAGATTTATATAACTAATTGTCCAATTTAAAATATTGCACAAAAATATTTTATTATTAAATCACTTTAATACTCAAAATTTAAATTTCTTATGATTTTAAATTAGGCAAATATAATGATAGAATGAAGTTATTTAAATAACTAAAGGAAAATGATGAAAACTAAATGATATTAAATATTTATTAACAATGGTAGCTTATATAAATTAGAGAAACTTGCCTCCTAATTAGTTCAAAGTTCAAACTTAAGAATTCTCGTATGGAAAATAGTAACAATCAAACTTTCTGAGATAATATATGCATCTTTTTTTAAGTGTTGAAACTTGAAAGCTTCATGAAAGCCAACTTGGCTTGAAAAAGAGCTGAATATTTCAAAAAATTCAGTTTTTAAATTTTTAATAGGTTATATTATTTACTTAAAAAGAGATTTTTTTTTAGTCAAAAAGTTTTGTAATTTAATTAACAAAAGCAATTCAACTAAAAGTCAAAAGTTCAAACTACTAATACATATTATAAAAGAAAATTTACAAAATCATTTACCCTACGCTTATAAAATCAATACTACTCCTTGGATTAACAAATGAAAACTAATGCAAAATTTTTTTTATTCTAGCTAAGGTATAATCAAACTAATTTTAAACATAAAATCAAGATATTCTTCCACACGTTGAAATATTTCCCGAAGCATCAGAAACTTCACAAATACAAACATAGTGTTTCTTATCTGAACTTTCAGTAAAATACTTGAATATATCAGACTTCTTTATTGAATCTCTATCCATTATGAAGGGTCATAGACTGATAATTATAATTAAAGAATCAAGTACAAATTACAAAGAATCTGAAAAAAAAGAAATTTAGCAATACAAGATAATTGACCTAAAAATAAAAATAGTTCAATCCAAGTCAGAAGGACCAACCTTACTAGGTACATGACTCCAGATTTGAACAAATTTACTGGAGCACAGCTCTGAATTTACTTTTTTTCCCCTTACACCACTAGATAGGTTAATGATAGTAAACTCTTGAATTGACGACATACCAATTACAAATTGTTTTAGCTAAACATAATAATACAATAATGTACAGTTTATAACTCACCTTAAGTTTATTTATTCATTGCAGCAGCAACAGTGGACGATGTTAGACCTTGCATGTAGGCATTTGTTGTGAATTTACCGCCATGTATGCTTGGCCACTGATCAATGGCTTTCTGTGTGATCATTACAGCAGATCTAGTGCCTGGAGCTGGACCCCCCTTCACAATTCTGCACAGCTTAGTCAAATGAGATGGCTTAATGGATCCTTTGTGTTCAACAATGTAACCAAGAATGGAGAATGTCCCTTCAGCTGGTGCTTCACTCCAGGCAGTTGATCCATCTTTATCAAAATGCTTTAATCTCTCTGTGATTCCTTTCCACAGCTGTTCTATATATTCTGTCAGCCAATTTATCACTGAGTCTTTTGTAAAACTACTTTCAGATCTGGTTCTGGATGGTCTAGCAACTTCAGCAACCTGGTAGTAATCAGAACGTTTCTTGATGTATTTGTAAACTTCATTTAGGATGTAATCCTCAGCTGTTAGTTCCTTTTGCTGCCCTGTGGTATCGTGCTTAAATTCAGAAACTACATCATTTGCATTTCCTCCATTAGCTAATTTGGAAATTGTTTCCATCACTCTTAACATAACAGTTTTCCCTCCTCCTTTATAAAATATATTTTCTACAAATTCTGCACTAACTGTGGTTTTTTGAGCTACTTGCAACATAATCTTTGTTACATAGGAAATCAATACATAGAACTTGGCACTAATTTCTTTCTCTTGTGGATGATAAAAAAAAACACAATTTTCCACAAATCTGTCAAATTGATCAAATTCGTAATTAACCATGCGAGTATCAGATTTGAGTTTTGGTCTCTTAAAACCAATGATATTGTCAAGAACCATATTGGTATAGTCAAGGCCTGATCTCAGATTTGAAGAGTGATTCTGAATAAAGTCTAAAAGCTCACTTAGTTTACAAATTTTCTTCAATGCATCAACGTGGGCTCTGTTCACAAGATGCATTAAGTCCCATCGAAATTTGAAATTTTCTCCAAACAACTTTTTCATTTCATTTTTAAATGGCTCGTTGTCCTTACAAAAAGCCCCATCTCCAACCATTCCAGATACCTTGGATTTAATTGCTTCTTCAGATAGTTTCAAGTGATTAGGAGACTTCAACACATCAAAAATTTCATTGGCCAAATAAACTCCTGATTTGCTGCGTACTAAATTTATCCCAGCAAGTTTTACAGTCTTATCTTCTTCACTCATAACTAATACAACTAGCATGCTTAATCCCAAAATTGTTCCAATGTCAGCTGTTATTGTTACTGAAGTTTGTTCTAAGAACCACTTTACAGTTTGTTCTTTAAGTTGATTATCTAATAGCTCACAAATTGTCTCGCACGCATGTGTGCTATGATTCAAATTTCCAACCTCACAACCTGACCTATGTAATACAGCTAGAAGTACTGGATATAGAGCCCATGCAGTGTTTGTTTTCATTATGTAGTATAAGATGTTGCCACATAAGTCTTCTATGCGTTTAGTAGTGTTCCGAGAAGATGTTTTCATCACTTCATAAACAGCAGCTCTTTGATGATGCTGAAGTTTAATTAAATGTCTCTTCAGGTGGGTTTTCAGATTTATAAACCATCTCTCTTGATTTTCTCCTTGTTTGCATACATAGGTTAAATCTTTAACATTGAAGTAACCTTTTATGTTAGAATGTTTGTCTGAAGCACATGCTTTGGGGTCTGTGCAAGCTATGCAATATAATGTAAACATTTTATCATCAGAAGCATCATTAATATCTTCTTGATTATCATCATCTTCATCCTCAACAGCTATATCTACATCAGGCATATTAGTGTCACTATTTGCAATGTTTTCCATTATATCACTTGGTACTGAAAATGAATCATCAGCATGCCCTAGATCCTTCTTTTCCACCAATTTGAATGTAGATTTGATCAAATCATTGTTCAGGATTTCTTGTATTGATTTACACTTGCTTAAATGGGCTATGGAAATGTCAAATTTGTTGCTTTTTGCTTTATTAGATTTGGATGCAACACTTGAACTTGAAGGCATATTTTGACTCTTCTCTTTATTAACCACAACAGCTTGGTGAGTTTCTTTTGTTAGGCGCAAAATTGCATTCAATGTCTTCTGGATTTGGGAATTTTCAAATTCCTCTAAAGCAGTTTTGTTAGTCTGATGCGCAGATTCCTCACTTACCTTTTGTTTCTTAGGTGGAGGAGAAGCACTTTCTTCAGTCTGTGAAACATCTAGTGAAAAAGTTTCATTTTCTAGATTAGCAGTTGATGAAGTTGGTTCATTTTTCTGAGGTCTAGCACTAGCACATTTTGTGAACAAACTAAATGACTGCTTTGCCGTATCTCTTTGCTGCACTTCATCCTGGTATTTCTTTACTGCAATATCTAAGCTGTGGGCCCAAACTCTGGGACCTCTTGTATTGTAACAAATATTTTTTTGGAATTAAAATGTTCCTCCCAGTTTTGCTTCTTTGAATATTTGTTCTTGCATTGACCACAAAAGTAACCTCTTTTAACACCCTCACTTTTCTCTCCAACTTCATCAATATTAGGATCCATTATTGATTATTGACTACCTGAAAAAATACAAAATAAGTAAAAGTTAGTAAATATAGTATGGTAAAAGTGAGTAAAAGTAAGTAAATATAGTACAATGAAAGTAAGTAAAAATAAGTGCTTTAAACTTAGTAAAAGTAAGGAAGAGTAAGTAAAAGTAGGTAAGTTAAAGTAAGTAAAAGTAAGTTTAAACTTAACTAAACTTTCAATTCTAGAGTCATGGTGGATTACTTAAAACCGCACAAGTAATTATCTGGCCAATTTATCAAACCTGGCCGAGATCAATGGAACATAGTCCAATCCTGATAATTTTATATTAAAAAAATATACGTTTTAATAAAATTTTAATTATCAAAACATTGAAGCTTAACAAAAAATAAAAATAATTGTTAAATATGGAATTACCAACTAAACTTAAAATAACTAAATTTGTAATTTAAAAAAATTGGTTTGTACAAGAACGTATACGCAAAAAAATTGCATAACGTCTAGCGGATGAACAAAACCCAAACCCAAATTTACTTTTTCTCATGGTCAAATTTACTGGAGCAATGCTCCCAAGATCCCAGGAATCTGGAGTCATGACTAGGTATGTATCTAGGTAGTTACCTACTTAGATAAATAGTTAGTACCTACCTACCTAAGGTCTCCACCGCCATAAAAAAAATTTTACCTATATAATTAAGTGTTGTTAAGACAAATCTTCCCAAATATTTAATGGTTAAAAAATGGAAATTTGCAGATTATTCCTGCAACTCCCACACCTCCATAAAATCCAAGAATCCTATGGTACCATTTTTCGTAATATATTACAAGAATTATAATTTGCAACTAAACCTATATTTAACAAATAACAATTTAGGTAGCAATATATCGCCCGGAGCCAGACCATGGAGCCGTATTTTCAAGGTTTCTGGCTCCGGCTCCGGCTCCAGGTGAGCAAAATTCACTGGCTCCACTGACTCCGGCTCCAGCTCCGACTCCGGCTCCAGCTCCGACTCCGGCTCCAGCTCCGACTCCGGCTCCAGCTCCGACTCCGGCTCCGAAACCCTGATTGAAACTATGGAATGACTTAAATGCTGATATAAAAAATATTATGAATGTAAATTTGTTTAAAACCAAGTTGAAATCCGATTAATAATGGCGTACTAACAAAAATCTAGGATTAATGTCCATTACTATTGTTTACTAATTATTAATTTCTCGTGTGTAATCTAGTATTAAAAACACATTTCTTGGGATTGTCAGTTCTTATCTTTCATGATAATATTGGTTTCTTTGTATGGTATTGGTATAGTGTCTTCAATGGTGACCTTGTATTTGTCATGTCAATAGCGATAATTTAGGATTAATACATGTTTTAACAATTAATAATACTTATTTACTTATTTATATTAATTTAATAACAATTTGCTGTTTATTTTTAATAAGAGCCCAGTAAAGTCTAAAGCTCAAGGGTCAGATTAAATAAAATAAATAGTATAGTTTCACAATTATTTATGTCAATGTAAATTGAAACAAATGTATTTATTTTATAATTAATAAAGGTTATTCAATTCAAATTCAAAATTCCAAAGACTTTGTAAGGGGTTAAACCCATATTTATTTATGTCTAGTGAAGCATTCCCCACCCACTTATTAACCATTTTTTGTTTATTTTTAGGAATAAAAAATTGTTTGAATAAATAAATAAATTCAAAAAACAAAAGGGGATTAATTTGAAGTTAAGAAATGAGAGCAAATTTCTGAAAGTATGGAAGAGATGACAGGCTAGGCAACCCATATAGGGGGCCTGGGTCTGCTCACACTTCGAATGCCTTCCCCAATGAAAAGGCAACAGAGAAGGTAGATTCTAGCAGGCTTTGGCAGGTAAATGATAATTAACTTTTAATTGTAGTGTTTCTGTGAAGTGAAATTAAAAAAAAACACTTCTTATACTTGTGTTAAAATCAGGGTTGGCAAAAACCCAGCAAAAACCCAGTTGGGTTTTTGCCAACCCTGGTTAAAATGTAATTTAATAGTAGTCTTTTTTAATAGGGCATGATTTTTTGGGGGGTTTTCTGAAAAAGAAAGCAAGAGGATGGATTTTTCCCCTCAGTTTATAAGAGAAATTAGAAGACATTCGGTATATATATACAGGGTGAGTCAAAAGTAGCGCCCAATTTCTGTCAGTTGATTGTTTGTTTGCCATTTGTATTACAGTGTACAAGAAGGTAGAAATAAATGAATGACATGTTTATCTAACCATTTATTCAGGGGAAAATTATTATGGAACTGTACCAAGCTGTTTTACTTGCAATTTTCAAAGTGCCCTCCCTTGTGATCGATGCACAATTGCAGCCGAGCAGGCACAGAGTGGCACACACGCCGGCAGAGTTCCATATCAATTTCCTCAAACTTTGCAGTGATTTGAGCCTTCAATTCCTGAATGGTACAAGGCTTTTCACGATAAACAAGGTCTTTCATGAGCCCCCAAAGAAAGAAATCTGGAGGTGTAAGGTCTGGGGAGCGTGCCGGCCACTCAATCGGACCGCGGTGGCCGATCCACTTTCCGGGAAAGTTTTCATCAAGCCACTGACGAACATGACATCCATAATGAGGTGGAGCTCCATCTTGCTGGAAATAACAGTCCTGATCTTGTTCCTGGGCCAAAAGAAGGTTCGCAGCATATCCAGGTAAATTTCTGCAGTGACAGATCCCTCAAAGAAAAAGGGTCCAATTATCCATAATGGAGATATGGCTGCCCAAACTGTCACGCCAGGTAAATTTACCTCCTTCTCAACTGTCACTCTTGGGTTCTCCGCAGCCCAGTAGACACAATTGTGTCTGTTAATTGTGCCGTTAAGCTTAAAACATGCCTCATCTGACCACCAGATGTTGTCTAGCATTGTGTCCTCTTCGTCAAGTTTAGCTAAGAACTCTTCGCAAAATTGAAGATGGCGGTCGTCATCTCCATCATGAAGGGCATGCAGTAAGCGTGGAATGTAAGGTTTCCATTTTTTCTGGTGAAGGATACGGATAACACTTGATTGGCTCACTTCCAACTCTGTAGATAAATGGCGAGTTGACTTTTGCGGACTTTGTTCCAGTCTCCTGATGGCTTCTTCAGCCTTAGCTACATTCGTTGCCATTTTCGGACGACCGGACTTCTTCGCAGTGGCTACCGACCCTGTTGCTTCAAATTTCTCGACAATCAATCGTATGTTTCTTCCCTGGGGTGGGTTAATATCGAATTCCTGTGCAAACGGCGTGCCGCTATCGTTGGTTGTTCATTACATTTGTAGTAATGTTTCACGGCCGCAATGCGTTGATTCATTGAAAGGTAATTCATGGTTCAATTTGGTGCAAATTCAGTAACTTTCCAAACTCTCAGCAATAACCTGCAAAACAAAAACAAAAATAAATAAACTAAGAAAATTAATAATCTGCAAGACAATTATTAACAACATGACTTCCCAGAAAAAATCTGACAGCCGAAAAAAACAGAAATCGGGCACTACTTTTGACTCACCCTGTATATATATATATATATATATATATATATATATATATATATATATGAAAAATTATTTCACGAAAGAAAAGTATTTACGAATTGAGAAATATTATCTAGATATTAATGGTAGCTTTATTTTTTGTGATTTTGTAAAATTTATTTTATGTTAATATATTTTTTATGGTAATTTATGTTATGCAGAACACAAATTAGTATAAGACAGTAATTATTAGATTAAATACAATATTTTGCCACTTTAAAAGTCATTGTAATTAATTCCCATAGCGTTTCTTTAATATTTTGATAATTTGGCATCACTAAATTAAAAGTCCTCTAATTTTGAAATTAGTAGCACAGATTACACCTGTCTGCATGAAAATCAATTTCTTTATTTTGAGTTGTAATTCTGAAGCAGTTCGCTGCACTGAATTAAAAAATGCTACCAGTTTTTTTCTATCACCCACAGTTTTAAAGTTATTAGCAAAACAATTTTGGGGCATTTTGTAATTTTTTACCTTTTTTATCTTTAATTAATTTCGTTTTTTCATATTTTTCAGATAGATAATTCTAACATTACGTCTTTAAAATTTTAATAATGGCTTCTAGAGCAGTGGTTCTTAACCTTTTTACTACCATGCCCCCTCTAGGAATTGGTCCTTCCCTCCACACCCCCCTTGGAGGGGGATACTTTTGCATTTTTTCATAAACTTCTCAACATTAGCCCATGCTCTCGTTAAGAGAATAACAAATACAATTAGTGTTTTTCCCCAAGGGATCACGCCCCCCCCTGGAAATTACCTAGGGGGTGCGCCCCCCAGGTTAAGAACCACTGTTCTAGAGGATGTACCCATAGTCCAGACATATTTTGTTATATTTGTGGTCGGTATGTTGTTGTAAAACAAAGGACAAATGTAATGACCTTCATTAAGAGAGCTTATCATGCTTATTTTGGAATTAAATTAGATCAAGACAAAAGTTGGGCTCCACACAAGGTTTGTCTTACGTGTGTTGCAGCACTAAGGAATTGGAGCAAAGGTAAAAAGAAAAGTTTGCTATTTGCCTTTAATACCCAAGTCTTTCATCTGCAATAAGGCCGGTACCCCATGGTCCAGAAGTTCCTATTCCCCACCCACCCGAGAGTCTGGATCAATACAATTCAGATTCTGATTCAGCTCCAAATCCAGACAATGATGTTTATGAACAGCCAACAGCTTACCGAGATCCTCCTAAACCATTAACCCAAGCCGAACTAAATGACTTAGTCAGGGATTTGAATCTGCCTAAGGACCCTGCAGAACTTTTGGGGTCTAGATTGCAGAAGAACAATTTATTGGCATCCGACACATACTTCGCTTGGTACAGAAATTGTGAGAAAGACTTCGTGCCTTTTTTTGAAGAAGATGGCCCCTTGGTATTTTGCAAGGACATCACAGGATTAGTGTGCAAGCTAGGCATCGAATACCAAACCAGTGACTGGAGGTTGTTTATAGATTCCTCTAAAACCAGTCTAAAAGGAGTGTTACTGCACAATGGTAACAAATATGCATCAATCCCAGTGGCCCATTCTACTCATTTAAAAGAGACCTATGATAACATGAAACTGCTTCTGGAAAAAATTCAGTATCAAAATCACAGATGGATATTGTGTGGGGATCTCAAAGTCCTTTGCATGTTACTTGGGCAGCAATCAGGATACACTAAGATGCCATGTTTCATCTGCGAATGGGATAGTCGAGCACGTGACCAGCACTGGAAGAGGAAAACTTGGCCTCCTAGAGAGAATCTTACCCCAGGATCAAAGAACATTTTACATGAACATCTAGTTGAACCAAATAAAATCCTCCTACCACCCTTGCACATTAAGTTAGGCTTGATGAAGCAGTATGTCAAAGCATTGAATAGAGAAGGTGAGTGTTTCAAGTACATTTGTTTAAAATATCCAAAGATTAGCTACGAGAAAATAAAGGAAGGTGTTTTTATAGGTCCTCAGATTAGAAAGTTATTGACAGATGATCATTTCCTGAACACAATGACCAATAAAGAAAAAGCAGCATGGCTTGGTTTCAAAGATGTTGTTGAAAACTTCTTGGGAAACTACAAAAACCAAAATTATGAAAGACTGGTGGAAAATATGCTTAAAAAGTTTTGCGCCTTAGGCTGCAACATGAGCCTGAAAGTTCACTTCTTATTTTCACATCTTGACCATTTTCCCGAAAATCTCGATATCAGTGAGGAGCAAGGGGACTGATTTCACCAGGACATCAAAACCATCAAAAGATGATATCAAGGAAGATGGCATACAAATATAATGGTGGATTACTGCTGGTGTCTGCAAAGAGATCAGCCTAATGCACAGCAAAAGAAAACATCAAAGAAGCACTGGTTTAGTCGTCATTAATCAGATCTACCTTCGTAGTCTTAAGTCTTTGGAATAAGTCCTGAAATATTTGCAAGTAAAGAAGGTAAATATATTTTGTTTCTTTCAGTTATTTTTTTATTCTTTCATAAACAAGCAATATGCTTGTCCAAGAGCTAGGAGCTATTTAATTCTGCTTTAATTAGGTTTTACTCTATCACCTAAAGATTTCGTGCTACAAGGGGTGTTGTAATACCTCATCTGTCCCCAAATGTTAACCATCCATTGATGGGAGGGGAGAGAGTATTTTGCTGGGAATGGGACTGGTTGTTATATATATTTACCCTACATTATTATGTAAGCGTTACTGTAGTCTATAACAACAAAATTTATGGTTTAGCATGTGCAATCCAATGTTGGTCTCGATAAGATGGTTCACATTTGGGGACAAATGGGGGATTTATGACACACCCTGTAGTAACAAAACCATACGTGATAGGGAAAAACAAACTATATTTTTTAGATCAGTGCACTCAAATTATATAGAATCACCAACTAGTTTGTAAAAATCGATTAACAAGTTTTCAAATGTGTACTGGTGTTGTGTGTAGTTTAGTGAGCTGTCAGCCTCGATAGGGGAAGGTTCATTTTAACACCAACAAAATTTTTACTTATATAGGCATCCCCCGTTATACGATCGTTCGGTTTACGATTTCCCGCGTTAACGATTTTAAAAAAGTACCCCCATCTTTCGATTTACGATTGCCTTATTTCGCGTTAACGATCTCCAACTTGAAAGCATGTCTCAGAAAAGGCCAAGTGCTGGTGCTTCGGGTATTGCTAAGAGGCCTCACAAGAGTTTGAGCTTGGAGGTTAAGCTTGACATTGTCAAGCATCACAAGAATGGACAAGGGGCTAATTCGATAGCGAAGATTCTTGGACTGGCTCAGTCCACTGTGTCGACAGTGATCAAGAATTCCGACAAGATCCTGGCAGCTGGCGAGAATGTGTCGTCATTATCTGCCAAGAGGATAACGAAGAGCCAGGATTCAACTATCCAAGAGATGGAGTGGCTTCTCAATCTGTGGATAGAGGATCAGAACAGGCGCAGGATGCCTCTCTCCACTGCCCTAATCTGCGCCAAGGCAAAGAAATTGTGGGAGGACGTCAGGCAGTCGAGAGGTGACACCTCCGAAGCGTCATTTAAGGCGAGTTCTGGCTGGTTCGATCGCTTCAAAACACGCGCTGGTCTGCATAACCTGCGCCTGACGGGTGAAGCTGCCAGCGCTGATCACGTCGCCGCGGAGGAATTCCTTGACGTCCTCAAGGAGAAGATCAGCGAAGGAGGCTACAGCAGCAAACAAGTGCTGAACTTCGACGAGACTGGCCTCTATTGGAAGAAGATGTTCCAAAACTTTTATTGCCCAGGAGGAGAAGATAGCTTCCGGATTTAAGGCAGCAAAAGACCGCCTCACTTTGGGTCTTGGAGGCAACGCTAAAGGGGACCTGAAGTTTAAGCCTCTCCTCATCTACCACTCGGAGAACCCCAGGGCACTCAAGGGCTACATCAAGGAACGGCTGCCTGTCGTGTGGAAGTCCAACTCCAAGGCGTGGTTGACTTCGTCCTTGTGCCAGTCGTACCTAGCAGCCTACCTCTCTCCCATGCTGACTAGGTACGCATCGGCCAACAACTTTGCAAACCACTTCCTCCTCCTCGTCGACAACGCCCCCAGCCACCCTGCAGCCATGGAGGATTGGGCAGACAACATCGAGGTGATGTTTCTGCCCCCCAACACGACGTCTCTCATTCAGCCAATGGATCAGG
This sequence comes from Bathynomus jamesi, assembly GCA_023014485.1. NCBI lineage: Eukaryota > Metazoa > Arthropoda > Malacostraca > Isopoda > Cirolanidae > Bathynomus > Bathynomus jamesi. Next base: position 330,401 of record JAJOZX010002363.1, on the reverse strand, counting down.
GAGTCATCGCAACATTTAAGGCCTACTATCTCCGCCGTACGATGGAACAACTTGTACGATCGATCGATGACAACGATGCCACCACCATCAAGGATTATTGGAAGTGGTACAACATCAAGATGGCCATCGACAACATCGATGCATCGTGGAAGGAGGTGCAGCCAAGCACTATGAACGGTGTGTGGCGGAAGATATGGCCTGAATGCGTGAATGACTTCACTGGTTTCCCTGCCATCGAAGAAGTGCGCCGTGACATCGTAAGGCTGAATCACCAAGTAGGATTCGACGAGGTCGACGAGAAGGATGTCGAAGATCTTCTCGCCAGTCATGCTGAGGAGCTGGACACGGAAGCCTTACAGGCTCTGGAACAAAACCGGGCCTACGTTGAGTCCAGCCCAGATGAGGAGGACGATGAGGACCCAGTCAGAATGCTTGATCTCAAAACCTTGAGAGAGATTCTGACTGGATTCAACACGTACATCGAGTTGGTGAAGGACAAGGACCCTAACTACGAACGTAGTGCTGCTGCTGTCAATCATATTGAAAAGGGTCTGAGCGTTTATCGGGAGATCTACCTGCAGAAAAGGAGGAACGCCAAGCAAACTACGATCTCCCGATTTTTCAAGCCTGCAACAGCTGCCGAGGCAGGAGAGACAAGTGCGTCGTCAGCAAGTGCAGCAACAACTCCTGCACGTCGGCAGCAGGCTAGATCTCCAACTCCAACATCTTCGGGGATGGATTCTCCTGCAACTTCAGAAACTCCTCCATCTCCGAGGGACTCTCCCGAAGTCATCGATCTTCCTGCATCGCCCATCGATCCTCCTCCATCGCTGACCGATGCGGGAGCTGGCCCTCCTCCCCCATCACCACCACCCGGTGGCGATGAGTAGGCATCGTTACCTCGGACTGATGCATCGTTGACGACTTGGACCGGATTTGAATACGATTAGGTGAGTGTTCATGTATAAATTGTCTTTTATTAATCACAATTTCTTACTTTCAGACACTTTTTGTACATAACAGTAAAATATATAGCAAAATAATAGTGGAATCTGCAAATTTTGGGGGTCTTCCAGAATGTTTGGGAATGTATCCCTATTTTTCCCATAAGGCCTTCAGTTCGATATACGATCGTTCGATATACGATGGGGTTTTTAGGGACGCATCCCAATCGTATAACGGGGGACGGCTGTATTTCCAATTTGAGAGGATGGTTAAGATGCATGAGTTATCTATCCAAGACTTAGGAGAATTTACTGCTCTTGTTAAAATGGGTAATTATTCAAATACAAGTATTGCAAAAATGCTGAAGATAAGTGAAGGTACAGTCAAATACCCTAAGAAACATATTTTAAACCAATGAAGTACCTGTAAGTTAGTCCAAACTGGAAGAAAGAGGGTTTTGTCAGAGTGTGGTGTAAGGCATCTAAAATTTCTGGTTTTGGAGAATAGATCTGTGACAGCAAATGACTTGAGTAAAGAATTAGTGAAAGCAAGAGAAACAAAAGTTAGTGCTGATACAGTAAGAAGGTTAACAGATAAAAAAATATTTGCTAAAGTGAGTAAGAAAAAACCTTTATTGTCAAAGAAGAATGATAGCATGGTTAAAATTTGCTATTCAACACAAAGATTGGGATGCTGAGAACTGGTTGAAAATTGTATGGTGATGAAAGCAGATTCAAAATTTTTGGTAGTGATAAAAGGAGGAAAATTGTTAATAGATGAATTGGTGAAAAATATAAGAATGAATGCCTTATTCCGACAGTGAAAAAAGGAGGTGGGGGAATCAATGTGTGGGGCTGCTTCTCATCAGAGGCAGTTGGAAAGTTACACCAGATCACTGGGAATGAAAATGGACACATGGATCAATATGTATTCAAACATCTATTCACTAATATTGCAATTGCAGCTGCTAAAGAACTTCATGGAGATTATGCAAACTTCATATTTCAACAGGATAACGATCCTAAGCATAGTGCTAAATCACTAAAACAGCTCTACAGTAAGCTTGAAGAAGAAGGGTTTAAAATGCTAGGATGATCACTAGGGTGTTTCACTTTCATCAAGTTGTGAATTTCACTACATTTTGCTCTTCCCCGTACACCTTATGATCTGTAAAGCATATGTATCAAATTTGAAGCAAATTGAACACCATTTAGAGGTTGCACACTTACGTCAGCTCTGATACCTTAGCCCTTTGTAACCAAATCTCGAGAACATCCCAACTTCCAACATATTGTAATGTTTTCTTTTCTTTCACAGGTGCAAAAAGTGTTGAAAATGGAAAGAATGATGATCTGGCTGATTGAAAAGACTCCAGTCAGAGAGCTCTTAGGAGCAAGATTGCCATCCCAAGAGCAAGTCCTCCTCTGCTTTATGTACCATCACCTGGAGCTGAAGGAAACAATCCCCCTTGCCATCAAATCTACGAGTATCAAGCTTCAAGAAGTTTGGAAGAAGGCGAATATCCCCATGAAGACAGAGGAGAACATTAGAGCTGCTATCCTAAATCTGTACAAAGAGTCAAAGAGTACCAAAACTTGAAGGAGGAGAAGTCGAGAGAGATGGACAAAGCCATCATGAAGTGTCAGGTGTGGAAGGGAGACCTTGCTGACCTTTTCAACACCGCTTGTCGAGGTGTGATGAGCATGAGTTCAGTTCCGGAGGAGGACAAGGTTTTCTTTTCCTCCCAGAGGGGTAAATGCAGGTTAAATAGACAGATACATAACACAGTCATGTCTTCAATTTGCATAAAACTTGGTCTGGGGGCATTTTTTAGTGTAAAAAAACAAATTCCCAAATTTTTTTGAAAATCAGTCAAATAGGTCAAAATTTAGGGTCAGGTCAAATTTTGGCCAAATGTGACCTAAGAATTTTTTAAATCCCTATATCTCAGCTTCTAATTGTCGTAGCTTAATAAGCTTTATATGGATGGAAGCAGAATGAGCTCTAGTTTCCAAAAATGGTACTTTCATTTGGATAATTTAATAAAAAAAAAAATTGAAAAACAAAAAAATTCAGGATTTGACCTTGAAGGGATCAATTTTTAAAAAAATTTTATTAAAGAAAAAATGTTGCCTGAGCAAAGATCTACCATAATCAGCAATCAAAAGTTAGCTTATAGGCCATTATGTAGCTTAAAACTTAATTTTATTAATGCTGGCTTTCTTCATTTTTTATTTTTCTATTTTCAGATTTTAATAACTATATATTGAAAGATACAGGTGTACCCAAATATCTACCTAAATAACTTAAAAAAATGCCAAAAAATAAGAAATTATATTGTGATCCTTTAAAAACCAAAAAAAGAATTTTCAATAATATTAAAAAAGTTATGGAACTTATGGCTTCTGTAAGTTATGGAGTTCTTCAAAAGGATCAGCTATTATGTAGCAATTGCTACACCTTAATAAGAAGTCAATCTGGAATACTAGAATCTGTACCAGCACCAGCAGAAGAAGCTGTACCGCTACAAGAACTGTGTCCTTTACCAGCAAATGAAGAATCCTTTGAGCGCAGTAGTAGCTCGTCTACAAATATTTCTATGACTCCACCTGTTGAGGAAATTTTTTTGGAAGATCCACAACATAATAAGGATATACTTAGCAATAAAATATTACCATATTTAGATGAGAATCCCATAAAAACAGGTAAATATCTTTAAATAACCATATATTTATTTTTGATACAGTACAGGCATCCCCCGTTATACGATTGGGATGCGTCCCTAAAAACCCCATCGTATATCGAACGATCGTATATCAAACTGAAGGCCTTATGGGAAAAATAGGGATACGTTCCCAAAGATTCTGGAAGAACCCCAAAATTTGCAGATTCCACAATTATTTTGCTATATATTTTACTGTTATGTACAAAAAGTGTCTGAAAGTAAGAAATTGTGATTAATAAAAGACAATTTATACATGAACACTCACCTAATCGTATTCAAATCCGGTCCAAGTCGTCAAGTTGACAATGTCAAGCTTAACCTCCAAGCTCAAACTCTTGCGAGGCTTCTTTGCAATACCCGAAGCACCAGCACTTAGCCTTTTCTGAGACATGCTTTCAAGTTGGAGATCGTTAACGCGAAATAAGGCAATCGTAAATCGAAAGATGGGGGTACTTTTTTAAAATCGTTAACGCGGGAAATCGTAAACCGAACGATCGTATAACGGGGGACGCCTGTATATGTATGTAGAGTAGATACATATTTAAATTATAATTAATAATTACAAAAGCCAAGTATATCCTTATTATATTGTTACCCTACTATTTAATATGTTTAGTTTCATTAAATAAATTTTTGATGATGAAATTCTGAAAAAAATGAAAGCCAGCATTAATAAAATTAAGTTTTAAGCTATATAATGGCCTGTAAGCTAACTTTTTATTGCTGATTATGGTAGATCTTTGCTCAGGCAACATTTTTTCTTCAATAAAATTTTTAAAAAAATTGATCCCTTCAAGGTCAAATCCTGAATTTTTTTTTGTTTTTTCAAAATTAAGTTGTTTTTTTATTAAATTATCCCAATGAAAGTACCAATTTTGGAAACTAGAGCTCATTACGCTTCAATCCATATAAAGTTTATTAAGCTACGACAATTAGAAGCCGAGATATAGGGATTTAAAATATTCTCAGTTCATGATTTGGTCAAAATTTGACCTGACCCAAAATTTTGACCTATTTGACTGATTTTCAAAAAAATTTAGGAATTTGTTTTTTTCACTAAAAAATATCCTCAGACCAAGTTTCGTGAATATTAGTATTATATCAGCACTTCTACCTGTCTATTTATCCTGGATTTACCCAGAGGGAGGCCAGAATGAGTTCTTCAATGGCTGGGGTGGATAGGAAATACACGATGGCTGTCAAACAGAAAGAAGCAGCAGCTAAGAAATTTGAACTTCGAAAACAAAAGCATGCTGAAGCTGAAAAGATCTCCGAGAAAATGAAGCTGGATAGCACATCCTCTAGCTCAACAGCAACAACAGATGATGAAGATTTTGCTGCTCCATTGGCCTCTAAGTCACCTCGTCATTCCAAGAACACACTTGATCCAACACTCGTGGCTACTTGGGATAGAGAACAACTCTCTATTCAACAAGCAAACACTTCCTTCATTGCAACTGCTAAAAGTCTCGGACAAGATGTATCGCAGATTATTATTTCACCATCAACTGTTCATCGAGCATGTGCCAAGTATTGAGAGAAAATTGCCAAACAACTTGAGGAATTGATCTTCAAAGATCCACCTCTCTTAGTTCTGCACTGGGACAGCAAGCTACTACCCCAAGCTGCTGGCAGAAGCTCTATAAGCTTGGAAGACAGAGTAGCTGTTGTGGTCCCAGGGAAGGAGTTTGAGCATCTTCTTGGAGTGCCTGTTGCCCAGGATGGTACTGGTGAACAAATGGCTCAAGCCAACATCCAGGAGCTGCAACGATTTGGAATTCAGGACCGCATCATTGGCCTCTCGTTTGACACTACGGTGTCCAATACCGGACTTCTGCAAGGGGCATGTATGAGGATTGAACAATTCCTTGGTTGGTCGCTCTTGAGGTTGCCTTGCCATCACCACATTTATGAGCTCATTTTGAAGGAGATCTTTCATAAGTCCCTGGGGCCAACAAGTGGTCCTGAGATCCTGTTGTTTCGACAATTTCAGCAGCGTTGGGACTTTATTAACAAAAATTGTTTCAAAACCATGATCGATGAAGAAGAGCCAGCCACTAAGTACTTGGAAGATGAATGAATCAGGATAGTGAGTTATCTTTGTGGAGTCAATGAAAGTTCATGTCACCCGAGAGAAGATTATGAGGAACTCCTCAAGCTGTCACTCCTTTTCCTTTGAGGCTGGGGTGGAGCTGAGTTCTCCTTCAGGACGCCAGGAGTCCATCATCAAGCCAGGTGGATGGTGAAATCTATGTGCTGAAAATGGCTTTGTTCCGGGAGCAACTGGAGCTCACCAACTGAGAGGTGAAGGGATTGCACAACATGGCCCTTTTTATGTGTTTCATTTATGTCCAGTTCTGGCACGAAGCAGTGGTCAGTAGGTGGGCCCCGAAAAATTACCTAGACATGATTCAACTGTTGATTTCATATCCGAACAAGGAACTGGGCCAGGCTGCCTTGAGAGTTGCCAAAAGGCATCTATGGTATCTCTCGGAGACTCTAGTTGGCTTGGCTTTCCTTGATGAATGGATATCACCAAATGAGAAAGAAAAGATGCTCCAGGCCTTGAACCTGTGTCGAGGAAGGAACTCAAATGACTCGAGTGGAAAAACCTGACTTTTGAAGGCAAGGATCTGAGCAACTTCGTCACTCAAAGGACAAAGACATTCTTCAACAACTTCGGTGTTGGAGATGTTGACAACGTAGAGGAGTACACCAAAAATGACAGCTTTGAGAGTCAGTCAACACGCTGAAAGTCGTAAATGGCACAGTGGAGAGGGGAATTGCATTAATCAAGCAATTCAATGAATCAATCAAGGCCAAGAAGCAAAAACAATTCTTGCTGCGGATTGTTGAACATCATCGAAAGGAAGTGCCATAAAGAACCAAGGCGGGAACGTCCTTGTACCAATTCAAAAATTAACTCAGATTTTCTGATTTTAATACTAGTTTTTCATTTTCAGTAGTTCCAAGAGAGAATTTTTTCATAACACTGAAGAAAATTGTTTATTATAATAAGTTCAAATGTGTGCAACCCCTAAATATCACTTAAGGTCATTCCATAGTGTCGCTCGTAACATTTCAGAGCAACTTATTGTTACGTCTCTCATCATATTTCTATTAATTATAGAGCAATTGAACTTTTCTTACTAGTGGGTATTGAGGGATGGTCAATGAACACAATGATGTGTGTTTCAGCTAAATCAGGCAAATACATTGTTTACAGCAAACGTCCAAAGTTATGGTGTCACTCGTAACTGAAATGCAGCCAGCACTCGTACTTACATTTGTCTGAATTCCTGTGAATTGTGGACATCTACAGGAAAAATGTATTATTCCTCATCGAAAGACAATAAAATTTGCCGCAAATTGAGACCTAGCTATTAGCTCTACAATTTTAGGTTCCCCCACCATAGGGAGGGGGGGGGGGGGGGGGGGGGCGCAATGTGTAGTGTTGTTCATTAAAAAAAAAAGTGTCGCTCATAACCGTGCGATTCTGTGGACCCAGAATACAATATTTGCACATTAAATGCACTCATACATAAATAATGAATAGCATTGTGGACACAATACACAAATATTATTGAAATATATAATATATATTAGTGTGGACCAAAATGGGGGGTAAATTATAAAGTTGAAGAAATCCTTGTTCCACATTAATGCCCTTGTTCCTTTGGACCAGATAGACATGTCAGCAAAATTTTGGTCAAATATGAGAATATTTAGGGGTCCCGAGATTTAATGACTTATAAAAATTTTCCAATGAATAGGCGCGCTTAGAACATCAATGATCAACTCAACTCTTTAGTTGTAACTTATGAAAAAATTTCTTCTTATTTAAGAAATTTTTGGTGTTAATAGAGTACAAAAACAATCTTAGATCATTATTTCAGAGAAAATTATTAATAAGGAAAACAAAAATTTTGGACAAAATATATTATCCTTAATTGGTCAACTCTAAATTAAAGGCTTTGCCTAATTGGCTTGAACCTTTTAGTTATCCTTTTCAAACCTTTTTCAAACTAAAAATGGCTACTCGTTCTAAAACTAAAGTTTGGCTCATTGGCCATTTATATAAAGATATACTTTGTTGCCGCTTACCTACAAAACTGCAAGTTTTGCAAACATATTTCTTCCATCAAAAAGAGGAAAAATTGGGACGAAGAAGATCCATTAATCTTTGCTTAGATGAAGTGATGACCTACTGGGAGAAAGCCAGGATTCCCACAATGCGTAGAGACAGTGCCATCCGAAAGATTGACTCTTTAATAAGCTGTTATGATAAATTGATGAAAAACAGAAAAAGGCCCGAGGAAAAATGCCGTATTGAAGAAGCTATGTTTAAAGATGAAATTAAGGCTGAAATTCTTGATATTGGTCACTCTAATGCCCTTTTGATGATGTCAAATGAAGAAGACAAGCTTTTCTACTTAAGCCAGCAAGAAGATCCTACACAAAGTAGCATGGGTACAGTAGACCAAATCTTGCAAAGAGAGAGAAAAGAAGGCTTCATCGTGAAGAATTAGTGTGTGAAAGAGCCCTCAAAGAGCAGAAGCGATCTAAAAGATCATTCTTGCCTGCCAATAGAGATGATTTAACATCATCATCATCATCATCATCATCTAATGATGACAACCTTGAAATGAATTTTCAAGGTCCCTCTGAAGAGCAATTTAAAAAGAAAATGTTGGCTCCTAAAAAGTCAAAGCCTATTGACAAAAATGTTGTAGCAGCCTATGATAGAATGAATCTTTCCAATCGAGATGCAGCTATGTCTTATGCTGTTGTTGCTCAGTCTTTGGGCCATAATTTGGAAAACATTACAGTGTCAAAATCTACTATGCTTCGAACTCGTCAAAAGTTATGCAAAGAAATAGCAACAGAATATCAAGAGCAAGCATTTTGTCCTGGAGAGCCTTTAGTTCTTCATTGGGATGGAAAAATGCTCCCAGAGATATCAGGTTAGTTTTTTGTCTGATTAATTTAGCATATTTATTTTATCTCTCAGGTGAAAAACTTAGTTGTGGGTCTGGTTTTCACACCTAGGCAGTGTGTTATTATCTGGTTGGTTTTAATTAAACATTTTGATAGCTAAATTTCTATTTAATTAGGTTACATTTCACTGTTTGAAGCTAGTTTTCACAATCTACACCATTTTACCTTCAAATTAAAATAACTTGAGTTCAATTTAAAATAACTCGAGTTCAATTTAAAATAACTCGAGTTCAATTTAAAATAACTCGAGTTCAATTTAAAATAACTCGAGTTCAATTTAAAATAACTCAAGTTCAATTTAAAATAACTCAAGTTCAATTTAAAATAACTCAAGTTCAATTTAAAATAACTCGAGTTCAATTTAAAATAACTCAACTCGAGTTCAATTTAAAATAACTCAACTCGAGTTCAATTTAAAATAACTCAACTCGAGTTCAATTTAAAATAACTCAACTCGAGTTCAATTTAAAATAACTCAACTCGAGTTCAATTTAAAATAACTCAACTCGAGTTCAATTTAAAATAACTCAACTCGAGTTCAATTTAAAATAACTCAACTCGAGTTCAATTTAAAATAACTCAACTCGAGTTCAATTTAAAATAACTCAACTCGAGTTCAATTTAAAATAACTCAACTCAAGTTCAATTTAAAATAACTCAACTCGAGTTCAATTTAAAATAACTCAACTCGAGTTCAATTTAAAATAACTCAACTCGAGTTCAATTTAAAATAACTCAACTCGAGTTCAATTTAAAATAACTCAACTCGAGTTCAATTTAAAATAACTTGAGTTCAATTTAAAATAACTCTAGTTCAATTTAAAATAACTCTAGTTCAATTTAAAATAAGTCAAGTTTAATTTAAAATTATATATTATATATATATAAATTATAATATATATAAATATATTAAATATAAAATAAAATATTAAATATATAATATAATATATATAAAATAAAATATTAAAAATAAATATATATAAATTATATATAAATTATATATTTTAACTTTTTCTTGCAGGCGAAGGAAGAATGGAAAGGATTGCAGTGTTAGTCAGTGGGAATGGTGAAGAGAAATTGCTGGGAATTCCTAAAGTCACTGCTGGCACAGGTACGGAAATGGCTCGTGTTTGCATTTCTCTCCTGCAAGAACATGATATGACCCAGAGAATTATTGGGCTGTCATTTGACACAACAGCATCCAATACCGGAATCCATGCTGGAGCTTGCACTAAAATTGAACAAGAACTTGGAAAAGAGCTTTTATATTTAGCCTGCAGACACCATATTTATGAGATTGTCCTATCTCAAGTCTTCCGGACTTCTATGGGCCATTCCTCTGAACCTGATATTCCAATCTTCAAAAGATTCAAAACTCAATGGGATTTTATGGATCATTCTCAAATCACAACTGCTGTTGATTCCCAAAGCTGCAGAATAATTGAGAGAGTTCAAGATTTAAAAAATCAAACAGTCTTAATCATGAAGGAGGCACTCAACTCTAAACAGCCAAGAGATGATTATAAAGAATTTTTTCAACTTGTTCTCTTGTTTTTTGGAGAAGAAAGCATTTCTAATACTCCCTTGAAGAGACCTGGAGCGTACCATCATGCAAGATGGATGGCAAAAGGAATTTATGCATTTAAGCTTTTTCTTCTCCAAAATCAATTTAAGATAACTAAAAAAGAACTTGATGCAATAACAGAAATTTTTTTATTTGTTGCATTGGTATACGCAAAATCTTGGGCAAAAGCTTCTCAACCAGAGGAAGCCCCAAATGTTGATCTTAAATTTTTGCAAGATCTGGCAATAATGGAGGAAAATTCTTTGATATCAAGTGTTATCAAGCAAGCCCAAAATGCCATTAAACGACATCTGTGGTACCTCTCAGAAACACTTGTTGGATTAAGCTTCTTTGACAAAAGCATATCCCTTGAAGAAAAGGAGCAAATGCGAAATAATATCAAAATGCCTCCAAGAAATAAGGGACTGAAACGTTTAGAAGCAAAGGTAACCCTAGCTTCTTTTAAAGAAAAAAGGATTTCTGATTTTGTTACTTCAAGGACTAAATCTCTTTTGATGCTCTACATCTCAATTCTCTCTTCACTGAAAATTCTGCATCAACATGGGGAATAGATCCTGAGTACCAAAGAGGCTGTGCTAGAGTTCGTGCCCTTAGAGTGACAAATGACACAGCTGAGCGGGGTGTTGCATTGATTGAAAAATTTAATCAAGCAGTGACAACTAAAGAAGAGGACAAACAATACCTGCTCAAAACAGTTTTCAAGAATCGTAAAGAATTTCCAACAAAAAATAAAGCAGAACTTATGAAAATGAGGAAAAACTAATTTTTTCAGCATTAAAAGGAAAAGTGCAATTTTCTCGGGACCCCTAAAACTTGACGTAGAGGTTTCAAATTTTGTAATTTGATTAAGGTAAGCAAAAGGAATAACATTACTCATGTGGAACAAAGATTTTTAAACCTTCATTTTTTTGGTCCACACTAATATATATATATATATATATATATATATATATATATATATATATATATATATATATATGTAGCGGACTGACAAGAAATAGACCAACAAGTAGACAGACAAATTCTTCTTTTCTTCTTTCCACGCCATCAGCAAACATTCCTGAAAGACACACGTGGTCAAGGAATCTGAAACAAGGAAAGCGTCTTTGTGCCCTAAAACAGGCCGCCAAAGCAAGCTTCAACTGAAGGACTCATGGACAACGCGTCTCAAGATTTGGCGCGAAACCTTTTCTGCGTCACAGAGATTATACAAGCGAGTTTCCACTCAGTCATGTGGAATTCGTAACTGTGGAATTTGATATTCAGCTTCCCGGGCCTACGTCAGTGAGAATCCCTTTAGGCCATCTTGCATCTCAAGAGGCAACATCAGCCAGGACTAAGTCTGCAAGATCATTCAAGCATCATCTCCATCTCAAGAGGCCTAATCAACAGAGTGACCGGTGCTCACTCAAATAGAATGTTCAACACTTCAAGCCTACTTAGTTCAACAGGCCACCATCTGAGCAACGTGCCAACAAGTATCTATCTCTTACTGGTAAGCTAAGTACATCTCTCCTAAGTAACTTTCATGAAGCCTACATCAGCCTACTGCCGAATGGTAGACTATACACCAAGTGTAATTAAGCGTTCCAACTGACTCTCATTAAAATGCAGTAAGCCTATTTCCTAATTCAAGTGTCATTCTAGTACCATATTTCTGCGCAACATCTGCTATTTGTGTCCAATCATGTAATCCGTAAATACTTTACATCCATTATTTATGTAATAACTAAGTATTCTATACTGAAGGCCTAATTCATTTATGGTGTATCAACGTTGTATTTTCTCTCAGTAATCATTAAACCACAGCATCTGGTTTCTATGTCTCATTTATACATAATCACTTAGTGTCATATAATTGTGTTTATGTAAATGATATGCATGTAATTTTCATTATATTTCTCTCAACTATCATTAGGCCTATCCAAAAATGCACGTCACTCTTTTCCATTATTATTTAGCTGCGTCAATCATTCGATGTTTATTCATGCCTAACATTTAGCCTACATAATCAAGGTTACGTATTCTATACAGTGTACCAAAACGTACATGCATTCTTTGGGTTTTGGGTGCCATTTCTGATTTAACAATTAGTAATTAGTCAATTCTTGAATCACAAACTCTGCAAATAGACAAAACATCTGTTATAATTATGTACACTTGCATACAATGGCACCACAATTGTGGTGTCACTTGTAACATGACCTACGATAGTTATGAGCAACACCAAATGTGTCACTCATAACCGCACTGTAAATGTGGTCTAACCTAAATAAATAGAACATGTTTTCCGAAGTGCCGCCAGTCACACATACCTGGCAACTAACTAAAAGAGGAATTGTAATAGGTTTCATTTATTCCTACAAATCAGATGACCTGAGAAGAAAAAACCAAAAAAGTGTCGCTCGTAATGTAACAGTATAATATTTTGGGAAGCCTACCTATAAATATTTTCATTGGGTACATGAAGACAATGGTGATAGTGCATAACACACTACATGTATATACCTATATAATCCCATAACAAAATTTAGTCAGCGTGTTTTGGTTTCTACTAATTTGGGGAACTTAAAGGTTTAAATTTTAGCACTTAACACTTACTGCATATAACATTTCTTCGCATAAAACATCAGATCTCCGAAACCAATAAAGATAGATCAAATCTGTAAAAAGATTTGAAAACTAGACATTTTCCCGGTTCCAATGATGTACAATATGTTGCTTTTTGGCAAATTTTAACATTTTGGCCTCAGGATGACAGTTACGTGGAATGACCCACAATCGTTTTCAAAATTGGTGCACATCTTTCTTACATGAAAAGAAATAAAAGCACAAGCAAAGTGGAGAAAAATATTGACCTTTGATATTTTTCTCTGTACGAGTGAAACACCCTAATGATCACCTCAGAGTCCAGATTTAAATCCTATTGAACATCTTTGGGATGAGCTCACAAGAGAAGTAAGAACAAGAAAAGATAAGGCAAAAAATAATAATGATTTATGGAGAGTTCTTCAAGAAGAGTGGTATAAAATCAGTCCTGAATTCATACACAAAGTTGGTTGACTCAAAGCCTCAGCATCTTGAACTAGTCTGAAAGAATGGATCACCTGAAGATCAGGGCCCCCAGCCTTCGTTACTTAGCCTCATAAGGCTAACTAATGAAAATATTACAACTTAACCTAACCAATTATTAGGTCAACTGTACACCCATGATAATTGGTTAAGTCATGATATTTTCATTAGTAAGCCTTATAAGTCTAACTAATGAAGCTGGGGGCCCTGATCTTCAGGTAATCCAAAAGAACAAGGGTGGCCATACAGGATACTAATTTTCATAAGTTTTTATAAATAAATTTTTATAAATAAATTTTTATAAATAAGTATGGTATTTTCCTTTTTTAACCTGTTTTATTGTAAAATGTATCAAATATTATTATATTACAATTAAATATCTTATATATACACATTCTTATTCCAAATATATTACAACTTACAATTCGTAAATACTGCCCAGTATATATATATATATATATACATTAGGGTGTTTCATACCTATAGGGTAAAATAAAAATGAGCTTGGAGTTTTAATCCACACGTTTCTCCGTATTCTAAAGAACAAGAAAACACGTTTGTGCAAGTTTGAACCAGATCGCGCTGCATTTAGAGGTCCCCAACTTTGATGACTTTTTGTCAGTTCATTTCTCGCCTGCCTGCAGTGAAGACGGTTTTCTTCGTCACTTGAGCGGTTCGTGTTGTATAGCCTATTGGACAACTATGGAGGTAATTATATATGCTACTAATTATCTCATTTTACTGTGGTATTGAAATTTATTATAATTTAATTTGTCATTTTACTGTGGTAGTGATATTTATTATTAATATTACATGAAATTAATTAGTCTGTTGCATATTGGACAACTAAGCTGGTAATTATTTATGATACTAATTAATGTAATTTTACTGCGGTATTGAAATTTATTTAATTAATGAATTGTCAAAGAGAACGTAGTGTACACGTATCAGTTTTATAAATAAAGAAAAGCAGTAACTGGGACTCGAACCAGTGTCATAGCCATTTGGCGGCATCGCTCAAGTCGGCGTACACAGCACGCTATCCACTCCCTAGATGGTGTAGTGGATAGCGTGCTGTGTACGCCGACTTGAGCGATGCCGCCAAACGGCTATGACACTGGTTCGAGTCCCAGTTACTGCTTTTCTTTATTTAATTAATGAAATTAATTACAATGTGAAATTATTTCTGTGGAATTATTTAGTTTGTTTTCTTTTCCAGGTGTCTACCAGAGCGAAAACAGAAGTGTTTCTTATTGGCCAGACGGATGCGAACATCACATCAAGTGGCCTTCCAACTCAGTTGCAAGTACTCAAAAAGTACTTTTACCACCAAAAGGAGCAAAAATTTGGACGTACTAAATGCCTGAACCTGTGCCTGGATGCCTGTCTCATATTTTGGGAGAGAGCGAGAATCCCCATGATGCGTCGAGATTCGGCCTTGAGGAAGATGGAATCCCTTCTCAAGGAATACGACCGGCTTGTGAAGCACAAGTCACATAAAGCAGAGTCCTTCCGAGTGAAGGAGGCGATGTTCAAGGAGGCAATAGCGAAGGAGATCATGGACATTGCTCATTCACAGGCTAAGGAAATGATGAAGAATCAGGAGGACATCCACTTTCTCGACATGCAGCGTGAAGATCCAAATTCCTGCAGCATGGGCCCTGTTGACATGAAGCTTCACTATAAGGAGATTAGGAAAAGGAAGAGGCTGGACAAGATTAAGGAACAACAGGAGAAAGCCAGGAAGGAACAAGGAGCTGCAGAAGATACGGGGCTTTAGTGATTTCAACTTCGTCAGAGACTGACTCAGATGTCGTTGACCCAACCGTGGAAGTTTTTCCATCCTCCTCCAAGGGAAATACCAAGAAGCGACGCAGGAATCTGATCTCACAGGATGTGACGACTACCTACGATCGGCTGAATATTTCATACCGCGATTCAGCTATGTCGTACGCTGCAGCAGCTAAATCACTAGGTTTTGACTTGGATGAACTGTCCATTTCTGCCAGTACCATGTACCGCACACGCAAGGCTCTCAGGAAGGTGGCTGCTGAAAGTTATCAATCCGACGAAGTTTGTCCTGGTCAGCCTCTTGTCTTGCATTGGGCGGTAAGCTCCTACCTGACAATGAGCAATGGAAGGAGAGCATTGACCGGATCGCCGTCCTCGTCTCTGGCGACAGCAAGGAGAAGTTGCTCGGCGTTCCTAAGGTGACGTCCGGAACCGGCGAGAAGATAGCGCGAGTTTGCTTGGATTTGGTCAAGGAACACAGGATGGAAGAGCGCGTGCGGGGACTGTCTTTCGACACAACAGCGTCGAACACCGGGATTCATATCGGGGCCTGCATCCTGATTGAGAAAGGTCTTGGCAGAGAACTCATGTACTTCCCCTGTCGGCATCACATCTATGAAGTCATCCTCAGCTCCATCTTCAAGCATGCATACGGCCCTTCAAGTGGCCCCGATATACCCGTTTTCAGGCACAATGGAAGTTCATCGACCGGTTGGACGTGCGGCCGTATGATTTTGCTCAAGTCAATGACTCTATGAGGGAACTGAGGGAGAAGTCAGTCCTGCTGGTGAGAGGGATGGTGAGCACGTCGCATCAGCGCGATAACTACAAGGAACTGCTACAGTTGGTTCTCATCTTCCTGGGAGAAGCAAAAGTGGTGGATTTCCCTCTCAGAGCCCCTGGCGCTTACCATCACGCTCGATGGATGGCGATAGCCATCTACTCCTTGAAAGTAATTCTACTGAAGAAGCAGTTCAAGATGTCGAGTCACGAGTTGGAAGCTCTGACAGCCGTAGGTCTCTTCGTGTCCCTCGTCTACATCCGAGGTTGGACTCGTGCTGCAACCTCAAGCAAGGCTGCCGCAGTTGATCTGGAATTTCTGCGTGACGCGGAAGCCTTTGCCATGTCGGGATATTCGTGTGTTAACGCTGCGCAAGAAGCCATGTCTCGACACCTATGGTACATCTCTGAGACTCTTATTGCCATGGCGTTCTTCGACGCAGATGTGGCAGATGAAGAAAAGGCTCAGATGGTCGTCAGTTTGGGTAAGCCCGCATCGAAAAAGGAACTCAAGCGACCCCAAGGGAAGAACGTCAGGAATCTTGCCTCGAAACACCTGGCGGAGTTCGTGACAGGAAAGACGATGGCTTTCTTCCATGCATTCGGCTTGGACACAGAATTCTTGAAAAAGCCAGTTGCCGAGTGGACTGAAGTAGAGGGCTTCAAGCAAGCAGCAGCAACTGTTAACAAAATCTCTGTCGTCAACGATCGGGCCGAAAGAGCCATCGCGCTCACCAAAGAGTTCAACTGTGCTCTGACGAAGAACGAAGAGCAGAAGCAGTATTTGCTCAAAACTGTGATGCAGCATAGGGTGAAATACCCGAATAAAACCAAGAAGGATTTCATGGACAAATGATTCGCAAGAAGTGGTTATGTTTTTTGTATCTTTGTGAAAATGTGTAGTGAAATGGTACTCATTTGTTGAATAAAAATTCATTGACAGATTTTTGTTTAATTTTTTCCATTTATGATCTGCCAGAGCATCAAACTGGGGACCCGTAAACTTTAAACTATTGAATTAATACTTCGGTTTATCAGTCTCCTCAGCAAATGGAACAAGGGGATCCATGTGGATTAAAAGTTTTCCAAACTTTTAATTTATGAAACACCCTAATATACATATATATATATATCCCCGCAAGGGGGTTCTAAGCTCGTGCTCTTTGTGCTCGTTTGTACGTTCTTGTTCCAGGAGGTTTCACGTGCGCCCTCGCGGCCCTAGCACCTAAGGATGATGGGGCTCGACCTTGCAGTCCTTGGTCTTTTTCCACTTCGACTGTCCCCTCCACCCTTTCTTTTTCCTCTCTTTCCTCTCACTTTTTCTTTGTTTTTCCGCTGAGATATGCCCTTTTAAATAGAGGCAAATCGGTTCTTCCCGAACTTAAAAAAAAATATATATATATACTCTGCAAAAAGTCTTGATAGACCACTTTTCTGGTTACATTTATTGTGAACAACAACTAAAATGAACATGAACAAAGACTGGCCTGCACTTACCCTTCAATTAGTACTTCATTGTCCAGCCCTTGTTCCTGATGACCATTTCCAAACATTTTGGCATAGATGATGCGAGATTATGGAAGTATTGAGAGTCCAAATCAAACACCCACATTTTCTTGATGGCCTCAATGAGACATAGCACAGAGGATGTATCACATGAATTAAGCTTTCCTTTAATATAAGACCATGCTTTTTCAATAGGATTCAGGTCAGGTGAATTGCCTGGCCACTAACACCTGAACATTTTTGTCATGAAGCCATTTGGTTACCTTTTTTTATTTATGGCAGGGGGCACTGTCATGCATGAAATATTCACCACCATGATTCTCATGAAGCATAAGCAAATGATCATTAAGAATGACTATGTACCTCTCACCATTCATTGTGATGTTTCTAGGTAGGAAATACAAACTCTCATGACCCCCAGCACCACTAAAACACCCCCACACCATAACACTATCCAGGTCTTTCTTTCACTGTTTTCTTGGTGTACCAGTGATCATACCTGCTGATGTTGCTTGGCCTTCTTATCATACATTCCCTTCATGGGCTGTAATGCAACGAAAGATGCTTTCATCACTCCACATAACCTTTGACCACTGCTCAACAGTCCAAAGTTGATATTTCTTGGGGAAGGCAATGTGTGTCTTGCGCATTTTCTCAGTAAGCAGTGGTTTGCTGGCAGGGCACCAGGAGGGAAAGTTCAGCTCTTTTTGCGATCCTGAATGGTTCATTCTGAGATGCTTCCAAGGAGATCTGGGCATGCTTTTTTCAGTTCTGCTGCAGATTTACATGTGCTCTTCAATAAGTCACACCTAACAAGGGTGTCTGTGCCTTTGGTGGTCTTGCATGGGTGTCCAGAGTGTAGTTTAATGGTGGGAAGTAGGATGCAGGTGAAGAGCAGAAGCCTTGTGGTGGTGGATGGTGGCAATACCACGGCTGGTATGACACACGATTTCACTTAAAGGCACGTTTTCTTTATCAGAGTGAGGATCCTGACCTTCTCCTCTACAGATATATTAGTCCCAGGCATGATTAATAAGCAAACAAAAAAATATGGGGGCCAAAAGTCCACTGGGTGGATAAACACAAAAACAGGTAGACACACCCTCCTCTCACAAGAGCTTAACAAGCACTGCAACCATTTCATACACCCAACAGTTGCTCAGTCAGGAGAGTTGCCAGATAGCAGATGATGTCAATAGGGGACCAATTGCCATGTTTCTGTTGAATAACTTGATAGCATATTCATATCTATCTTTCGAGAGTGATTCTATCAAGACTTTTTGTGGAGTCTGTATTATACACACTGTATATGTATAAAAAAAAAAAAATTGTAAAGCACTTTAGCATGTTATTTAGAAAAAAAAAAATCAAGGAAAAGTCCATAAATAAATTAAACAAACTGTAAACTTGAACTGAACAGATTAAATTGGTAGAAATTAGAAAAAAAGAGATCAACTATGTTGTTTGTACGGATATTGTGTGAATGAATGAATGAACTTCTTTTGTGTGTGCATGTACGTGATTGAAGAAATTTTATTGGGTGTATTAGAATTTTTAATAAAACTTTAAAAAAAAGTTTTTTAGACTCAGAGGGACCAATGCGGAGGAGAAAATATAAAAGGGAAGGTTAAATAAAAACTGGATCATATCAGGGGAAGACATAAGGGGAGCAAAGGGCCAGGTCTCTAGGTCTCTTGGGGGGGAAACAAAATGAGGGAGAAAAGGTGTTTCAATAATAAAATTAAAATAAGAAAAGCTATTAAAAAGTAGTAGTAAATTTAAAATCCTGCTACAATGTAACTATCATGCATACATGCAGTACATACAGCACTTATAACAGTAAGGGATCAATGAAAGAAAGCCACCCCCAGCCTTCTTTAGTTAGCTTTATAAAGCTAACTAATGAAAATATAATAACTTAATCTAACCAATCATCAAGGGTGTACAGTTGACCTAATGATTGGTTAGGTGAGGTCATGATATTTTGGTTGGTTAGCCTTATAAAGCTAACTAAAGAAGGCTGGGGGTGGCTTTCTTTCAATGATCCACAGTAAGTTTATTTCAATAGTAAATCAATACTTAAAGTTTCCATAGCAGCATTACATTAATTAGACTACTACTTTATTATATATGTAATATATTTTACATTAATATTAGAAATTATAATTAATACATAATTTACTTGGGGACTTATACAGGTAGCAGCAATGTAACATGTTGCATGTGCACTAAGAGCCTTTGTTCTGGACTTACAATTGCTTGTGAAAAAGTGTTAAGTAATTTTTTAGTATTTACCACATTTTTTAAAAATTTGTGCTGATCTATCTTTGAATTTTAGCTTGTGCAGATTGAAAGAAAGGGTAGTGAAATGTCCTGATCCTATCTCTGAATTCATACAGGTTGGGGGATCACTGTACCCTAATACAGAAATACGATAACCTAACTTGAAGCCACAATAGCCTATCAAGGTTTATCTGCTTAAGAAAAAAAAACACACACACACACACAAGCATATCAATGTCTTGTCTTATATGTTGTGTCTATTCCTGAATGCATTAACTCCAAATTTATATGATCTCGTATAACTTACTACATCCTTACTTGCATATCACCAACCTACTGAGAATTCATTTCATTATGTATATCACCACATTTGTCTTATTCCTAGCTTCTAAGCACTGCTTTCAAGGTTTAGGTCATTACTATTCCAAAATCTTTTTCCTTAGATATTACCACTAAGCAGTACCATGTATAACTAAATTCTATTTCTACTTGCATGAATAACCTTAAATTTCTGTAGATTAAATTACATTTGCCACTTGTCTGACCAGCCTATCAATATGTCAATCTTTTCATAAATTAATCCAATTTTCATTATTACTAACCTTAACACTTTAGCGCACAGGACTCTACCTACCTGATCATTACACCTCACATGCATAAGATGAGTGAGCCTGAATCACTGCTGCCACATAACATATCTATACATTTTCAGTTTATAATGCTGTTTTTAGTTATACAGACATTGTCCACAATTATGAATCAATTGGTTCCTTGGGAACTGTTCATAAAGCAAAAATTCATGAAGTAAACAATTTTTCCATAGGAATTAATGTAATACAGTTTACTTTGTTCCTGACTTTCCTCCCAAGACCTAAAAATTCATGAAAATAGACAAGTTTTCGCATTTTAAAGGAGGAATAAGCATACAAATATGAAAAATTATTAATATTAAATGAATTTCATCTATCTATCTATATATATAAAAGAGGAAGTTTGTTTGTTTGTCTGTTTGTTTGTTCTCTATTGAAATGAATATGGCTGCACCAAATAGTGTTTAAGGTAGTGAATCAGATATAACTTTTCACGGGGAATCTAATGGTGTGCACAGTAGGTAGGTAGGTAGGTAGGTAGGTACAGTAGGTAGGTAGGTAGGTACAGTAGGTAGGTAGGTAGGTACAGTAGGTAGGTACAGTAGGTAGGTAGGTACAGTAGGTAGGTACAGTAGGTAGGTAGGTACAGTAGGTAGGTAGGTACAGTAGGTAGGTAGGTAGGTACAGTAGGTAGGTAGGTAGGTACAGTAGGTAGGTACAGTAGGTAGGTAGGTAGGTACAGTAGGTAGGTAGGTAGGTACAGTAGGTAGGTAGGTAGGTAGGTAGGTACAGTAGGTAGGTACAGTAGGTAGGTACAGTAGGTAGGTAGGTAGGTACAGTAGGTAGGTACAGTAGGTAGGTAGGTACAGTAGGTAGGTACAGTAGTAGGTAGGTACAGTAGGTAGGTAGGTACAGTAGGTAGGTAGTAGGTACAGTAGGTAGGTAGGTAGGTACAGTAGGTAGGTAGGTAGTAGGTAGGTACAGTAGGTAGGTACAGTAGGTAGGTACAGTAGGTAGGTAGGTAGGTACAGTAGGTAGGTAGGTACAGTAGGTAGGTAGGTAGGTACAGTAGGTAGGTAGGTAGGTACAGTAGGTAGGTAGGTAGGTAGGTAGGTAGGTAGGTAGGTACAGTAGGTAGGTAGGTAGGTAGGTACAGTAGGTAGGTAGGTAGGTAGGTAGGTAGGTAGGTAGGTACAGTAGGTAGGTAGGTACAGTAGGTAGGTACAGTAGGTAGGTAGGTACAGTAGGTAGGTAGACTAGATAGTAGGTAGGTAGGTACAGTAGGTAGGTAGACTAGATAGTAGGTAGGTAGGTACAGTAGGTAGTAGACTAGATAGTAGGTAGGTAGGTACAGTAGGTAGGTAGGTAGGTAGGTAGACTAGACAGTAGGTAGGTAGGTAGACTAGACAGTTTTATTTAGTAAATGGGTAGGTACAGTAGGTAGGTACAGTAGGTAGGTAGGTAGGTAGGTAGACTAGACAGTAGGTAGGTAGACTAGACAGTAGGTAGGTAGGTAGGTAGGTAGACTAGACAGTAGGTAGGTACAGTAGGTAGGTAGACTAGACAGTTTAGTTTTGAATGACGGCATAAAGTCACGGGATTTAAGTACTGCTCTAATGTAACTATCTTTTCAAAATTTTCGAGAACTTTTTAAAATATAAGGTTAAGGAATAAGTTTTTTCATTTTAACACAAAAAAGCTTAAAATCATTATTTTCGAAAACTTTTTAAAATATAAGGTTAAGGAATAAGTTTTTGCATTTTGACACAAAAAAAGCTTAAAATCATTATTTTCGAGAACTTTTTAAAATATAAGTTTAAGGAATAAGTTTTTGCATTTTGACATTTGAGTGTGACTTTTGCTATGGGTGACAATGGCCCAAAAAAGTTGGAACACCTCGCAATCTTTATGTTTTGACACCCAATGGAAAAACACGTAACATTGTTTACACTGAAGTGCTACAAAATGTCTGATGTTTTCAAGGAATAAAAACAATTACCAAAACTTTGTGTTTATGTGTTCATTTAGTTTTGTTCATCTTTTTACCTTATTTTGACACACCCTTACATCCCGGGCAATGCCGGGTATCTCTGCTAGTATTAAATAAAAGACATGAAGGCTACTTTCAGACATTAATTTGAAGAAGACTTAGATGGACTTCCAGGGGGAGTGCTCTTTGCTGGAGTGGGAGACAGGGCCAGACAAACTACTTTGGACTCCTCCTTCAGAAAGCAGGAGTCCAAAGTAGTTTGTCTGGCCTTGTTTCTCCTCTCTCTCAAAATCTCCTTACAGTATGACTTGAAGGTTGCTATCACTCCTTGATCCGTGCAGATTTTTGTGAAGTGAACATTTGTGAAGTGGTCATTGGTGTAAATTAGGGTCATTCATGACTGCAGATTTTTGTAAGGCAAATGTTTGTAAAGTGGTCATTGCCTGTACATTTAATCTTTTTGTTTTTATATGCTCACACATTATATATATTGAATATACAGTATATACAGAAACTCCTCAAACATCCATGATATGGCACTTCCAGAGTAGGGTCCTGCCCCAGTGCATCAAAATATGGCACTTCCAGGGTAGAGTGCTACCCCAGTGTATCAGAATCTGACCCATGTAGGGTCATCCAGGGAAGGCTCCCCATCCTGCCGAATCAATTTATTGTTTGCCTTTGATGTTCTGTTATCTATGAACCAATGTACATACCAATAAAACACTTTATAAACTAAGTTTTAAATGGTATAAGTTCACTAGCTGTGAGTGAGTGGGGTTGGTGACCATGCTGACTATAAAGAGGAGCAGCCCCCAATGTCTATTGTTAAATCCAAGCAGGCTGTGCAGCTTATCACTGATCTGCAGCGCTTCATCAGCAGCAATGATGGTAACCTGAGCCTGGGCCATCATCACCTTCTAGGAGGTGGGGCTCTAGCAACTTGGATGATCTGGTGACTGGGACCTATATCACTCTTGAAGTTGTTTACAGTGATGACAGTGATTAATTTTAAGTGAAAACATGTCCAGTGTAAATAGTATTAATTGTGTAGTGTACAGTGCAGTGCAGTAATTTTAGTGTAGATCCTAATAACAAATGTAGTGTTTAAGGTATTATGTAATAAGTCCTGTACATAAGACTCCTTATACAAAAACTGTCACTATAGTCAGCCTGCCAGTATCCTATGAGTCATCATGAGGATTTCTAAAATTTGTAAGTACAGTATTTGACATTTTTGTGATTATTTTTTACAGAACTTTTTTATTTGTATTAATTTATTTATTTTTGCTTTATTAAAAAAAAGGGGAAAATTAAAAAAAAAACATGAAAAATTATAATTGGGGTGTTGATACATCTGTGGTCCCTGGGACATATGGGGTACCCTCCCATCCAGTTAGCTGCGTGAGAGGAGTGTCTGTATATATGTTAGTCAATATGTAAAACCAGGCAATTTATAAATTGACTGAAATTCAGGCAATGTGTTAAATTGGTGATACACACAAAACCAAACAACCTTTCTGTTAATGCTGCATATGCATGCCCACTGGTATTTCCCAATATGTTGCATAAAAATTTATGGCTAGGTTAGGTTTAATTTGGTATTAAATAAATTGAGCACTTAATTGCCTAAAATTTCAGTCAATTCATAAACCACCTAATTTTAGAGTGTGACTAACATATACTATAAAATCTACTTAATCTACTCACCATAGGTCCTGCAGAGCATCTAATGTTTATCCATCACCAATTCTAGGGGATATATTACCTGAAAGTGTACTTTGAGGTTACTATTGGTGAAGGGTTACTGGGAGGTCTAGTTCAACACAGCCCAATATTTTTTCTTACAATGATACTTGCTGTGACATGGAACTGCACAAAGACCCACATCACAAACCTTGCACTTTTACTGTGTCCTTCCTCTTGCCAGCTTTATAGCACATTCTACATCTAAGCCTTTTGTCAAGAATTTGCAGTGTGATCTAACTTAGGGTTTAGATGGACAGGTGAATCCACAACCCAAGGTCTCTTCTTCCTGGAACGAGCTTCTTCCTCCTCATTTTCTGATGACAATGCATCTTGTGGAATTGCACTTGCATGAAAGTTCACCAATGATGGCACTAATTCTCATTGGAGTGAGCTTTATCCCAGAATACTTGGCTTTTAACTGATTCAGTACATGGGGGGTGCAAGCCAGCACAACTCAGTGCCAGTCCCAAGCCGGATAAATGGTGAGGGTTGGTGTCAGGAAGGGCATCCGGCCGTGAAAGATTTTGCCAAAACCAAGAATGATGAGCCAAATTCATATAGCCTCGGAAAATGCCAGGGCATACCCCGTATGCGACACGCAGGGGCCTCGCCTGACCCCCGCGAGAAATGGACAAGGGCTGCCGAGTCGAGGATGGGCTCGGGTAAAGAAGCTAGTCCGAGTGGTTAGAGTTGGGACGTTGAATGTAGTCTCTATGACTGGGAGAGGAAGGGAGGTGGCAGATTTGATGGAGAGACGGTGTGTGGGAGTATTGTGTGTGCAGGAGACGAGGTGGAGAGGAAATAAAGCAAGGGAGCTGGGAGGGGGATATAAGTTGCTTTATAGTGGAATGAATGAACAGGGTAGAAACGGTGTTGGTATAGTGCTGTCAGAAGTGCTGAAGGATAGCCTGGTGAGTGTGAGTAGAAGGAGCGATAGAGTTATGAGTGTTAAGCTGGGCCTTGATGAGATGATGGTGAACATCGTGAGTGCGTATGCCCCCCAAGCTGGCTGTGAAGGTGTAGAAAAGCAGGGCTGTGGAGTCGGAGTCGGAGTCATGGAGTCGGAAGCAATTTTGGTGGTGCTGGAGTCGGAGTCGGAGTCGGTAAAATGTACCGACTCTGACCTCAATATAAATTTTAATAAAATATGTTTTTGTGTGTGATATCACTGGCAGCTATGGTGGTTAAACCACTTAAATAATAAACACAATGTTTTCCATTTCAGACACTAATGCCATTAATTCATTTTTTCTTTTCAGATATTTTTTATTTTTAATGCTTATTTAATTTCGAGTTCTTTCTAAATTTCATAAGTTTTTAACTTTCAAGTCTAAAACCCCTTTCACAATGGCAAAGACACTTCCAACAAAGTCTGCAGTTTTTTAATATTTTACAATAACCACAGATGGGAAACATTTCGTGTGTCAGTGTATGATAGAAGATGATGATGATGATGATGAAAAATTATGTGAAGCAAAAATCAGTGGTTTTACTGGCTCTGATAAAAATGCACCAACCAGAGCATCAAATTTGAAAAGACATTTGCAGTGTTTCCATCCCAAAATTTTAGAAGTTGTCATTGAGAAAGATAGTAATAAAAACCTTCCAACTACTTCAAAGTTAACAAAAGATCAGAAATCTACTGAATGACAAGCACCACTTACAAGATTCTTTACTACAGACAAAGTTACCGTAACAATGACCACAGATGATGATGCTTCACGTGGTGGTGATGAAATGCCTCTTGTGTAATTATCATCATAGCAGATTTAGAATTAATATACCTTCGGAGTCGGAGTCGGAGTCGGAGTCGGATAGACAAAAAATTGAGGAGTCAGAGTCAGTTTTTTATGTGCCGACTCCACAGCCCTGTAGAAAAGGAAGTGTTTTGGAATCAGTTGGATCAAGAACTTGGTGCGATACCAGAGGGGGAAAAAGTGATCTTGGGTGGAGACCTGAATGGCCATGTGGGAAGAAGTGGAGAGGTGATTGAGAGGGTGCATGGTGGTTGGGGCGTGGGAGAGAGAAATGAAGAAGGGGAAAGGGTGGTGGATTTCGCGATGGCGTTTGATCTAGCGATAGTCAACACCTTCTTCCAGAAAAAAGATAACCAGTTTGTGACCTATAGGAGCGGAGGAAGAGAAAGCCAGATAGACTTTCTAATGTGCAGATGATCCCATTGGAAGAAGTTAAGAACTGCAAAATCATAAATGGGGAAAGCGTGTGGCGCAACATAGAATCCTGGTGATGGATTGGTCATTTAAGAGTGGTAGGAAAAAGGCAAGAACAGGTGACACCTAGGATAAAGTGGTGGGGACTGAAGAAAGAAGACCAGAAAAGGAAATTTGAGGAGAAAGGTTTTGAAGGAAGTAAGGTCGTTGGAGAGTGTACAAGAATGGTGGGAGGAGAACAGCCGGGTGATATTGAGAGTTGGTGAAGAAGTACTGGGCAAACATCAGGTAGAAGACCCCCTGAAGATAAAGAGACGTGGTGGTGGAATGAAGAGGTTCAGGAGGTGATTAAAAGGAAGAAAGATGCTAAAAAGAAGTGGGACACATCTGGTAGACAAGAGGATAGAGAAAGCTATAGGCAGGCGAAAAAGGAGGCGAAGAAGGGAGTGGCAAGAGCCAAGGCGCAGGCGATGGATGAAGTATATAAAGAGTTGGAGACACCGGCGGAGAGAGAAAGATCCTTAGAATAGCGAAGGCTAGGGATAAGGCGAGTAAAGATTTTACTCAAATTAAACAGGTAAAGGATGGGCAGGGAGTGGTCTTAAAGGATCAGGATAAAATCATGGATAGATGGAAGAGTTATTTTGAACATCTGTTAAATGAGGAAAACCCAAGGGTTATTTTTGAAGATGGTGTCCCAAATCAAGGGTTACTTCAGGAATGAGTAGGAGGAGGTGAAGGTGGTGTTGAAAGGAATGAAGAAGGGGAAGGCATTGGACCGGATGGGATACCAGTGGAGGCGTGGAATTGTTTGGGAGATGAGGGCATAGATCTATTGTGGGATCTGATGCAGAAGATATGAACAAGAGGAAATGCCGGAGGAGTGGGGGGATAGTACACTCGTACCTATCTACAAAGAGAAGGGGGACATCCAGGATTGTGGAAATTATAGGGGAATAAAGCTTATGTCACACATGATGAAGGTTTGGGAAAGGATTATAGAAAAGGTTAAGAGAAGAGACAACCGT
Organism: Bathynomus jamesi; assembly: GCA_023014485.1. Classification (NCBI taxonomy): domain Eukaryota; kingdom Metazoa; phylum Arthropoda; class Malacostraca; order Isopoda; family Cirolanidae; genus Bathynomus; species Bathynomus jamesi. The sequence goes on along the minus strand of JAJOZX010002363.1, from coordinate 303,188 downwards.
GGGGGAAGAGCAGTTGGGTTTTATGCCAGGTAGGGGAACAACTGATGCAATTTTTGCACTGAGGCGGTTGATGGAGAAACACCAGGAGCGACAAAAGGACTGCACATGGTTTTCATCGACCTAGAGAAGCATATGATAGAGTGCCATGCCAGGAGGTTTGGAGGTGTATGAGAGAGAAAGGTGTGCCGGAGAAGTACGTTAGGTTGGTGCAAAGTATGCATGAAGGAGCAAGGACCCAGGTTAGGAGTAGTGTAGGTGTAACGGAATGGTTCCCCGTGAGGGTTGGTCTACATCAGGGATCTTCTTTGAGCCCGTACCTTTTTGTTTTGATTATGGATGTGTTGGCCCAGGGGATAAAAGATCAATCCCCTTGGTGTATGCTCTTTGCAGATGATATTGTTCTGTGCAGCAACAGGAGAGAAGTAGTAGAAAGAAAATTGGAGGAATGGAGGAGGGCTTTTGAAGACAGAGGGTTGAAAATCAGCACAAAGAAAACGGAGTACCTGAGGTTCTACGAAAATCAAGACTCAGAAATTAGTTTAGAGGGAGCGAGGTTAAAGAGAGTAAGTAAGTTTACGTACTTGGGATCGACAGTGGCTGAGGATGGTGAGCTGGACACAGAAATAACACACAGAGTGCAATCTGGTTGGAAAAATTGGAAGAAAGTTTCAGGGGTGACTGAAGAATAGGCGCAAGGGTTAAGGGAAAAGTGTATAAGACTGTGGTAAGACCAGCTATGATGTATGGGGCTGAGTCTTGGGCTATAAAGAAAGATCATGAGAAAAGACTAGATGTAATGGAGATGAGAATGCTGAGATGGATGTGCGGAGTGACAAGGTTGGATAGAGTAAGGAATGAAAGGATAAGGGGCACAACAAAGGTTGGAGAAATCTCAAGGAAGATACAAGAAAGTAGACTGAAATGGTATGGACATGTGATGAGAGGGGACGAAGATTATGTGGGTAAGAGAACGATGAATATGGAGGTGCATGGCAGGAGAAAGAGAGGCAGACCGAAGCGAAGGTGGATGGAGAAGGTGAGGGACGATTTGAGGGAGAAGGGTTTGTCGAAGGAAGAAGCCCAGGACCGGGCTGTGTGGAGGAGGCTGGTCAGAAACGCCGACCCCGCATAGAGGCAGGAACGGGTGAAGAGAAAGAAGAAGTACATGGGGAATTCCATGACAGACCAACCAACAAAAAAGAAAATTAACACCATCACCTCTTCAATTTTGCTGCAATTTGTTCCAATGGTTCATTTTGGGTAAAGAACAAGAATTTTCAAATATTAGCTCAATCCGACCAATAGGTCATGAGTTATGGCCAAGGTCATTTTGAGGTCATCAGTCAACTTTGCTATATTCAAATTGCTATAGCTGGCCTCCTATTGGTCCTAGACCTATATACGTATATATATTTGGAATCAGCATGATCTGTAGATTCCAAAAATACCATCTACATTGAAATGATTTATAAAGGTCGTATTTTGACCTCTCAGATACTGAATTTCAGAAAAAGTTGTAAATGTAAAAAATGTTGCCCCATCATTGTTCTATTATTATAAACTTAGAAAAGTTTGTGTATGCACCATTTTAAATGATAAAATTCAATTTTGAGTAATGTCAACTTGATATTATTCAATGTTTCAAAACAGAATTTCTTCCCTCATTTCATCTGAGCCACAAGACTCATCAGACAACTTTCATTGAATGGGCAGTCATTATGGGGGAAGCTCCCCTTTAATGAAAACAAAGTTTAAATATAAAATAGACATGTATTATTAAGTGAAAATATATTTAATGATGCAAAAAATAAAGTTTTTTCCTTTTATATATATATTATATATATATATATATGAATAGAAACGACATAAGTATTAAGGAACGTTTCTGCACACGAGGAGGAGAGATAACGAAATAATGAAAAATGAGGCGAACCGCCTGGGAATCGAACCCAGGGCCTTCCAATTGCCGGTCGGGACGCTCTACCATTATGCTACGGACCTCACTCAATCACAAATCGGCAATTGGGGCCCTGGGTTCGATTCCCAGGCGGTTCGCCTCATTTTTCATTATTTCGTTATCTCTCCTCCTCGTGTGCAGAAACGTTCCTTAATACTTATGTCGTTTCTATTCATTTATATACTGCGCGGTCATTGCAGTTATTTGCATATATATATATATATATATATATATACACACTACATGATCAAAAGTATTCGGACACCGCATGGTTTTGGGAAAAATGGTTTTTATTATGGCATTTAGTAACCAGTAGGTCCACCCTTTGCTTTTATTACAGCATCAACACGTCAAGGCATACTTTCCACCAGTTTTTGGTAAGTCTGTGCAGGAATGGCTCGCCATTCCTCTTGCAGAGCTGATGCAAGAGATGCAAGTGAAGCCAGGCGTGGTGTGCAGTTTCGTATCCGTCGCTCCAGTTCGTCCCACATGTGCTCGATTGGGTTGAGATCGGGGCTCTGAGCAGGCCAGTCTAACAAATCCACCTATTTTCACGAAACCATCCTGCACACGCCTTGCAGTATGGCAGGGAGCTCGATCCTGTTGAAACAAACAATGGCCATCTCCGTAGTATTGCCACAGTGTAGGGAGGGCCGAATTGTCCAGAACGTCGAGATAAACGTCAGCGTTCATGGTAGTGGGTATAACAACCAACGGGCCGAGCCCTAGCCAGGAAAAACAACCCCATACCATGATGGACCCTCCACCGAACTTCACCGTTGGACGTACACAGTCAGGAAGAAGCCATTCTCCAGGCTGTCGCCACACCCAAACACGCCCATCAGACTGGAAGAGTGAATACCGCGACTCGTCGCTCCAAAGAACAGTTTTCCAGTCCTCCACGGTCCAGGAATGACGGGAGACACACCAGGCCAAACAACGCTTGGCATTAACTTTTGTAATCAGTGGCTTGTGTACAGCTGCTCTACCATAATAACTGAGTCTGTGCATCTCTCTGCGGATAGTTACAGTACTAACGGAGGTACCGGATGCTCTTCCTACCTCCTCAGCGATGGAAGTGGCAGAGGACATGCGGGACTTCTTGACATGTCGTACCAGACTTCTTCTATCACGTTCCATCAGTTTGCGTGGTCGTCCGGAACATTTTTTCGCGTTAGTTGCACCGTCGTGCTTCCATCTCATGATAACATCCGCTACAGTCGACTTTGGTATATCCTGTTTGGCTGCAATGTTTCGTATAGAAACGTTACTTAAATAACATCCGATGACGAGTCCATGTTGGAACTCAGAGAGTTCACGTCCACGCGGCATGGCTTCACAACAGTTACTGATAACTTAACAGAACACCTCAGCATTATAGTTTCGCCACACTTTTTCCCAGCATACCTTTCGGCGAAGGTGATATTTGCAGAAATGCGGATTTTCCGGGGTGTCCGAATACTTTTGATCATATAGTGTATATATATTATATATATATATATATATATATATAAAATTTAGGGTGAGGCTGTAGCCCTTACCATATCCAATCAAGCCTACCTTTTTTTTTCTAGTGGGGGTCCCCTACCCAAATAACAAAACTGAAGTTTCAGTAAAATTGGACTTTATTTACCTGTGGGTGGGACAATTATGTGCTTTTTGGGGTCTACTTCATTTAGTGAAATGATCATAACTCGAGAACCAGTGCACCTAGGAATGTCATTTTGGGTGCAAAATGATCGGAAACATCAAGTTTATATACGACTTTTGAACAAACACATGGTCTAGGGGGCTTACCTTTTGAGTTATAGCAAAAAAAACCATTGTACCATCATTGCATGTCAACTTGCAAACATTCACTTCCCAATAAATCAATAAAAACACAGTTCTACTGAATTGTAGAATGTTTATTATGCATATACACTATGTAGTACAGTATACAAAAAAATCACAAACTCAAGAACCACATTTCTAGAGTATTGTGCCATTTTCTGTAGCCCATTCCAAACCATTTCATGAAGTGTCTGTTGGTCTTGTTGATGTCCTCAGTTGGAGCTTGAGTAGCTCTCATTCTGCTCACTATCTCAGTCTTGCTGAGTCTGAGACTCAGTGGAAGAAAAGTGCCAGAGGCACCAATTCCTCTGAGATACCACAGATGGTTTTTTATGGCCTTGGTACTTGACTATTGTATCTCTCTGTCAGGATACCTCATGATTTTCTGCAGGAGATTGAGATCATTGACTGGTGCGTTGCTTGGTGAGGGGCATTCCATCCACCAAGGGATGTATACAAGCATACAAACTTTACAAACCTCACCAATTTGTCAACTTGCCCTGATGCAAAGACTGTCCCTTTGGGGAGCTCTCTCTCAATCTTCTTGGAGAGCAAAACCATTTTAATGGTATAAAGGAGCTTCGCCATCCACCTGGCCTTGTGGAGAGTACCAGGACTTTGAAATATGAAGCCACTAGTGTTCTTTGACAGAGCGAGAGAGGCAAGGATGAGAAGCTCTTTGCAGTCTCCCCTGTCGTACAAATTGTCACTTGATAGCATCGACGATATGGCATCGGTTATTTCTGAGGTATCCTTCTCAAAATCCAGAAAGACAACATCTGATAGATCTTTGGATGCAAGTGATCCATAGTTATCCCTGAACCTTTTGAAGAGCTGAATGTCAGGGCAGTTTGAAGTTTCGATTTGCAAACCATCTCAAACATGTGACAGGATGATTTCCCCAACATCATGACAACAAGCCAACCACAGCAACTCCCAATCTAACCTTGTCTGAATACCTACACACGCAGCAGTTATGTGCCCTGAAATGGAGAAAGATTTTAAGAAATGGGTTAGTAATAGTGTAAACATTGTAACACTAAAGTTATAGAATCGAAAAAGAGATGTACAAAAGAATCAGGAAATCATCAATCACCTGTATTGGTTGCAGTGGTGTCAAACACCATGGCACGAATGCAGTCGCTACATCCCCATTCACTCAGCAATTTACAGGTTGCACTACAGATCAGGTCCCCCATAGCTGGTTGCTTTTAGTGGGTAGGGCTGGAACACCAAGCAGCTTCACACCAATGTCTCCTAGGAGTACGTCAACTGGGTAAATTCTATGTGCCTGTAAGGACACAGCATAGTTACACATTATACACAATATAGGTGGGTAACTGGGTATTTAGGTACATAAGATCACCTTGTTGGCTTGTGAAGGAGGTATTATTAAATAGAGTGGTTCACAAATATCATTGAATTTGAATAGATTTTCAAGGGTGATTTATTGTTTCAACTGTAACTGCTAAACAGTGTGTTTTTTCCAGCAAATTGCAGCAATACAAAGTTCTAGTTAACGACGAGTTGCTTACGTACCTGAGACCAGAACTGGCAACCACTCAACAATGTCATATTTTGTGACCAAGCTTTGCATGAGTTTGCCACCCAATGTAGAGCTCTGATGGTTGGAGGCTGCCACTGTTCCAGAATCTTATCACTGATATTCTTACCAGCAGCTATGTGATACCTGGAAAGCATATCAAGAATCAACACTTGAAACAGCCCAGCTAAAACTTGTCAGTACATTGAATTTCCATGTAGGTACCTCACTGATATAGTTACTATTTGACAAATGGACAATAGGTATTGAGAGAATTGGTTTGTAATGAGTATCAGAGGAAAGAAATTGTTCAAAGACTTGGATACATAATTATGCACTATGCAGTAATGTAACACATCAAATTTTTTGGAACTACCACATAATCAGTATTGAATGATGAATTGTATAAACATTTTAGTGCAACACTCCAGAGTCTAGACTAACCTGTATGCTTGTGTATGGTGCAAGTAAACTCCATATGTATCACCACAATTACAAGCCAAGATGAAGGAGTGGATGATAGATGACAGTGCTGTTGGTGAAGTTTTGTTCCTTATGGCTGTAGACTGCAGCAGCTCATTCTTCAGTATGTCAGGAGGGACATGGATGTCTGTGCCAGTCTTGGTTCTGTGATGCTTCCATGCACTCTGGGATGGAGATGATTCAGCTCCTTCCGCTCCTTTGAGGCTTTCTTCAGTCTCCTCTTCACTAACACAGCAGCTCTCTGCATCCAAATCATACTGTTGATTATCCACTTCATGAGATGATCTGCTCCACTCACGCTTCTTGTTCCTTGACTCCACAATTGCCTCATACACCTCATCTCTACCAGAGTATGATGCAGTTCTGCAAGTCATCATACTTTGCAGGAAGTCAATATCTGCCTGTAATGCCTCCCTCTCCTCCTTTTTAATCCCTGGTCTGTCTCTTCTCTGTTCTAAATTTTTGACTGTTGACCGTGGCCAAAACACCATTGTTTTCTGAAGATCAGCTTTAAATCTCACTAGTCTTGAGCAGTTGGCATCTTGTCTTTCTTTGTCATTGATCTTGAACATTTTTTTTTGTATTTCTCAAACAAAACTTCAATCTTTTTGGCCATTTTGTGCTCCTGGATTGTTGGTATACCTGCTTTGCTGTAATGAGGCAAGACTTTCCCAACTACCTTCAATGCAGCTCTTCTGACAATGGGCATCTGCTTGGTGCCATCCTTTGCTCACAGGCTATCTTTGAATGAAAGGAAACACATTAACACCTGCTTTTCTGTTGGAAGGCGTGATCCATTAATCTCTTGATCATCTTCAGTTATCTTTCCTTGGAATACAAACATGGTATTGTTGGAGGTCCTTGCTGCAGTCATTGATGTCATATCTTCCTGAAAAAAAAAAATGTAAACACTTCCTAAAAAAAAATTTTTTAAATTTAAAACAATATTCCTGTCACCTGTAAATAGTAAATAATTAAGCAGTGGCTAATAACCACTGCACTGGTTATAATTGTTCACAAAAACACAAATAAGAGAATTTGTGTCATTCAAGTGGGGGTTACCTTGCTGAAACCTGCCTACAGAATCACAAAAAAGTAGTTTTAAGCCTATAACTTGAAAAGTAAGCCCCCAAGACCATATGTTTGTTCAAAAGTCGTATATAAACCTGATGTTTCTGGTCATTTTGCACACAAAATGACCTTCCTAGGTGCACTGGTTCTCAAGTTATGATCGATTTCACTAAATGGGGGTCTACATGTAGACCCAAAAAAAAACACAATTGTCCCAGCCACAGGTAAATAAAGTCCAATTTTGCTGAAACTTCACAGTTTTGTTATTTGGGGGGGAATCCCCACTAGAAAAAAAGGGAGGCTTGATTGGACCAAGTTTTAGATCTTGAAGGGCTACAGCCTCACCCTAATTATATATTATATATATATATAATATATATATATATATATATATAATATATATATATACAGGGTGGGCGGAAAGTAGCTCCCTATTTTGGATTGGTAAAAAAATACGTATATTATCCATTTATTTCAGAAGAAATAATATGAAAAGGTAGGCATACATGGTAGGTTTTCTCTAAAATTCAATGTGGGCTCCAACTCTTTCCACCAGCTTCTGGAGCCGCCCAGGAATGGCGTCCACTGACTTTAGCAGGAACTCCGGCGGGATGGAGGACATGACTTCCCGAATTCGGTCCTCCAGTTCTTCCAATGTCCTCGGTTTGGTGCGGTAGACTTCTTCCTTTACCCACCCCCAAAGAAAGAAGTCGCACGGTTACCGCTGAAAAACGGCAGAATCGGTTCAGTGTAACGGTGTGGTGTGGTATGACCTCAGATCAGGTTGTGGGCCCGTTCCTTCTGCGCAACACCATGAATGCTGAGCGGTACCTTGCTATGTTGCGAAACGAGGTCTGGCCGGTTGTCAGCACATGGGAGAACATCGACGATCTGATATTTATGCAAGATGGCGCCCCTCCGCACTTCGCTCTTGTTGTCCGTGAGTGGCTGGATGCCCACTTCCCTGGGCGTTGGATGGGTCGTCGTGGTCCACATCAATGGCCAGCCAGGAGCCCCGACTTGACACCGTGCGACTTCTTTCTTTGGGGGTGGGTAAAGGAAGAAGTCTCCCGCACCAAACCGAGGACATTGGAAGAACTGGAGGACTGAATTCGGGAAGTCATGTCCTCCATCCCGCCGGAGTTCCTGCTAAAGTCAGTGGACGCCATTCCTGGGCGGCTCCAGAAGCTGGTGGAAAGAGTTGGAGCCCACATTGAATTTTAGAGAAAACCTACCATGTATGCCTACCTTTTCATATTATTTCTTCTGAAATAAATGGATAATATACGTATTTTTTTACCAATCCAAAATAGGGAGCTACTTTCCGCCCACCCTGTATATATATATATATATATATATATATATATGCAGTAATATATCTAACATTCACAAATTATGTATATGGTACCTATTAACACACACAGCTTAACTTACTGTACATTTCAGTACTTTTTGTTGGGAGAAATGCTCCATCTGTTTTGGAGGAAAAGTGTATTGGATCTGTGTTCACCCTTGCAGGTGAGCCTGAATTTCACCCAGGATATTTTCTCCTGGTACAGGACAAATGTCATCTTTAACTGGAAAGGAAAGGTGTAAGCAGGAGCAATTCCTGATGAATACAGGAATCTTATTACATAGTCCTCATATTGTGCATCATATTCCTCCACAAGCCCAAACCAGAATTCAGTGTCATAAATACATCCAACAGAGCATCCAACTTTTACTTTGTCAGGTGGGTTCTCTTCAAAAGTGTTGACAGTTTCATTTCCAATTCCTTGAATCCTCCTGAGCTCTCCTTTACCTTGGGAAACAGGGTACACCATTATTGTATCTGTAGACATGGGACAAAATCTGTGCAATTTTAAGGTTCCTACGATTGGTTTGATTGCAAGATGCAACCAAGACTCTAAGCTAAGTTCAACCTCTCTAATTTTCAATGCTGAAAAAAAAAAAAAAAAAAAAAAGTGATTGAAGATTTCAATTCTTTAGAGCATTATTGATACATGTCTTCAGCTGTCAAAATTTGATTTCTGACAGGTCTTTGTAGACTTGCTTTAGCAGTTGCTCTCTTTACAGTGCCTCCAATTCCATCACATGCATTTTTGTCATGTGATGTAGTAAAAAAATTCCACTCTGTATCAACTCCAAAATCATCTCTGTGATAGCAAAGATTTAAAAAATTTAATTTGTTTTTATACTGAACTGCACATCCATCAGAAAAATAATGAATTTTTGTTAGATATTGGTGTTTTATACAAAGAGAAGGTATCAGCTCTTTGAGGAAAGAATACACAGTGACAGTATTGTATTTTAGGGAATCTGAAATACAGCAATAACTCTCATGGTGAAGATTTCCAGACTGTTTCCAATAGAAAACAAATTGGTGTGCTGTGCACTGTGAATTTTCCCAGTGGAAACCTTGAGCAGCATCCTGAACAATAAACGAAAAATTCTCTGCAAAATTACCCACCAAACAACATTCATCTAATGGTAAACTATCCTTAAGATTTTTTAAATACTCTGCTTAACATTTACTGATGAAATGATGCCTTGTAAGACCAGCAATCCTATTACTCAATGAATCTACAAAATCATTGATATTTTCAATTGTTTCTGTGATAGTGCAATGGTCTACTGTGACCCACTGTTTATAGAGAATCTCTGAGTCAGGCCAATTCTCTATTATATCTAATCCTTCTAGGAAAGCCTTCACACCCTACTGCCATGGGCAATCTTGACATATATGCATTATACATGTCTCATTGCTGATATCACACACTGAAAGCCAAACCCCAAAAGTTTCTTGTAGTTCAGCAACTTCATTCCCGAAGCCCCCAGCTGCAATTTAGTATTTTAATGATATGTACATACACAAACTGAATGCATACCACTACTACCAGCGAGGACATACCATGGAGGACGCAGACTTGCAAAACTGCTAAACCCAATTTTGGGATTATTTGAATCTTTGATAAATTCTTCATAGAGTTCCCTCAAATTGTAAAGCAATAAATGCTTTTGCATTTTCACTTTTTCTCCATCATTCCTAATGACTTTGCAATCTTTAATTCCTGGACATTGGCGACTACATTTATCACTCATAGAAATTTTTCACAATCTCCTTTGTCTCATTTGAAATTACTTTACCCTTACTCATTGATGGTATTTCAGGAAGTATTCCATGTTGCTTCTTAAGATGGCAGCTTTTCTTTACCATGTGGGTAGAGGTTTCAAAGAATTTGAAGTTCTCTCTATTGTGAATGGTGACAGTGTCAGAATTTGCAAAACTGTTTTAGCTTACAGTTGTTTGTTGTATTGTATTTATCCTTGAGCTCCCTCATGAGACATTCATACCTGAAAATACACACCAAAGAATTAAGAAAATATAATATGATTGTATTATATATACACAGTTGAAATAGAACCCATAAATAAAATTGGACATCTGTATACCTACAGTACCTCGGTAGCTATATATTCTGAGATACCTTTTGAATTAATATATTATAGGTACTGGTACTACTGTTTTAAATTTTTAGATGATAATTGAACAATATAAAGGAATGTTTTGAGTGAGAATAAGTGACACTAAATACTGATCTAAACAAATACAGTAGGTACTCACTTCTGTGGAGCATGATGTTCCTCTTCACAATGGTGCTGTTTCTTTGATGTGCCAGTTTCTGTAGTTCAATACCATATGCAGACTCTAAAGTTCTTCTGTTGATTTTGTCTGTTGTCTTGTTCAGTTTTGAAGTTCCTTTTCTCCTTTTCTTTGCTTTTGATGAGATGTCAATCCAGATAAACAAAAACACAGGTTACTATGAACATTACCTATATACAATTACAAACTGTACATATACATACAGTACTGTGCAAAAGTCAGAGACCACTGTCGATCTGATAACTATTAGATAATCTGTTTTATGAAAATTGGTTTTGATACTAAAATACAGTGCCCGCGAAAAGTATCCGATCACCCTTGAAATTTGTATTTTTTAAATAAAAAACAATGTTTAAATGTATACTAACCTTATATTAGTATTTTGTCATCTGTCCTTTGGTTTGGATGACTTGTTCTAGACGTTTTGGCATGGATTTAATCAAGTTTTGACAAACTTCCACTGATATTTCCTTGCACCATACCTTTTTGATGGCCTCTTGTAATTTTTCGACTGAGCCAGTGTCGTGGCATTCAACCTTATTTTTTTTTTAGCCACAGATTTTCTATCGGATTGAGATCTGGACTATTACCAGGCCAATCCAAAATATCAAATTTATTGTCAGTAATCCATTTTGTCACTATTTTGGCCCTGTGACATGGTGCACCATCATGCATGTATGTTTTTGTCCTTTGGATTGCCATTGCCATTAGAAGTTTATCCTGTAGCATTGCTAAATACCGTGCACCATTCAAAGTTGTGTTCTTCGGAAGAAAATATAAGTTTCCACGCCCATAGTAACCGAAACAACCCCAAACCATCACACTTGGAGGGTGTTTCATTGTCTTTAGGGTGTATTTAGGGTCCATCCTATTTGAGCCAATAGGCCGGCGAACCTTTTTTGGACAACTTCTGAATGTCAAAAATGTCGACTCATCGCTAAATAAAACCTTCTTCCAGTCATCAACAGTCCAATGAATGTATTTTTTACAAAATGCGACACGTTTTTTACGCATTTTTTCATTAATGAACGGTTTCTTAGCAGCATGGCGAGATGGTAATCCGAGTTCTTTTTGGAGCCGCTCCTGGATAGTTCGTTCAGAAACACCAGATAACAAATTATTCATATTAAATTTTATTTCTTTCGCAGTTATTGTTGGGTTTTTCAATACTAAACGTTTCCTAAGTTTGTCTGTTCGCGAATTTGTTTTTCTCGGTCTGCCAGATCGTTTTTTAGGGACTGGCGTGGTTAGGCCACCATTGTTCTTAGCCCGTGAAACCCATAAATTAACGGTACTTTGGGATATGTTTAATTCCTTAGCTATCTGTCTCTGTGATTTCCCACATGCATGCAAAGCAACAATAGCACCTCGACAATCACTCTTAAGTTGTTTTTTAGCACACATTATATATAAATTTTATTTACACCACTTTCTGTAAAAAAAAAAAAAATATCAAGAAATTTACACAAACAGTGAAATCTGACAAATTTGAGACACAGCCACCCGCAACGAAGGCTACCAGAACACTAATTTGAGAATGCGTTGGATAGCTCTCATATCAGCGAGCAACCTCAAAGTTACCAGATGTCGCTAGAACAAATAGAAAGTGAATTACGTGTCTCTGAATATTAAGGGAAAATATTGTATTTTCTTGAGTGATCAGATACTTTTCACGGGCACTGTACATATTAACTAGAACCTCTGGTTCATATTAACGTATAACTAAGTTATTACTTAAGTGTATAAAGTTGTATAAGCTGGATGACCCTCTAGTCTGCATAAATTGGACTTGAGGGTTGATTCATTGTATTACTTATAACGCATGTGTTTAAAGATCTAGCGAACTATTACTGATGGATCTGCAGTAAATGCTCCTAAGCTATTGTTATATCAATATTTACAATTAAAAGTATTGACATATTCACTTAAATTCTGCAAAACAAATTTATCCAAAACGTTTCTCATTATAATCCTAATTCATGCTGTTTTTTTTCTTTCACAGGCTTAAGAAATGACAAAAAGTACAATTTCTGATGAGATTAGATATAAAATAATACATTTGCATGGTGAGGGACTGAGTCAAAGAAAAATAAGTGAATCTACAGGCATTTCCAAAACTGGTGTACAAAAAATCTTGGCTCATCACAGCTCAAATGGAACCCCAGCTGATTGCCCTAGATCAGGGAGGCCCTCTAAGCTTTCTCCATCTGATCTACAATATCTAAAGATTACTTCCCTTTGAGACAGATGCAAATCCAGCACTTCACTTGCAGCAGATCTCGAAAAAACAATAGGTGTCTCAGTTGATCCCTTTTCTGTATGAAGGAAACTTAACTCAGTAGGTCTTAAAAGATGTGTTGCAGCAAAAAAGCCACTTTCATGGAATGGAAATAAAAAGAGAAGAGAAGAAAATGTGCTTTGGAACACAAGTATTGGACATCTGAGACCTACTGCTGCAAGTGAAGTGCTGGATTTGTGTCTGTCTCGAAGGGAAGTAATCTTTAGATATTGTAGATCAGATGGAGAAAGCTTAGAGGGCCTCCCTGATCTAGGACGATCAGCTGGGGTCCCATTTGATCTGTGATGAGCCAAGATTTTTTGTACACCAGTTTTGGAAATGCCTGTAGATTCACTTATTTTTCTTTGACTCAGTCCCTCACCATGCAAATATATTATTTTATATCTAATCTCATCAGAAATTGTACTTTTTGTCATTTCTTAAGCCTGTGAAAGGAAAAAACAGCATGAATTAGGATTATAATGAGAAACGTTTTGGATAAATTTGTTTTGCAGAATTTAAGTGAATATGTCAATACTTTTAATTGTAAATATTGATATAACAATAGCTTAGGAGCATTTACTGCAGATCCATCAGTAATAGTTCGCTAGATCTTTAAACACATGCATTATAAGTAATATAATGAATCAACCCTCAAGTCCAATTTATGCAGACTAGAGGGTCATCCAGCTTATACAACTTTATACACTTAAGTAATAACTTAGTTATACGTTAATATGAACCAGAGGTTCTAGTTAATATGTATTTTAGTATCAAAACCAATTTTCATACAACAGATTATCTAATAGTTATCAGATCGACAGTGGTCTCTGACTTTTGCACAGTACTGTATATTATATAAAATTACACCAACCCACAAGGAAAAAAATATAAAATTAATTATAAAACAGTGTTTATAAAGCCTAATTAATTTCAGCTGGTCATAACCAAGCCCTTTTCAAAGCCATAAACTAATTAAAATATCTAAAAAGTTATAAAACTTCCATCCTGCGGAAGAGCTAAGATTAAAATGACTGTGGAAGGCATAAACATGGACAGAGAGATGGTAGCTGTCTTATGTTTGGCAGTTGGCAAAGGCAAACTATCACCCAGATTTCAACCTTCAAGATAAGAAATCTATTAAAATCAATCCTGTACATCTGGCAGCCAGTCACAACCTGAAATTGCCCTAAAATATTTTAAAATGTTAAAAATAAAGCTATCCATAATGTAGGACAACTTAATATTAGAAATAGTGTTTTCACCCAAAATATAAAATGCCTTGTATATTTGTCTCTGTTCCTGGTCCCTGACCTTTATGATAGGTTCAGAATCCTGGAAGTTAAAAATATGTTATGCTGTTCCCTATGCTGAACTAGGCTACTATAAGTATTACCCGATCTCAGGTCACGTTTGTGGGAATTAATCATTCTCTGAAAATAAATTCTCTCTCCAATGTATTTTTGAGGGCAGCCTCCACATGGGATTTCATAAACTATGCCAGATTTGTTGGATGCTTTAGTAATAGGATGACGAATGAACAAAATTTATTTGGCACAACGGAGACCAACTTAATCTGCTTTGGCAAGAGTGAGGAAAGCCAACTGTTAACCTCAAAGGGCACTTTCAGGAATGAAACAGCTTTATCCCAGTTCCCAGTTTTGGGAGAAAAGAAAGATCTCCTAGTGGCAAAATAAGCTTTATTGATGAACAATTTGGAATAACTCAAAAATATAAATATGCTTTTAATATGTACAACTACATCTTCAAGATAAATGGGGTCACAAATCCTGAAAGCTTTCAAAAAGAGACCAGAAATAATGCCTTAGTAGAAAGAGAATGATTGGAAAAAGCATGAATGTAGCTGTCTGAATGTGTAGGCTTTCTAAATAGTTTAAAAAGAGGTCTTTGGTTGGGATCTCTTAAAATAACAACATCCAAAAATGAGAGAGATCCACTATTTTCAACTTCATACGTAAACTGTATTGAGGGTACAAAACTATTAAGAATGCCCACCAGCTCATCCAGATCCACAAGAGATTCCAAAATAACACACACGTCATCAATGTAACGGAACCAAATGACCCCCAGCACCAAAGATTCTGGCAAAAAATTAACTTCAAAAAATCCCATAAACATATTAGCTAAAATTGGAGAGAGCAAAGAGCCCATAGGTAAACCTGTCCTGTCTAAAAAATGACCCATTAAAAGAAAAATATTAGGTCATCCCATAAGTAATGTTATTTTTTATGATAGATCAAGTTTAAACTAGTCCTACTCGGTTTAAGCATAATTTTTCCGAAGGTTATATCTAAGAGGAAATCTATCGTGTTTCGCTACATACTTTACAGACCTTGACCAGTGAAGACGTGTCTTTTGCTTTATGGGAACCCCTCATAAACATGGCAGTATCAGAAGAGCATATCAGGCATATAATGCTTTATGAGTTCAAAAAGGGGAATAGTGCTACTGAAGCAACGCAAAACATTCAGGAAGTTTATGGCAACAATATTCTGCATGTGAGGAAATGTCAAAGATGGTTTCAAAAGTTTAGGAATGGTGACTGCTGTTTGACAGATGCAGCATGCTCTAGACACCCTGCTGAGTTTGATGATGACCTGCTGTTAGCCATACTTGAAGAAGACTGTTCAAGTTGAAGAATTGGCCCAGAAACTCAATTCATCCCCATCCACTATCCATCAACGTTTGCAACAACTCGGGAAAGTGCCTAAGTTAGGAAAATGGATGCCACATGAATTGTCGGTCAACAATCTGAGGGTGCAGGTAAACATTAGCACAGCTCTTCATTCCCGTGAACTCCAAGATCCATTTTTGCACCGTTTAGTGACTGGTGATAAAAAGTGGATACTGTACCAGAATGTTAAGCGCCGTCAACAGTGGGTTTGTGCCAGAGAACAAGCGACACCACAGCCAAAACCAAATCTTCACCCTCGGAAGGTGTTGCTTAGCATTTGGTGGAATAAAGGTGATATAATACACTTTGAAACCTTACCACACAACCAAACAATCACCACTCAAGTCTACTGTCAACAACTTGATCAATTGAACACGGCACTAAAAGAAAAGATACCACCTTTGGTTAACCAGAAAGGAATCGTGTTCCACCACGACAACACACGATCACTTCTGCAAAAATTGAGGAGCTTGGGTGGGAAAAACTTCCACATCCTTCATATTCTCCAGACCTTGCACCTTCAGATTATCATCTCTTCAGGAGTCTGCAAAACTATCTTCACGAGAAACAGTATACTTCTTTGGATGACCTGCACACCAGTCTTTGTACATTTTTTGCCTCAAAACCACCTGAATTTTATAAACATGGCATTGAATAGCTTGTAGGACATTGGCAGTGTGTCATTGATTCCGATGGAAAATATATACTAGATTAAAAAGTTTCAGTTGGTTTTTTTTTTTTGTCCTTCAAATTCTGATCTAAAAAACAACATTACTTATGGGATGACCTGATAGCTATGTTTCGAGCAAAGTCTAACAGGCTCCAAAATAATTCCATAATCAAACAGAATGGTCTCAGGATGATCATGAAGCCACTCTTCCAGGAACTGCAAGGTTAAATTCAAAGGATCTCTGGTAAATACAGCACCACGTCAAAACTCACCAATTTCTTTCCTGATAGGTCTGTACCTCAAAGTTTTTCAACCAACTCTGCAGAAATTTTAAGATGTGCTCCAGAGATTTGGCCTGCTAATGGCGAAAGGAGACTCAAGAGCCATTTAGACAACTGTTCAGTAGAACTTCCCACATCAGAAATAATAGGGTGCAAAGGTACTGAGGGTTTATGCACCTTTGGAAGCCCATATATATATATATATACCAGTATGTATATACAGTATATATATATATATATATATATATATATATATATATATATATACAGTATGTATATATATATATATATATACATTCAACTGCAAAGAACACGCAGTATAAATAACGTAAAGAACGACGCTTGTATAGGAGATATTCCGCGCAAGACGAGAAAGAGAAAACAACAAATGAAAAAATGAAGTACCACCTGGGAATCGAACCCGGGATCTTCCGATTGCCGGTCAGACGCGATAACCACTACACCATGGACTCCACTCTTCCAAATGCCGTAATTCCTCTACATACTCGCAGAAACCAATGCCCCAAGGGGGCACCTCCCGCTTGCCGTAACATTATATACATTCAACTGCAAAGAACACGCAGTATAAATAACGTAAAGAACGACGCTTGTATAGGAGATATTCCGCGCAAGACGAGAAAGAGAAAACAACAAATGAAAAAATGAAGTACCACCTGGGAATCGAACCCGGGATCTTCCGATTGCCGGTCAGACGCGATAACCACTACACCATGGACTCCACTCTTCCAAATGCCGTAATTCCTCTACATACTCGCAGAAACCAATGCCCCAAGGGGGCACCTCCCGCTTGCCGTAACATTATATACATTCAACTGCAAAGAACACGCAGTATAAATAACGTAAAGAACGACGCTTGTATAGGAGATATTCCGCGCAAGACGAGAAAGAGAAAACAACAAATGAAAAAATGAAGTACCACCTGGGAATCGAACCCGGGATCTTCCGATTGCCGGTCAGACGCGATAACCACTACACCATGGACTCCACTCTTCCAAATGCCGTAATTCCTCTACATACTCTACATGTTACGGCAAGCGGGAGGTGCCCCCTTGGGGCATTGGTTTCTGCGAGTATGTAGAGGAATTACGGCATTTGGAAGAGTGGAGTCCATGGTGTAGTGGTTATCGCGTCTGACCGGCAATCGGAAGATCCCGGGTTCGATTCCCAGGTGGTACTTCATTTTTTCATTTGTTGTTTTCTCTTTCTCGTCTTGCGCGGAATATCTCCTATACAAGCGTCGTTCTTTACGTTATTTATACTGCGTGTTCTTTGCAGTTGAATGTATATAATGTTACGGCAAGCGGGAGGTGCCCCCTTGGGGCATTGGTTTCTGCGAGTATGTAGAGGAATTACGGCATTTGGAAGAGTGGAGTCCATGGTGTAGTGGTTATCGCGTCTGACCGGCAATCGGAAGATCCCGGGTTCGATTCCCAGGTGGTACTTCATTTTTCATTTGTTGTTTTCTCTTTCTCGTCTTGCGCGGAATATCTCCTATACAAGCGTCGTTCTTTACGTTATTTATACTGCGTGTTCTTTGCAGTTGAATGTATATAATGTTACGGCAAGCGGGAGGTGCCCCCTTGGGGCATTGGTTTCTGCGAGTATGTAGAGGAATTACGGCATTTGGAAGAGTGGAGTCCATGGTGTAGTGGTTATCGCGTCTGACCGGCAATCGGAAGATCCCGGGTTCGATTCCCAGGTGGTACTTCATTTTTTCATTTGTTGTTTTCTCTTTCTCGTCTTGCGCGGAATATCTCCTATACAAGCGTCGTTCTTTACGTTATTTATACTGCGTGTTCTTTGCAGTTGAATGTATATAATGTTACGGCAAGCGGGAGGTGCCCCCTTGGGGCATTGGTTTCTGCGAGTATGTAGAGGAATTACGGCATTTGGAAGAGTGGAGTCCATGGTGTAGTGGTTATCGCGTCTGACCGGCAATCGGAAGATCCCGGGTTCGATTCCCAGGTGGTACTTCATTTTTTCATTTGTTGTTTTCTCTTTCTCGTCTTGCGCGGAATATCTCCTATACAAGCGTCGTTCTTTACGTTATTTATACTGCGTGTTCTTTGCAGTTGAATGTATATAATGTTACGGCAAGCGGGAGGTGCCCCCTTGGGGCATTGGTTTCTGCGAGTATGTAGAGGAATTACGGCATTTGGAAGAGTGGAGTCCATGGTGTAGTGGTTATCGCGTCTGACCGGCAATCGGAAGATCCGGGTTCGATTCCCAGGTGGTACTTCATTTTTTCATTTGTTGTTTTCTCTTTCTCGTCTTGCGCGGAATATCTCCTATACAAGCGTCGTTCTTTACGATATATATATATATATATATATATATATATATTATACATATAAGGAAGATGGGGCAAATAAGATTTAAATCTTTGAAAGAGAGAGATTGTAGCTGTCGTACATCCAGTTTGCCTTTGCCAACTGCCAGACGCATGACAGCTACCATCTCTCTGTCTGTGTTTATGCCTTCACACAGTCATTTTAACCTTAGCTCTTCCGCAGGATGCAAGCTTTATAATTTTTTTAGATATTTTAATTAGTTTATGGTGTTGGTTTACGTCGTCGTCGTTGGCCTAGGCAAGCTACGGCTTGGGACCGTAGCGCATCTATCCGGTATAGGTTAACCTGGATGATGTAGCCATAAGCACTGCCGCTGGTTAAGTGCCAACCAGTGATTATCTCACTAGCCGTATTGAGTCCGTTAGGCGAAACTGCGACAGTACCAAAGGTGGAAAATATAACCTTTGGTTTTCTATTATTTATTTGTAAAATGGACATGGTATTAGATTAAAATAATTATTTGAATATAAATAATTAACTGACAATTGTGATATATAATTAATTATGTTTACATACAATAAAATATATAGTACATAAAATTAGTATTAATGTGGTTCACAATTGAATTATAATGGGGTAACTAATTTAAAATGAATTTATACTATTCCGAAATTCAAGACGGTAAAATTAACATTTAACTTGAAACTAAAATAAGAGTATTCACTACACACTCCCCCACCAGAGAGGAAGTTCAAAGAGTTCCGAACGACACAGATTTCCGCTGAACCTTTTTGGTAGCTACATGTACCTCGCTTAAGGTTGATTCCAAAAACGCAGGCTTAAGACGATCGATAGAAACCTTGTCGACCTTGGAACCGCGCTGGATGAGAAATGATTTGCGCGTACGTCGGAGAACTTCATAGGGCCCGTCATATGGACATTGGAGAGGCCGTTTTGGGAGAGGTACACGAACGAAAACGTGGGTGCAAGATTGGAGGGCTGGGGAAACAAAGATGTTCTGTTGGCTAGTCAATCGAGGGGGAACAGGCTGAAGGGACTGCATGTGAGAGGAAAGTGTTTGAGCGAATTCCGTAGGATCGCATGACTTATCCCCTGCAGTGAAGTAGCCACCTGGTAGCCGCAGTGTTGTTCCATAGACTAGTTCAGCCGCTGTAGTCTTCAGATCACACTCTTAAATGCAGAGTGAATACCAAGCAACACGAGTGGAAGCTTATCCATCCAATGGGAGTCTTCGTGACACATAAGGGATGACTTCAGCTGGCGATGGAAGCGTTCGACGAGGCCGTTAGCTTGCGGATGATACGCACAGGTATGCGCATGTACTGTACCCAACAAGCTGGTAAACTTCTTCCAAAGCGAAGACTCAAATTGGCGACCTTGGTCAGTGATGACTTTTGTCGGCAATCCAAATCTTGATACCCATCCATGAAGAAAGGCTCTTGCAACAGTGTCCGCTTGGATATCAGGAAGTGGGATGGCTTCAGGCCATCTGGAAAAGCGGTCGAGACAGGTGAGCAGATAACGTTGGCCTTGAATCACTGGAAGAGGGCCAACAATGTCTACATGAATTACCTCAAACCGCTGGGATGGGGGCGGAAATGCGTCAAAGGGGAACCTGGTGTGCCTTTGGACTTTGGCACGCTGGCAGGCAAGGCACGTTTTGGTCCAATGTTTGACATCCTTCCGCATCGAGGGCCAAACAAAGCGAGAGGTAACCAGGTGTTGCGAAGCACGGATACCAGGATGGGAGGGCTTATGAAGATCCGTGAAGACTGCTTGTCTGTGACATGGAGGGACATAAGGGCGAATAGCAGCTGTTGATACGTCGCAATAGAGGGGCACAGACAATCCTGGCATACTCATTTTCTTGAGGGAAAGTGAGTGAGTGGAGTCTTCTCTGAGCAGGTCTTGTAGTTCCGTATCCTTATCTTGATCCTGTGCAATAGCATTCCACAGTGTAGAGCTGAGGGTAACAGAAGTAATCTCTATTCTTGAAAGTGCATCCGCTGGAGTGTTCAAGACACCTTTGATGTGGCGGATTTAGGGGGGCATCACTGATAGGAAATGACAGAGACAATGCACTATTGATAGCATTTTTGGCATTGTCGAACGCCTGTAAACTATCGCTACACCATACCAATTTCGTTACCTTGCGTTTGTGTGTGATCATAGCGTGTAGAGGAGCAAGAACACTGGCACAGTTTTTAATGAACTTGTGGTAATAATTTACCAAACCTAGAAACCGACGTAACTCACGCTGATTACTTGGCATAGGGTAATTTTTTATCACTTCACACTTGTCCTGAAGGGGGGTAATTCCGTGCTGCGAAATCGTGTGACCAAGAAATACCAAGGTTGGCTGTGCAAACACACACTTAGATGCATTAATAGTAACACCGTATTGTTCTAAGCGTTGAAAGAGGAGTGAAAGATGTTCCTTATGTTCCTCTTCCGTTGAGCTGGCCACAAGCAAATCATCGATGTAGGCATAAACAAAGTCTAAGCCTCTGGTGACCTCATCTATAAACCTCTGAAAGGTTTGCGCAGCATTCCGTAGCCCGAACGGCATCTTCACAAATTCGAATAACCCAAATGGTGTACAAACTGCAGTCTTGGGAATATCCGAAGGCTCTACGGGAATGTGGTGGAAAGCCTTAACGAGATCTATTTTACTGAAGATAGATTTGCCGTGGAGTAGAGAAGTAAAGTCTTGGACATTTGGTACCGGATATCGGTCCGGGATGGTTGTCGAATTCAAAAACCGGTAATCCCCACATGGTCTCCAGTCTCCTGACTTCTTCTGGACCAGGTGTAGGGGAGAGGACCAACTGCTTTTGGAAGGTCTTATTATCCCAAGATCTATCATAAGCTGGAATTCCGATTTGGCAGCTTTCAGTTTGTCCGGGGCAAGACGTCTGGGTTTTGCAAACACAGGGGGACCTTTTGTTGTAATGTGATGGGTAATGGTGTGCTTAATGGTATCACCCATCTGCATCGGTTGAAGAATTCCTGGATATCGCTGGAAAAGGCACTGGTACATGGAATTAGGGGGAACGAGGGAAAGTGCAGAGTTCGAGGCGTCCGGAAGGGCAACCTGTTTGGCAAGAACAGAAAGCAGTGTGGCCTGGTCGCATAAGCGTCGCTTGTTAAGATCCACCAGGAGTTTGAAATGCTGGAGGAAGTCAGCGCCGATTATGGGATGCCGCACTTGAGCACAGATGAAAATCCACTTGAAGGATCGGTGAAGGCCCAAGTTTAGTTCACGCGACTGAGTACCGTACGTGGGTATGCGTGAACCGTTAGCAGCGTATAGAGGCGGAGATTCCGAGTGCTTATGACCAGATTTGTGAGGGAATACACTGACTGACGCTCCGGTATCGACCAAGAAATTGACACCAGAGTTCCTGTCCTTTATGAATAACAGGTTGGCAGTGCGAGTACTAGACGCCATTAGGACTCGCTGCTGGGGTTTTCCGACGAAAAATTGCAAGGGGAGATGCACTTCCTAGCCTTCTTTCCAAATTTCGAGTGGTAGAAGCAGATCTTCCCGGAACTCGAACGATGCCTCTTCGTAAATCTTGACCGAGAATGGCTTCTTTGCCGTTGATTTTGTAGCAGAGAACAAACGTGGTTGAGTCGTTGACTTAACTCTTTCACTTTCAACTCCAGTTCCGATTGTGTGTTCACGTTGTTGACCGGAGCTGTGTCAATCTCCACTACTTTGTCGGCAGTTTCTGCTAGTTTATCAACTGGAGTAGCAGGATCCATAGTGGCCAAGACACGCTGAGCTGATGGAGGAAGTTTCTGCAAGAACAACTGTCTAAAGATGTCCTTATCGAAGGTTTGTGCGCGTTCGCCTAGAGCGCACTGCATAGCCCTCAGCATTTGAGTGGGCTTACGGTCTCCAAGTTCTTCTTTTGAGATTAACTGATGTAGTTTCTCACGCTCGGAGACAGTGGTGCGGCACAGGATGGCAGACTTCAGATCGTTGTATGGGTCCTCACTCGTGGAAGTAGATACGATGACGTCACGGACTTCAGAGATGATGCTCGCTGGTAGAGAGGACAAAACATGATCGTATTTCGTCCTGCTAGCGGTGATCCTTCCCAAGTTGAATTGTGATTCCACTTGGTGGAACCAAATAAATGGATCACCCGGCCAGAAGACGGGAGCTTTACGCTCAAGTGGGAGATGGCACCAGCGTCGTCAGGCATCTTCTCCTATGCTTGCTAATACAAGCAAGACGACAAGTTCCCAACGAAGGAGTGGAGGTTGAGACGAGCGCAGGCACAGAGCGCACGGGCAGGGGTGAGGGGCAGAGGGCACGAGCGACATTACAGTCTGGTCCTAGTCGCTCGGGTGAAGGGGTGATGGGCACGAACGACGTTACAGTCTGGTCCTAGTCGCTCGGGTGAAGGGGGTGGTGGGCACGAACGACGTTACAGTCTAGTCCTAGTCGTTCGGGTGAAGGGGGTGATGGGCACGAACGACATTACAGTCTAGTCCTAGTCGTTCGGGTAGAAGGGGTAATCCAGCTCCGGGGTCACCAATTGTTGGTTTACGTCGTCGTCGTTGGCCTAGGCAAGCTACGGCTTGGGACCGTAGCGCATCTATCCGGTATAGGTTAACCTGGATGATGTAGCCATAAGCACTGCCGCTGGTTAAGTGCCAACCAGTGATTATCTCACTAGCCGTATTGAGTCCGTTAGGCGAAACTGCGACAGTACCAAAGGTGGAAAATATAACCTTTGGTTTTCTATTATTTATTTGTAAAATGGACATGGTATTAGATTAAAATAATTATTTGAATATAAATAATTAACTGACAATTGTGATATATAATTAATTATGTTTACATACAATAAAATAATATAGTATACATAAAATTAGTATTAATGTGGTTCACAATTGAATTATAATGGGGTAACTAATTTAAAATGAATTTATACTATTCCGAAATTCAAGACGGTAAAATTAACATTTAACTTGAAACTAAAATAAGAGTATTCACTACAATGGCTTTGAAAAGGGCTTGGTTGTGACCAGCCAAAATTAATTACCGTATTTTTTGGTGTATAAAAAACACTTTTTTTCCAAAAAAAAAGGGGTCTCAAAATTACCCTGCATCCTATACACCGAAGGTCATAATATTACCTTCATATGGGCTAGAAGAAGTGATGGATTTTTACAAAAATTCATCATCTCTTAGTCCCTCCTGACTGTGTTGGTTTGGCCAATTTTACACTAAGTTTCTATTCTTCCCAACCCACTGATAACAAGAAAAACAGTACGTATTGCATAATGATTTACTTTTATGTTTCATAACATATAGTATAGTCTCCTGTATACCTAACACTATTTTCTTATAATGAGTATGGGTGAAAGAAAACATATCACCATACTTTTGATGGAGGGCTTTAACAAAAGTCAGCCTCACTGGTGGAAAATTATGGACATTTTCTGACAACTAGGCAGTTGGTCATAATTTTTTTTCCTGAAAAAAGGCCTTGAAAATAGGGGTGCGTCTTATACACCAAAAAATACGGTAGCCTTTTTAAACACCATTTTATAATTAATTTTACATTTTTTCCTTGCAGGTTGGTGTAATTTTATATTATTGCAGTTATTGTAATTAAAGTTTATATAATGATACCCGCTGAACTTAGACTATTTGTTCTTCACCTTTTTAACGTCTTTCATTTTTTGAGGGTCTTTTTACAACTATAAAAATGCTGTGATTAAAGGCCATAAAACAAAATTGCAGTTGGACTTTTTATATAATTGTCTAAATAACAAGATTTTACCTAAATCCTTGGCTTTTGGTCCTACTCAGGTTGACCCTTCAGATCCTTTTCTGCCTTGGGCTGAACACATTTTAATTAATAGGATTGACTTGGTTAAGTTTTCCAAACACCAAGCTTTTTACAGGGTGAGAACCACATTTGAGGCTTTTTTGAGAGTGGTTAAACCTTTTCATAATTTTAACAATTTTACACTTAGAAAGATCTTAGATTACGTTCATTCTTTCAAAAACGTTTCTTTAGTGTCAGTTAAATGAGACCTGGATTCAAAGTTTGATAAACTGTTCAGGGACACTCCATGGTTAAATTTAGCAATTTGGACTCAGTTGTCAATCTTACAAATGTACATCTTTCTGATCTGGAAAAAGCTGCCTTGGGGTTCGGATTGAAATTTTCCTTTAAGTACTGTGAATGCCAGTTTTTTGGTTAGCTTTTTAAGCTCATTCATGTATTTTGCCAAATACTGTAAAGCCTCTAATCTTAATTTATTTACTCTGAAGCAGTGGCATATTAAGGGGGGGGGCAAGGGAGGGCCAGGCCCCAGGGCCCAAAAATCTTTAATACAGCACTGCTCTGAAGGGCTTTCTTTTAAATGAAATCTTTCACTCTTTGAGTAAGGGTTCTAGGTTTCCCAAGATTTTGTTGGATGCCCTTTCCAGATTGAAGAACCCGAACCTTATTCTTGTGAAGTCTGATAAGGGAAATAAAGTCATTTTGGACATGTTGGCTGATATGTTTATTCCAAAGTCAGCAATGATCCACTTAAGACTTCCCAGGCTTCTTTTAATAAGGAGTTGGGAAGAATCCTTAAAGATTCTCCCGAACTTTTTCAAAGACTTAAATCTTATTTGCCCCATCTTCCTTATAAATATAGGCTTCCAAAGGTGTATAAACCCTAAGTACCTTTGCGCCCTATTATTTCTAATGTGGGAAGTTCTACTGAACAGTTGTCTAAATGGCTCTCAAGCCTCCTCCTGTCATTAGTAGGCCAAATCTCTGGAGCACATCTTAAAAATTCTGCAGAGTTGGTTGACAAACTTCAAGGTACAGGCCTATCAGGAAAGAAATTGATGAGTTTTGACATGGTGTCTTTGTTTACCAAAGTCCATTTGGATTTAACCTTGCAGTTCCTGGAAGAGTGGCTTCATGATCATCCTGAGACAATTCCGTTTGATTATAGAATTATTTTAGAGCTTGTTAGACTTTGCTCGAAACAAATATTTTTCTTTTAATGGGTCATTTTTTAGACAGAGGACAGGTTTACCTATGGGCTCTTCGCTCTCTCCAATTTTAGCTAATATTTTTATGGAATTTTTTTAAGTTAATTTTTTGCCAGAATCTTTGGTGCCAGGGGTCAATTGGTTCTGTTACATTGATGACACCTGTGTTATTTTGGAATCTCATGTGGATCTGGATGAGCTGGTGGGAGTTCTTAATAGTTTTGTACCCTCAATCCAGTTTACGTATAAAGTTCATAATAGTGGCTCTCTCTTGTTTTTGGATGTTATTTTAAGAGATCCCAACCAAAGACCTTCTTTTAAAGTATTTATAAAGCCTACACATTCAGACAGCTACATTCATGCTTTTTCCAATCATTGTCTTTGTACTAAGAAAGGTGTTATTTCCGGTCTCTCTTTGAAAGCTTTCAGGATTTGTGACACCAATTATTTTGGTGATGAAATTTTACATATTAAAAGTATATTTATATATGTTTGGGTTATTCCAAATTGTTCATCGATAAAGCTTATTTCACCACTTGGAGATCTTTCTTTTCTCCCAAAACTGGGAACTGGGATAAAGCTGTTTCATTCCTGAAAGTGCCCATTGAGGTTAACAATCAGCTTTCCTCACTCTTGCCAAAGCAGATTAAGTTGGTCTCCATTGTGCCAAATAAATTGTCTTTGTTCATTCATCATCCTATTACTAAAGCATCCAACAATTCTGGCATAGTTTATGAAATCCCATGTGGAGGCTGCCCTCAAAAATACATCAGGGAGACAATTGATTTTCAGAGGAGGATTAATTCCCACAAACGTGACCTGAGATCGGATAATACTTATAGTAGCCTAGTTCAGCATAGGGAACAGCATAATCATATTTTTTAACTTCCAGGATTCTAAACCTATCATAAAGGTCAGGGACCAGGAACAGAGACAGATATACAAGGCATTTTATATTTTGGCAGAAAACACTATTTCCAATATTAAGTTGTCCTATAGTAAGGATAGCTTTATTTTTAACATTTTAAAATATTTTAGGGCAATTTCAGGTTGTGACTGGCTGCCAGATGTACAGGATTGATTTTTATAGATTTCTTATCTTGAAGGTTGAAATCTGGGCAATAGTTTGCCTTTGCCAACTGCCAGACATACAACAGCTACCATCTTTGTCCATGTTCATGCCTTCACAGTCATTTTAACCTTAGCTCTTCTGCAGGATGGAAGTTTTATAATTTTTTTAGATATTTTAATTAGTTTATGGCTTTGAAAAGGGCTTGGTTGTGACCAGCTGAAATTAATTAGCCTTTTTAAATACCATTTTATAATTAATTTTATATTTTTTTCCTTGCAGGTTGGTGCAATTTTATATTGTTGCAGTTATTGCAATTAAAGTTTATATATTATATAATGTTGAATTGTTTTTAAAGATATTTAATATATATAAGGCAGCTATATGTATATACATCTGATATGCCTATAATATAATAGCCTGTAGAGTTCTACCTACTATTTAGAAGTATCTACCTATATCTTATATGCTTAAGGTTGCATTTACATGTTTTTATTGGACTTTCATCCAAGTAAAGGAGCTTAGTGTCTTGAAGTACATCCTTATACAATAAATACTTGGTAAGTCGGACTATATAGGGCTCTAGCCAGTCTGACTCATCGTAAATTACCTTAATTAACCCCCCTATTTATCCCTAGAGAGGCATAAATACTCTCTAACCTTTTAAGTTTGATTAGTGAGAGTCTAATACAATGTTCGAAATAAACAAAATAGACATTAAAAACCAATAAAACTTTGTTTCACTTACCGTTGCTGGAATTATTTTGAGCGCGAAACAAAAAAATTTTATTGTTTATCTTTTCGTACAATACAGTATTAAAAACACACTTCACTTAGTAAAAGAAACAAAATAATAATGGCACTTGACATAGGAAATAAAACACTTCTCTCAGTAAAATAAACAAAAGAATAATAGCACTTGACAGAGGACGAGTCTGACTCATCCCGAATTCTGACTCATTGAAATCTGACTCATCGAGTATTTACTGTACATAGTAACAAATATATCATCATGCTTGATGCCAGCAATTTATTTTGGAATAGAGATGTTTGTGGTTAAAGAGACTGGATTTCTCGCTAGTCTCTGTAGACATATCTTGTTTTTCTATTTCTTGAAGAACAGCTGGTTTCTTTGATATTAATTTGAAATAGTTGGAGCAGAGCATTTGATTTTTATTCAATATTCCATGGCATTTCTAAATTAAAGCAGCATTAACACACCTTAGGTAAGTGAAAATTCTTTTCTTGTGTTTTTTCAGGGGATCACAACAAAATTTCATATTCTGAAGCATTTTTAAAAGTTATATCTGGTATACATCATCCTCACTGCAAAAGAAGAAGACAAATTAATAGGTACAGACGTTGGAGGCATGTTGTAATATATGTAGAATCTGTATTATTCATGTATCTTGTATTACTAATTGTTATTTGTTATTCTTATATATCATTAAACTATATATTACTATAAGACTAAATCCTAATACACAGGTAGCATGTAGCTATTCAAGCAGTCTCAAACTGAATTCTCTATTTAAAAAAAAAAAGCTATAGGCTTCAGGTTAAGAATTGTGGAATAATTTCAGATGTTGATTGGAAAACAAGAAAGTTGGCATTACTCAAATTGAGTTTTATCAATAATGGCAAAAATATGACCTTTATAAATCATTTCAATGTAATTTTTGTTTTTTCAACCTACATCAAAATAGATGGTGTTTTTAAATCTACATATCATGCTGATTCCAAATATATATATTAGGGCAGTTCATGTAATAGGGGTGAAAAATTTTATTGCAGGTAAGTCAATGAGCAAGTAGATTTTTTAATTCTACTCGTTTACAAAAACCTTCATGGCAAATTTCTACTTGGTAGCAAAACATTTAGTGGGTGATCGAGCTCATGAGACACCAAAAAAAATCAGCTAAGGAGGACAGTGACAGGAGAAACGGGAGTTCCAGCATTCCCCGTCTCCTGCCTAACATCCCCCCTGGAGTACTTCCCTGGTCAATTGGTGTCTACAATCTCCTCTTGGTTTGGCTTTGTTTCATCTGGAACCTTGTCAGAAAACAAAGATGAAAATGGTCGAGGCAGCAAATTTATTAGAGAAACACTAAAGAAAGATCTGAAAAAATACAAAGGAAACATTTCAGTAGAGAGGATGGATCTCTCAGACTTTGTCAATGTAGCATCATTCAAGTTATTTGATACTTTCAAGATCAGCTGAGGGTTCTTAGGACATCTCCTGATGAGTGGAAAATTCACCATGATGATAGACAATCCCTCCTATCCATGTAAAGATTCAATATTATCAACGACTGTGCTAAAAGGGGCGTGTTCATGATAAAGAATTTCAATGCAACCATTACCAAAGCCAAGACTCAAAAGCAGTTCCTCTTACACATGGTGGAAATGCACTGGCACTAATTTCCTGACCAGAATAAGTTGACATTAACCACTGGTAAATGTTCAGGCAACTAGATTTCATGTATGATATTAAGGTGATATCAATGCATTTGTGCAATCACTGAATGTTATATTGTGTGAATTCATTTGTTATCTAAATGTTATTTATCCAATTCACCCACTGTACATATTCTAATGCTTGAGCACCGAGTAAATACTCTCGGATTCCACTCAAATTCATCTCAGAGTTTTATGTTCTTAAGTCTAATTAAAAAAAAGTATATCCTTGCTTGAATTTTTTCATTTTCATTTATTTGAACCACCCTAATATTATATATATATATATATATATATATATATATATAGGTGCCATGGTGGTGTAGTGGTTAGCGTCACTGACTACAAATCCATCGGCCCCGGGTTCAAGACCCAATGGCAGCCAGCATGCAGCAAAACCCAGCTGTTCATCCTTTCACACAATAAAAGAAAGTGGTTGGTAGATAAATGGGTACCCTAGGTGGCCTAGTGGTTAAGATGCTGGGCTGCTGATGGGGTGTGGTTCAGATTCCACGTTAAACTGTAGGTCTAAGGTGGAGTGAAAAGCTTCACCTTCATCAGAATGAACAATTCGGGTGGAAGCTAACCAAAGGTTGTATATACACTACGTTCCAAATTATTAAGCAGATTGCATTTTCTCCAATGTTTTCAAAAGTTTTTCACTGATTTCAATGAAATTTATAGCAAATAATTACTATATATAGAAGCACTGATGGTATTCATTTCGATAAAATATTTTGATAATTAAAATAATTCTCTCTTTCTATTGAAAAATATGTAAAATATGATATTCCAAATTATTAAGCAAGTATTCTATTTACAGAGATCTAAATGGTGAAAATGGGTAAGAAGGATTTAACACCAACTGAGAAAAGAAAAATAGTCAAGTTACTCACTGAAAATATAAAATCTATTGAAATTGTGAAGCAGCTTGGCAGGGCTTATTGAACTGTAAACAAGTTTGTAGCAGAGGGTACCAAACTGAGGAAGCAAAGTGATAAAGGAGCTATAAGAAAAGGGTAATTCCAGGACAAATAGACAAATGAAAGTGCCAAATGTACACTCCACCATCTCCAAAATTCATGAAACTTGGTGTGAGGGTTGGTTTTGGTCCAAATTACAAAAATCTGAATTTTTTTTGAAAATTGGTCAAGTTGGTCCAATTTTATGGCTTGACCAAATTTTGGTCAAATGAAAAAACCAATAATTTTCAAACATAAATATCTCAGCTGCTAATTGTGGTAGCGTAATAAGTCTTAAATGATAAAATATGTAAAATTAACTGTAGTTTCTAAATATGTATCATTTTTTTAGGGTAACAAAAATAAAATTATGATTTTTTGGAAAAAATGTCAATTTTTTTTTTTTTTTTTTGCGATTTGGCAGCGAAGATATCATTTTTCGAAAAAAAGACCAAGAATAAAAAATGTTTATTTGATGTATGTACACCATAATAAGTAATAAAAAGTCAGCTTATAGTTTATTATAAGGCTCAAAACTGAGTTTGAAATTAAGTAATAAATTTTTTTTCAGACAACGAAGATTTATTACAGACTTGTTGGTCCAAAAAAAGACAATTTTCAAATCATATAAAAAATACATGTAGATAAACCAAAGGAGAAAAAATCTTTTAAAATATATGTACAATGTACATACATAACCTCTCTTATATTTAGGGACAGAATATATTGACAATAATGTTTAATTTATAAAGCGCTTATCAGAGTATAAAATACTCTTCCTAATACTACACGTACACAAGTCTTTGAGAATGAATTAAGAGACAGTATTCTCATCCAGTGAATCCAAATTTTAGACACTAATAATATAATAATAAGAAAAAAGAATTTGAAAAGATTTTTATAACTATTAAGTAGATACACAAATCTTAGATAAAAATTTTAGAAATATTATATAGACAATCTTAAATAGTATACATTCGATAGAATTTATTTTATCTTCTTTGAAAAGTTATTTAATTCTTGAAGCGGAAAAATGTATTGTATTCTTGTTCCTCCTCGTAAACTTGCTTCAATACTCCCAAATATATTTTCTGTTGGAACGTGACAAACATCATCTTGCGCAGGAAAAATGTATGAGGGACATACGCCCGAAGGATGGAGAAATTTTATCAGAAAATCATCATATTCACAGTCAAAGGACTGGACTAATCCGAGCCATAGTTTATTTTCATACATACAACCCACAAAAGAGCCTGTTTCAATTTCGCATTGAGAGACAGTATTATGTTCTTGATCCGAAGCAGAAACTCTAATGAGCTCTCTTATTTCGACTGACTGTGCACTCTGAGAGAGTGGATAAACCTTCAACGAATTCTTGGAAATTGGGATGAAGCGATGTAATTGTTGAGTACCTTTGATAGAAGTAATAGGTTCACTCAGACGTTTTTGCAAAGAAAGCTCTACATCTACAACTTCTGCCTCAGAGACGTAAAAAAAGTCAATAGCGGTTAGGAATTCTTGAGAGCAGAAATTGTAGAAGTCCTCAGCTGTTAAGATTTGATGGTCGAGGCCGTCGTAAGCTTTCTCTGGCGACTGCTCTTTTTACCGTTACCAATACCGTCGCAGGCATTCTTCCCGTGGGATGTCGCGAAAAAATTCCACTCAGCATGAATTTTGAAGTCTTCGAAATGATGGCATAAATTTAGAAAATTTGTTTTATTCTTATACTGAGCCGCGCATCCATCTGTGAAATAATGAATTTTAGTTAGGTTTGAATTTTGTTGTTGGATGCACAGGATTAATTTTTTGAGAAAACTATGAACCAGAATTGTATCATGCCTGCGACGGTTTGAAACGAAGCAGTAACTTTTGCAAATTAGTTTTCCTGCATTGTTTTTGGAATAAAACGAATGGGTGCACTGTACATTGCGAGTTCTCCCAATGAAACCCCTGGGCACAATCTTGTACGATGAATGAGAAGTTTTCCGAAATCACCCACCAAAACACCTTCATTTTCGGGCAGAGTTTCTTTTAGATTTTTGAAGTAACTCGACTGACATTTATTCGTGAAGTGGTGTCTTGTCAGTTGTGCAATTTTTTTGGTGAGCGATTCCACGTATTCCTCTGGAGTTTCGGTGATATCTTTTAACATACAGTGATCGACGGACACCCATTGTTTATATTTTATCTCTTCCATCGCCATGAAGTCCAAACTTTCCAAATAATTTTTGATTCCGACCTCTCGCGGGCATCTTTTGCATCGGTGCATCATACAATCTTCATTGTCCATGCCGCAGAGGATAAAGACATTAATTTTTTGTAGTCTAAATCTTTAATGCCTAACGCTGATATTTGTTTTCGGATTTTGGTGATGCGTACATACGCAGACACTGTGAGTTCCGCTTTGTCCCGCAAGCACGCACCATGACGGTCGAAGATGAGCAAAGGTACTAAAGCCTATTTTGGGATTTTCATCATTTTTTGCATATTCAGCATATAACTCTTTCAAGTTACACAATACCAGTTTTTTGTTTTTTTATTTTTTCACCCTCTTCATTTATTGCAAACTTATAATCTTTGATTCCCGGGCACATCCTACTATATTCGTCATTTTCATAAAACTCCGAATGATTTTTTTCATTTCAGCTGTGATGACCTTCCCTTTCGTCATGTTTGGAATGTTAGGAAGAATCCCAAACTGTTTTTGAAGATTGCGGCTCTTACGCACCATATACTTTGTTGCTCCAAAGAAGTCAGCAGTTTTTTCAATGGGATAGGGATACAATGATAGTATTTGTAACCTAAGATTGCGATCGTTACTTGCTTGAAATTTCTCCTTTAATTCTTCCATAACCTTTTGATACCTGAAATAAAGTGTATTTGACATTAAGTTTAATTAGTATATTTTTAATTAAACTTTTCATAAAATATATGTATATGTATTATATTGTCCGATTATAAAAATGTAAACAGATAAAACAATTAATTTAGTATATACTTCGATGACTGTATTAAATTTAATTTAAAATGTCAAATTTCAATAACTATGTCCGAAAAGTAGTCTTGCCTCTCTAAATCATCTTCCAAACAACTTTTTTTGGACGGACCAGCTTCAGAATAGTCAATAGGAGCCCCATAAGCAGCTTCAAAACTTCGTTTAACCTTTTCCATTGTCGATCTGAATTTCGTAGAAGCCTTTATCTGTTTTTGTCCCGGCTTCAATCCAGCTGTAAAACAAATTCATAAATTTAGGTTGCGTGAAATAATCAAATATCAAATATTTTGTATATATGTATTCAAGTGCTGATGCTAATATTTAAAAACAGAAAACTACGAATTTGGCATTAAGAAACAAATGTCCTGAACGGAGTCTCTATTGTTTTATTACCTGTTTTAATAGGGCTTTCATCAAATAAAGGTAAAATATTGTCGCTGAGCAAATCTTTATTGAATTGCCTGTCTTGAACGACAAATTCTTCCAATGGTGGTGGATTCGTGGAATCGCTACTGCTTCGCTCCATACATTCGTTAAGTATGTCTGGCTCAGGTATTGGTGCAGGTTCCGGCTCTCTGGATGAACGTTGAACATGTTCTAATACAATTGGCTTCTTTTTAATTGTGACATAGCAATTGCTGCATAGTAATTGATTTTCTTCCAAAATTCCATAGCTTGCAGCTGCCATGGCAGAGTTTACTTTTTTGATGTTACAGAAAATTCTTCTTGAGTGTTTTTTCATAGGATCGCAACAAAATTTTGTGTTTTGAGGCATTTTAAGGGTTAGGTAAATTTACGTATACTAGAAAATTAGGTATATACTGAAAATCTGGAAAGAAAGCAAAAAATTGTTAAAATTTGGAGGATTTTTTTTTTAGTCATTTTTTTTTCATAATAATCGATAAGCTGACTTTTTATTACTTATTATGGTGTACATACATCAAATAAACATTTTTTATTCCTGGTCTTTTTTTCGAAAAATGATATCTTCGCTGCCAAATCGCAAAAAAAAAAAAAAAATTTTCCAAAAAATCATTTTAGTTTTGTTACCCTAAAAAATGATACATATTTAGAAACTACAGTTAATTTTACATATTTTATCATTTAAGACTTACTACACTACCACAATTAGGAGCCGAGATATTTACATTTGAAAATTATTGGTTTTTTCATTTGACCAAAATTTGGTCAAGCCATAAAATTTGACCAACTTGACCAATTTTCAAAAAAATTCAGAAATTTGTAATTTGGACCTAAACCAACCCTCACACCAAGTTTCATTTGTCTATTTCTCGTAGAATTACCCAAAAGTGACAAGGTGGCAGATATCTGTAATCAAGCGCAAAGTTGCAAAGCATCCATTGTCTTCAAGTAAAGAGGTTTTTGAGCAGGCTGGCATACATAATGTACCAAGAACATCTCAATGTGGAATCCTCCAAACAATTGGCAAGACATGTAAACCTATGATTCAGTCACCATTAACACCCAGGTACAAGTAGCAGCGTGTTGAATGGGCGCATCAGTACATGAAAACAGATTTTAATACTGTATTGTTAACCAATGAATGGAGAGCAACCATTCAGGGATCTGATAGTTGGTGAAGAAGATGGATTGCTAAGGGTCAATCTCTACCATGGAATGAGGTTTTCTTTTGGAAAGTTTGTGTAAGACTGGGCATTCATTTTTACACCATCAGGCACTCTGTATGGGACAGCTACTTCATTGCCTATCAATCCTGCCCAAAACATGACACCACCTCCACCTTGTTGGCGTCTTAATCTCAATGGTAGAAACTGGCTCTCAGCAATCCATCTTCTTGACCAAACATCAAGTCCCTCAAGGGTTGCTTTTCATTCATCAGTGAACAATACAGTATTAAAATCTGTTTTCAAAACTGATGCACACATTCAACATGCTGCTTCTTGTGCCTGGGTGTTAATGGTTGCTGAATTGTAGGTTTACATGTCTTGCCAATTGTTTGGAGGATTCCACATCGAGATGTTCTTGGTACATTATATATGCCAGCCTGCTCAAAAACCTCTTTACTCGAGGACAATGGATGCTTTGCAACTTTGCGCTTCATTACAGATATCTGCCGCCTTGTCACTTTTCTTATAGCTCCTTTATCACTTCACTGCCTCAGTTTGGTACCCTCCGCTACGAACTTGTTTACAGTTCGATAAGCCCTGCCAAACTGCTTCGCAATTTCAATAGATTTTATATTTTCAGTGAGTAACTTGACTATTTTTCTTTTCTCAGTTGGTGTTAAATCCTTCTTCTTACCCATTTTCACCATTTAGATCTGTAAATAGAATACTTGCTTAATAATTCGGAACATCATATTTTACATATTTTTCAATAAAGAGATAATTATTTTAATTATCAAAATATTTTACCGAAATGAATACCATCAGTGCTTCTATATATAGTAATTATTTGCTATAAATTTCATTGAAATCAGTGAAAAACTTTTGAAAACATTGGAGAAAATGCAATCTGCTTAATAATTTGGAACACAGTGTGTATATATATAATCCAGGACCAATAGGAGGCCAGCTATGGCGATTTGAATATAGCAAGGTCAATGACGACTTCAAAATGACCTTGAACATAACTCATGACCTATTGGTCAGATTGAGCTAATATTTGAAAATTCTTCTTTACCCAAAGCCAACCCCTGGACCAAATTTCAGCAAAATTGAAGAGGTGATGGTGTTCATCACTGGTTGATCTGTCATGGAATCCCCAACATAGCTTCACAGTCATTTTTTTTCACTTTCCTTAGTACTGATGAAGCTTCCACGACAGCATTTTACAAATTTACATGTATTAAACTAAAAAACACACCAAGACACTAATTTCTCTCAAATACTGGTTGTGTATAAAGTAACGCAAGTGAAGTGACAAATCTGACTTGAATTATATTAACGCAAGTGAACATAGACAAGTAATATTTATTACATGTATGGTACCGTAAAATGGGGCAATTCCAGCATTTTTGGAGCCAATTCTTTTTGGCTGCTATAACTTTGTTACTA
Source organism: Bathynomus jamesi (assembly GCA_023014485.1). NCBI lineage: Eukaryota > Metazoa > Arthropoda > Malacostraca > Isopoda > Cirolanidae > Bathynomus > Bathynomus jamesi. Next base: position 266,838 of record JAJOZX010002363.1, on the reverse strand, counting down.
GTTCATATATTTCTGATTTCTTTGCAGCACTGGAAAGCTGATGAAAAACTGGTGGTCATATACAAGAAAGCCTGTCATTCCTCGAAAGACATTGCATAGGGTGCTGCAAATATGTAGCATTAAAATCCATAGATTTTTTTACAAGATGTATGGCCTATCCCACGAGCTTGACAATGAAAATCTACAGAATCCTACCAAACCATATGACAGTCCCATCACCTAATTTAGATAATCTAATGACATGGGCTCTATAGAAATTCACTTCTTTAGGTTACTGACGTTAGAAAAGAAATCGGGTCATGCGCGTAGGGTGCCTGGAATTGCACCACTACCTATAACATCAAAAATTCACCAACTAACTTGTATTTCTTTTTGTTTCAGCAATAATAATCATGGTTCATAGCTATACTAAAGTGCCAGGCACTGCTCCCGGCAAAAATCATACAAATGCTACCTTAGAACCTGCCCTTAAGGCCATAGATGAGGGAGAATCAAGTGTTAGGCAGGCAGCCATTAAATATGGCATTCCAAAATTGACAATGCAGGATGCAGTCTGTGGGAAATATAAAAGTCATAACATTGGGCACTCACTGCACTATCGGATAACATTGAGGAAGAGCTTGTGCATGTGCTCCAGTTAACCTCTGTACTTCATTGGCCAGCACCTGCAAAAGTTGGACATTCAGGTGCCAGCATTCATGGACAACATTCCAGGTGCTGACTGGGCAGCAGCATTCCTGAAGAGGTAGTGAACATCAAGAGGAGCCAGGCGATGGTCAGCAGGACTGAAATGGAAGCATATTTCCACGAACTTGGAGCTGCTATCCTTGACATCCCTGCTGAAAACGTTTTCAACTATGATGAGTCGAATGTTGCTGATGACCCTGGGTGCAAAAAACTCCTTTTCAAATGCGGAGTTAAGTACTCGGAAAGGGTCATGAACAGCAGCAAAAGCTCCATCAGTTTCATGATGTGTGTGCGGCCAATGGCACAATACTGCCTCTGTCATTGTCTACAATGGCCAACATGTACAGTACAATAGCAAAGCATACCATATTTATCACACATTAATACATTAATATGTATGGTACGGTACCGTATCTCATCTTTACTTTCTTATCTGTTCCAGGTGTACCCATCCTGGTCAGAAGGTGGACCAAAGGGAGCACCATGCTGCAGCAAGCATTGCTACTCACGTGGAATGAAGTATGCAGCCACAGGTAGCAGCTGGTTTGACCGCACTACTTTCGAGCAGTGGTTCAGTGTGTCTTTCTCTCACATGCCAAATTGATGGAAGGGAAAAAAGCACTGATAGGAGACAACCTCAGCAGTCATTTCACCCTTACAGTCCTGCAAGAGGCCCATGACAATGACATCCTCTTCATTTGTTTGCCACCAAATTCGACCCACCTTCTGCAGCCACTGGATGTGTCCTCCTTCCATCCCCTGAAAATTGAATGGAGGAAATTGGATGAAGACCAAGTTGAAGCATCCCTCATTCAATGCTGTGGCAGAGCCCTCTTTTCCGGGAATGTTCAAGAGGTTGTTTCAGGCAATCTCCCCAACAGCCAGCGACAATGTCAGGAGTGGCTGCCAAGCCTGTGGGATTTATCCCCTAAATGGAGAGGCTGCATTGAAGCAGCTTCCAGAATTTGAACACCCACCAGCACAGGCTACAGCATCCACACCAGTACCTCTGGGTGAACCCTCAAACTCCCATTCATTGGATGCATCTTCCATAGAGTCAGGACTAGTGGCATACCTGAAGGAACAGTGTGCAACAGGTGGGACAGGTGCTACTCCCAAACATGGAAGAGGACAATGCGATGGTCTCAAAATTACTCTTGGAAAAGCAGTGAAGCCTGCAGATGTCAGCATACTGCATTTGCCAAGCAGAATCTCTGAACTGGAGACTGTGTCTTGGTGACTATGAAAGGCAAGAGGTCCACCAAAGTCTATGTGGCAACCATTCTCAAGAATGACAGGGCAGCTCAGGAGATGAGGCTGCAGTATCTCCAGTCATCTGATGAAAGCCACAGAACATTTGTCATCAGGGAAAATGACAAGTTGGATGAAGTACAATGCTGTTGAGGAGCTGCAGACAAGTACAGTACCATATCAATCTACATATAACATACCCTTGTATATCGAATTTGAGGTTACAGTGCATAATAATGTTGTTAATAACCGGAATTCCTCATTTCCTTGTTTCAGGTTCACCCACTCTGGGATTCCACTGGATTCTTCCGACTCCAAGCTAAAGAAAAAGAGGATCAATTAAAAAATTTTTATACTTTTTTAAAAGGTATATTTCACTGCCCAGAATAGCCCTCAAAGGTTATACAATGGAGATCATTTTATCCATTCAAAATTACATATTGACCACCCACCCAGAATTGTACCATTGCCAGAGTAAATGCGGGCACCAACATTTTTGCCATTTTTTAAAAAACTAATGACGAGATGGAGAATTGAAGTGTATCAGCAGATACTACAGCCTGAGATCCGGGTTTCTGGAATAGTTATGAAAAATTTTGCTGGAAAATTTAACTAACAAATCAACAAATTTGCGTAGTGCCCAGAATTGCCCCATTTTACAGTACTTTATAACAACTGCATATTCGGTAGTACAAAAAATTAAAATTATGATAGTTTGAGTCAGTTCAAATCAGATTTGTGTCTTCACTTGTGTTATTTTATACACACCCTGTACAGTATAACAAAATATGGTGTTTCCCTGACCTGCACAAGGGTTTTGTTCCTGAAAAAGCTTGTGTGGCACAAAATCATGCAGGTTGGAACTCTCCCCATAATATAAATGGAGTTAAGGTGATAAAATTTTGAAGAATCATGCATAAAGAAACTTTTACTTGAATAAAAGCTTTTAAATCACTATACAATAAATGTATAATAATAATATTGCATGTAAAATAATATATACCAAACAAGTACAAATAGTAAAAACTTGTAAAAAAAAAAGATTTCAAAAACATCACTAAAAAACAGATTTCAAAAACATCACTATAAAAATAATCTACAGTAATAATCCAGAGGAGCACAAGAAAGATGACCAGTCATCCAAGAGATAAGCTACAGGGCATGTTGTTGCCAGCTGCAAATGCTAAAGTATCATACATATGTACATACTGTGTACATATCATATGCGTAAGTACCATATGTATTATAGCTACTGCATTGCAAGTCATTTATTTTAGGATTTACCACAATTTTAAAAAATTCATGCTGATCTATTGTAGTGGTGTAAAATGTGTGTGTTGTGCCTGTATTAATAAATTTAAAATGACACTGACAGGCAGGCAGATGAATTATGATAGTAGTTGGTTATTTAAAATCATTGAGCATGATGCAATGGCCAAGATGATTTTGAAAATCATTCATTTGGATGTTATAAAGTGAACATTTTCTTCCAAGTATTTATAAAGTGAATGTTTCAGCAACATCTTCATATTTTGGTTATCTGAACTAACATTAGAGAAAGTTTGTACTGCAAAAGTTGTTGAATATAAGGTAATTTTTGTAAACTTGTATTAATATTAATAATTATAAATGTTAAAAATGACCTACATGATTAATAAATATAAATATTTATTGGTGTTTATATACAAGGGGTCCTCATTATCCGAGGATAAAGGGGACCAGGAAATCAACACTATTAGTGAATCCACTTAAAGCAGGGACCTAAAACTCATAAGAAATAATGAGAATAAGGTTTAATTGGGACCTTAACACAATAAATGACACTTAAAATTATGATAAAACATTTGTAAAATACACTTTTTAAACCCTAAAATATACCCTACTTTTAAACCACTAGCAGTATGCTTCAAAGTCATAGCTGCAACAATAGCACAAAAAATCGACAAAATCAGAATGAAAGCACCAGAAAACTGCGGATAGGTTCAGCACTAGCAACAGTTAGCAGGAGACTGACTGTGTATGGCAGCCAGGTTGGGGGTGGAGCATGGTGGCGGTGGAGTGTTGGAGGTAGGAGGTAGGAGGTAGGTAGGAGAAAGCGAGTGAGACAGCTAGTGTGAGGGAAATTTAAATGGTTTTCCGTTGTACTTCGGCGCTCCACATACATTATCTGCAGAAACCTCTTAAGTGCTTGGAATTTATCTGTATGGTTCTACAATTATTTGGCAGCATAAATGCGGGGACTCAGATAATGAATACTCTGATAACGAGGATCCCCTGTACGTATAGGCTTTGAATGTGAGTGTCAGCACCTGATTGTAGTGATTTACATATTGAAGCCTGACAATATGGGTAAGAATTATATTATAATGTATTAATGACTGTAATATAGTCTTAAGTTTTGTGTATCATAAGTATTGTATTTTCTATGTAAATTGTAACTACATTTTAAAGATAAATTATAAAATGTTCATAAATAGCAGGGTTCAGATTCAAGGACTAACACACTTGATAGGACAAAGGGTTCAGATGAGGCTTGGGTTTAATTGTTATTTCCTCTCCAAGGGCTGAGTAATAACCTTTAGTTAAGGATAGGTTAGGCTTCATATACAGTATGATGCATTAGTGTGTTCCAGATTGTACAAACTTGTATATTTTTATGTATATATTTTGTATTTATTTAATACAACTAGTATAAGTGTGTTGTTTATGCTCATTCCTTGTGCTGAGGTGGGTCCTCTTGATACATGAAGAAGGTTAAAGGATCATAATGATTAGATTGCAAAGTCAAAGCACATTCTGGGATTTTTTAGTGAAGTGTCATCACATCCAGAGGTGCCTAGAGAGACAGACCGATCCACTAAGAACCCTTGGTTCACTTAATTATTTATCACTATTAACACCATATCACTTATATTGTTTGGCAACACTTTAACCACCAACAATTGGCACCCAAACTTTCGGATTGGGGCTCATTTCTTGGGGCAGCATTTTGGTTGTGGCATTTATTCTAATATTTAATTTTAGTGTAAATTTAAATTTTTTTTTTTTTCCTCTCCCTCTCCCATTGCATGTCAATATTGTCTTTGGTAAGAAATTTTTGTTTAAAAATTACGTAACTGACTTCACATTGAAGTTTGTTAATTTTAAGTTGGCAGTTTATTTTTGTCTACATAATTCTTTATAATTAACATTACATCCTGTTCCTGTTTTAATGTGTACACATTTCATTTGAGGATATTAAGTTTACATACTTGCAACTGTGTACATATAACTTATTTCTTGGTACAGTGGGCCCTCGTTGTTTGTGAGGCTTGCTGTTCGCAATTTCGCAAATTTGTGATGACCCATTTTACTACCATGTTTTGGTAAAATCATGACTGACCGCAAATTCATGATTTTGTCACGTGGTATCTGCAATGCTGCCCACTCAGGTCAATGTAGGCTCAGTTACGCTGTGTCTTTCATTGAGTGAGGTTGTGTCATTTTGTGCTCTTTAATGCCAGTGTACTATATTTAGTGTTATTTAGTTGTTTATAAAATATTACTGCTTTACATAATTGCTTATGTAATAATATTGCTTTAAATTACATACAGTAAAAAGTTTTATTTACATAAATCATCATTGTTTATGTAATATTACAGTAACATTACTGGTTTTTATTAGTGTTTGATGCGAATGATTGTTTAATAATACGTATTACTTTAGTATATTCTCTATTTATTTTATTAAAATAAAACTTTTTTGCCATTTTAAGGATATTTTACACTGCCATCCTTGAGCTTTTAGAATCAATTAGCCATTTTACATTGAAAATGGGTCTCGTCATTCGCGATTTCATAATTCGTGACTTTTTCTTGGTCCCAATTAATCACGAATGAGGGCCCACTGTATTGTGGGGTTTTGACTATTTTTTATGTTTAGTTATGTTTGATTGAATCTGTACAAGATGCCTAATGAAGGAGCCAGTGTGCAAAATGGGAGTGAGTTTAGCTTGCAAGGTGCCTCTGGTGAGGAACTCACAGTGTTGTAGAGCTTTTAAGTGAACTTCAAGATGTGCTTGATTGGAAAGTGAAGTCCATGGATTTCAATCCCATTGTTTCAATGATTGAAGGATTGATGCAAGGGTTAAAAATGAGGCAAGACATGACAAAGCTAAAATTTAATATGATGATGATGGTGATGGTGATGGTGATAATAGTGTTTACAGAGAAAGTGATGGTGAGGATTGGCAGGTGGTGGGTAGGAGGAAGTGTAAGAGTACTAAATCTATTTCAAAGGATCATTGAAGTAAAGCTCGTAAATATACAATGGATGGGAGTATAGATATGAAATCGGGTGAAGAGCAGATGAGTAAAGGAAGTAAAAATTTTGGCTGAATAGGCTAGTTGAATTAGAAAGTTCAAGAATGGATCATCAGGATTTGGCTGGAGAGTTACTGGAAGTTCTGAAAAATTCAAATGTTGACAACATGAAAGCAGCGAAACATTTAAATTATGGAATCAAAGATGTACAGATCTCTGATGTGTTTATTGAGGATTTTGAACATTATACTTGGCAAGAACAAAAATCATTGGGCTGTGGAACTAAGGCACTTTTTGGAAGGACAGGCACTGAGGACATATTATAGTGTCTACAGGCCTAGAGTGAGCTATTTGATTATTGTTGCACATTTAAAGAACTGGTGTAAAAGGGAAATGAAATAATGGATTTGTAAAGGGAATTTTGGAATGGAAACTAAGAAAGGTGATCAGTATAGTGATTTTGCTCTGAGAATGCAAACTATACATATGAAACAGCCACATCTGAAGATAATTGTGATGTAAAAGTCCTTAAGAGTCAGTTTTTTAAGTCTGTTCCAATGAAGGTAGCACATAGACTGAAAGTTCAATTGAAAAAAAAAAAAAAAAAAAAAAAAAAAAAAAAGAGCGCCTAAATGTTAAGTGGAAAGATTTGGTCAGATGGGCCTTAGAGAAAGATGAATTGCAAGAAGAGCAAAGGAAAAGGATAGATCACTACTAGTGTGGGCAAACATTAACGGAAGATCAAGAAAGGAAGGATGAGTATCCCATGTCATTTTCCATTTTCAAGAGCAGTGACGCAAGGATAGCCATAATCCAAATATAATGAAAGATATGGAAGGGCTTTGTGTAGGAGTGATTACGAAGGAAATTATAGACACAATTATGGTCTTGATTATGGAAACAAAAGATTGAACAGGGATATAAGATGTCATTTCTGTGGAAAGGCTGGGCATGTAAAAAGGAATTGCTGGAAAAAGAAGAGGGTGTTTGGCATGTGGAAGTGATAATCATAAAATTATAGACTGCAATGCGAGAGGTGAATTTTATAGGAAGCACCAGCAAGGGCAAGAAAGGAAGGTTGTGTGTGTGTTGTGTGATGAGGAAGGGCATGTTGTATCAAACTGTTCAAAATTAAATGCAGCACACCAAGGAATAAAAGAGGGTGAACATGAGAAGGGAAACTTGGTGGCTCTGGCTCAGTTGGGCACGAGTCAGAGCATACAGAAAGTTCTTTGCCATATGAAAGCAAAGTCCTGCAAGTGTTTATGAATGCTGAAAATTCCCAGTTAAATCCTGAAGCAGGTGAATTTGTTTCTAACCTTGAATTTTGTGCAGGTGAATGTGACCCACTTCCACAGGGGACTGGAAGAGAGTGAATGAGATAGATTCAGCATGCAAAACTTGATAATACAGTTGTTTTGGCCACAGAGATGACTGAGAGCAATAATAAAGATTTGGGTATAGAGAATTTAATAGAAATAATGGTGGTTATTAATGGTGTAGAACAGATTGCTATTATTGACTCAGGAGCACAGTTGGGTCTAATCAGTGCAGAGATTATTCATAATCTACCAAGTATGCATATCAAAGAAATAAGCATGAAGTTGCAAGGGATAGGTTGTGTGAATGGTGGGATTACTGTAAACAGGAAGCTAAGAGTGAATTTAATCATATATGGAGTTGATTATGAAGAAAGAGTTTGTTGTGGTTGATGGCCTGATAAAAAATTTAATTTTAGGTTTAGATTTCTTGGTAAGGAATAAGATCAATTTGAATGTTGGTAAGAGTTGTTTTATGAGGAAGAATAAGCATGGAGAAATTGAGGAACTGCATGTTGGCCTCAGCATGGATAAGTGTTTTTGAATGGTGTCACATGTTCCTATTTACATTGCTAAAAATGTTACAAGCATATCAAATAAAGGTAGTGAAATGTCTTGGTCCTATCTCTGAATTCATGCAGATCAGGGGATCACTGTATGTATGTAATATAGTTTATGTTAATATTAGAAGTTATAATTAATACATAATTTACTTGGGGACTTATACATGTGGCAATGGTGTAATGTATGTTGCATGTGGGCATGTATAGTATTGTAAGTGCATGTGCACTAAGAGCCTTTGTTCTGGACTTATAATTGCTTGTGAAAAAGTGTTGAAGTAATTTTTTAGTATTTACCACAATTTTTAAAAATTCATGCTGATCTATCTTTGAATCTTAGCTCATGCAGATCAAAACAAGGGTAGTGAAATACTTTCATCCTATCTCTGAATTCATGCATGTGGAGGATTACTGTATAATGGAACAAAGTGCACGATGTAAACTGTAATGGCATGGACAAAATACAGGATACCCTCGCTGTTTGTGGTTTTTTTGTTCATGGATTTCCTTATTTATTGTAAATTTATTGTGGCAACCCCTTGCAATTAATATGTTGACATATTAATTATTATTGTCCATATATATCAAATGGAGTCAAATATTTATTAATTAAAAAATTTGAGATGGTTTGGGTTCCTCAAGAAAAGCAAAAGCTATTCAAACAATAGAAAAAGCATGTCATTCTTTAAAACAAAAGCTAGAAACAAGTTTAGAAATTGAGATCCCAAACCCATCAAAAGCTACAAAGTTGGATCATGAAACTCAAAAGTATGAATTTTAAAATGATATGCTATTATTAAGTAGGAATATATCTAAACTAAAACTGAAAAAAAAAAAAAATGTAGGTATTCACCTTTGATAGTAGAAACTAGAAGCACAACTCCCTAAAGATTGGAGATCAATGGGCCCATTAAATCATTTGGAATTCATTTGGTCACAAAATAATTTTTGGTTTAATTTGACTCTTATCTCAAAGAATGCTCATTTTGTTACACTTTAAATCAATATTATAATCCCAAAAATTTAATATGCACATGTAATGTTTTGTTTATAACTATTATACATTTATGAATTTGTTTCAGGTCAATGATTCATCTCATGAATGAACTGGTTGAAGCTTTCCATTCTACTGACAGTTATGAGAGGAAACTCTCAATATTGACATTATCTCCATTTACCATATCAAAAACTATAAATCTATTTCAGACAACTGAATATTTAGTTAAGAAAAGCAGAAATATAAAACAGACTTGGAATTATTCCTGAAAATGAACCCATGTCAAAAGGAAAAGTAATAACTAAAGGCACTAAAGATTCTGTTCAGAAATTTTTTGAATCAGTTGAAATTAGTCATTTGTGCCCAGGTACAAAAGACTGCCTGAGTATCAGAAATGAAAGTGGGTATAAAGAATCTGTGCAGAAAAGACTGGTGTTAATGAATCTGAAAGAAGCTTTTAGTCTCTCTAAAAATAATCCAGATAGTCCTCAAATTGGCTTCTCTAGTTTTGTCAGTCTTCGCCCCGAGACACTGTTTTAGCTGGAGCTGCTGGTACCCATTCTGTGTGTATGTACATACCACCAGAATGCGAAAATACAATTCTCAGTTTTGGGTGTCAAAGGGTTGGAATACACAACTCTTATGGAAACTCTTATGGAGAAAGCAGTGTATGATGTCAACAACAGGAATTGCATGATGCAAATATATAATCTCTGCCCAAAAGAACAAGGTATTAAAAATTTTTTGCTCCCTTTTCAAAGTGCTAACGATCCTGAATGTGAGGAAATAAAATATAAACAATGGGTTACTACAGATCGATGCAATATGGTTGAAAAAACAGAATCTGTAGATGATTTTATAAATTCATTAAACACAAAAATTGTCAAACTGACACATCATCACTTTATAGCAAAGAATCAGAGTGCATTTCTAAAAACTTGAAGAATAATTTAAATATCCATACAGCTGTAGTTCTTGGTGACTTTTCAGAAAACTACTCATTTGTAGTACAGGATGCAGCCCAAGGTTTTCATTGGGAAAATACCCAATGCATCCCTTTGTATAATATTATAAAGAACCAGAAAGTAATGAAACAAAACATTTAAGTTATTATTTTTTATCTCCAAATACAAAACATAACACTACAATGGTTTACACTTTTTTAAATACACTCATACCTATTATTAGAAAATCTCACCTTCATATCAAAAAATTACATTATTTTACTGACGGATGTGCAGGACAATACAAAAATCATTTCAACTTTGTTAACATTTGTAAACATGAAGAAGATTTTGGGCTGGAATGTGAGTGGCATTCCTTTGCCACAAGCCATGGTAAGAGCGCTTGTGATGGGATTGGGGGTACAGTGAAAAGATCTGTAGCCAGAGCGAGTATGCAGAGAACATTCGCAAATCAAATATTAACACCAGAAGACATGTTTGAATTTTGTTCAAACAATATAAGTGACATCATAAATTTTTTTTTAATAAATTCTATAGAAATTGAAGCTATGGAAAAATTTTTAAGTGACATATGAAAAAAGTATGCAGCTAACAGGAACACAAAAATTCCACAGATTTGTACCTATTAATGCAAATAACAAAAACATTTGAATTATCTTCTGATGAAGTTGGTGAGGTGAGGATTATAAGCAAAGCTTTTCTGGGTGAAGATAATGTTGAAGTTAATCTGAAAATAGGAGAGTACATAGTTTGTACTTACAATGACCAGAAATGGTTGGGATTTGTACATTCATATAATGAGGAATTTGATGACTTTGAGGCTAGCTTTTTGCACCCATCAGGATATAGTGCTTACTATTACTTTCCACAAATTAGAGATACATGCCACATATCAAGAGATAAAATTTTAGGTTTATTAAGCACACCAACTTTAAAGCCAGGAACAATGTGTATTCAATATGTTTTCCCAGAAAATGAGTTGAAAAAACTCATGTAATTATGAATCAACTTGATGTAATATGTGTTCAATTTGTATTTTTGCTGTTTATTTTCATTCATGTGAATATATCATTTGTAGTTCTCTATTTCAGTCTGCAGGCGTAAAAATGTCAAAATTTCATAATGTACATATTTTTTCAATAATTTTTAAAATATCTTGCAACTTGATACCCACATTTTTTATTGTTTGTATCTTTTAACAATTAATTTAGTTCAATAAATGAAAAAAAAATTTTTGGATTTCACTGCCTAGGGGGGTGGGGGTCAAAAATAAAAATAAAAAAGGGGGAAAATTTTCATTATTGTTCTACACATTTGAATGTGGTATCATTTAATAGATCTCTTCATGCTGATTCTAAAAATGTATAGTCTTATAGGTCTACAGTAAGATGTTTGGGAGTTATTGCCCATTAAAGTTAGGTGGTAAAGTGGGGCCCCCAAGATTTTGGGGGTCCATATCTCAAAAACTATGGGTCATAAAACTTTTTTATTTTGACCAGTGAAATCAGCACCCGGAAGAACCCCATATGTCAATTTTCATCAAAATCAGAGTCACAGTGGTGACATACATTGGGTGATTTCTCCTGGAATGCCCCTATTACAGTATGATAGCATACGGTATATATAATTTATTAAAAGGGCGTTTTATTTTTATTGCAGCTATTTTTGTTCTTAATAACCAATTCTTTTTCAGTAAAGTATATATCACAAAAAACAATGTATAAACTCAATATATGTTATACTTTTCATGTGGCTTCAAGTAGGTTGGAGGGAAAGCTCATGTATAACTGTTAGTAGGTACTCTTCTGCTTCTCTCGGAGAGGTCATCTTGGATGTATTACCCTTCTGAGTTCTGCCAAATATGAGTGCACTAATTTAAGGGATCGTAATGGGGGTCAAGAACACCAGTCAGCCAAAAACTATGTTTATTAAATGTGCAGGTTATAGTTCAAAATCAAATCTATGCCTAACAAAATCAACACAGCTTCTTAACTCTAGTTCTTAGGATACAATACCTCTGAGTCAGTGAAACCTGAGCCTGCCTTCCTGCAGTCATTCCACAAAAATAAAGACTTCTCAATACCAAAATTTCCTGTAATTCAATGTCTACAGAAAACTATACAGATCAACCCTTAAGTCACAATTCAGAGACCCTTTAACAAAGAGTGCATTTCAACCTTTACTTGCTGAAGTCTAGCTGGAATCTTGTGAGAGGGTGTCAGGCCATTCTTTATATATTAGAAGGAATGGAAGTGGTGACTATGTCACCAGCATGAGAACTTAGGGCAAGGAGGGATTTCATGAGTAAATCCTGGATGGGGCTTTTCTCATCTGTGAAGTCTAAGACACTTTTTATTTGTAGGGCATAGTCTAGATAGTTAACAGCTTTTTCCTCTCTCAAATGTATTCTACAACCTTACTCGATTGTACCCTTCCACTTCACACCTCATTCTATAACAGTTCCCTCCCTCTTTAAAAAAAAAAAATAAATAAAAAAAGGTCTCATTTCCTAAAGGGTCTTACAATTAGTGATGGGACGATTAATCGGAATCGAGAATCGGAAGAATCGAGCATTTTTCAGGAATCGGAATCGGAATCGAGAGAATTGTACCATGATTTCCGATTCTTAAAACGATTCTTTAACTTTTAATTGAACCAGTTTTGCAATGTAAACTTTAAAATTTAAATGAAAGAGGATAACAAATTTTATTTTTATTGTATTGTAGCTATACATTAAAACATGTATATCCATGATGTGTAATCAAGAAGATTAAAATGAATTGTTACAACTTACAGTTGATTTTTATTTTTAAATCTATTATAATTTATAATTTATAATTTATATTACCATACTCATAATGTAAATAGTTAATCTTACCAGAGTAAAATATGACAATTTCCAGAAAAACAAGTATAGAATTATATTTAAAAATATTGAGAATCGGAATCGAGAATCGTATCGGAATCAAGACTTTTTAGTGGTATCAGAATCGGAATTGTTAAAAATTTTGGTATCGTCCCATCACTACTTACAACAGTTAAATTTATTCGTAATGGCAGAAATCATTCTAGTTCATTTATTGGTAGGTTTATAGGAGTATTTCTCCATAAATAGAAGGTATAGAAGTCATAATGATGTCAACAGGACCCGAAAGTTAATTGCATTTTTTCTCAATTTTCTCCCTTTTAAAGTTTAATGGTAGCTATTTCACCAGTTCTTAGTTGTAAAATTGTTAAATTATTATTATTCTTACTTGATCATACTGCGCTTATGGTTCATAAGTTATTAAATGTCATTCATTTGAATTTAATTTCAAGAGAACTATCTTAATTTTCTTTTCTTTAGAATTTAGTAATTTGAATGCAGGATAATAAGGGTTTATTCACTCTTCTAAAATTTGGTGAACTTAGATACAGTTTATTGATGATCAAGCATGAATTTTAATACTTCATCCATTAAGGAGAGATTAATTTATTCTTTGAAATATGAATTTGGGAAGTTTATTTCATCTATCTTTTATTGAGCTTTTTTAGATTTTTCATCTGAATGTAAAACTTCTATCTACGTTTTTCTTCATCATGATTGGGGATTTTACGTAGGTAACTTTAATGAATTATTTTGTGAATTTGGAGATTCAAGATTTTTCTGATTGAACTTTCATAGCCAAGAACTGGATAGTATGGAACACAAAAAAACTTTTTAAGGGAGTTGTTCTATTGAAAAATCCTTTAGCTCTGGGATTCAGGCATTTTATAGTTTGAAATATAAAGTTGATTCTGTTAAATAAATTGACTACATGATTTCTGTCATACAATGGAAATAAGTCTTGCAGTTCAAATATGGACACACTGTTTGCTTTTCCTTACATTATTATTTTATACAGATTTAGTTTGTTCATCATAACATTATTCTATACAACTTCAGTATATCCATCTAGCTCAAACATGCAACAGATTATATTCTTTAACTTTTTGAATCACTATATCCTTCCTTCCATTTTACTGTACCTAAATTGAAATTATATTTACATTTGTGCAAGTTTCATTGACTCATAGAAAATGGAATATGTAAGATTATGAGGTAAATTACTATAAAATAATTCCCATTGTAAAATAAAGAAATTTTTGAAAAAACTATGGTAGGGCTATGGGTTGATTGTCTGTTGCCCTCATCCATTGGAAATTTCCAGCAGATTTCAGTGGAGAGTTAATGACAAAAACCCTACATTTTTTCGTTACAGAGTTATGTATGTGTAGATCTTCAAAGGACCTCTTTCGTATTGTTCTTAGTGGTTAACGTTAAATTTATTTGCCTTCAGTATTTTAGCGCTGCCTATATGGTAAAGAAAGAAATTGCCTTACCTTATTATTTCATTGAGCCTCACCTTGTTCATAGGATGCGATGAGGTTTTTCGATGTAGGGCCGCAGTACAGTGGAGTTACACATACACAAATTGATTTGATGTAATTAATACAGGCAGCTACTATATTTAAATTCCTGAAGGTATAGGCCTATCCTTTTGTGTTATTAGGTTTATGTTACATGTTATTCGCTCAGAACTTATAGGAAGATAAAGTACTTCTTCCTTGCTTAAAAGTAGGGCTTAACATAAGCAAATGCCAAGTGAGCTGCTAATATAATATAAATTTTCGTCTTTTATTATTTGCTGATTTTGCAAAGTTCATTGACTCCTCTCTCAAAGTAATTTTCATGAGTCAGCAGTGGAAAATTTTGAACACAAAATAATAAATTTTTCTTGTGGTTGGGTGGGCCCAATGCCTCCATATTGGGTTCTATGTATGTATGGCAATTATTTTCATTCCCAGTGGGCTATGTCACCAATCCTGAGGCAATTTTGTAGATATTTAATTCAATTAATTAATAATTTATATTTAATTAAGAAGTAAAGGTACCACATACGATACCATGTTGTAAGCATATATAGTTTTTCTATAGAAATGATCTCTCAGGTTAGTGCAGCGTAAGAAGAAAAAGAAAAACATACAGGGTAAAAATTTTTAAACGAAGTACTGGTACCTAACCTATTTTCCCTACAGGCTAAGCTTTCAAGTTTGCACATTGCAGATTTGCCATTCATGGTGAAATCCAAAAACATAACCTCTGCAAATAGTGAGGGTCTACTGTACTGAGGAGAAGCTCCACCCCCTGACCAGCTGTATGTTTGGCAAGGAACGTGAATGTTGTGATGCAGATGCAATATGCATCATCCATGCACATAAGTGGTAATATTTGTTTTTGTTATCTGCAAATTATGATAGTTTACTCGCAAGCCCTATTTTTGAACATTTAAATACAGAACTGAAAGTAAGCCAATACAATTTGCACCTACAGACAATACTGCACACAAGTTATTAATTATAAACTGATACACATACTATCAAACCTCCTCTTATACTGTAACAAACATTGTTTGTTTATTCTTATTTTTCACATCATATCAAAATTATTTAAAGAAAATGGCAGAGACCAAACATAAGAAATTTTTTAAAAATTTTAATAATTTTATTAGTAGTTCTTTCATAATTAGCCCATCTCATGATTTGGTTTTAGCTTTAAAACTGTTGCTTGCTATTATTATTTCTATAGGTATAACAAAAAAACAAAAAAACAAAAAAAAAAACTGTCAAGATGGATGAACTTACACTAGTTAAATATTTTTACCAACTGTAGAAATTAGAATGGTACTGGTATATTGATTATTGATGTTCTGAAAAAAATCCAAGAACTTGTGAGTTAGATGAAATATTTAGTCTAAATGCCAAGTAAAATTTGAATGGTATATTTTAAATTTATAAACTTGGCTCTTGGGCACCCCAACTCCAAACAAAACCCAAGTTCAAATGAGAAATTTGAGCACAAGTTTGACATCAATATTATTTCACTAAATGTAGAAATTACATTTTAAAACTCCAATGTGTTACCATCAACTAGTCAGGCTTGGAGTAATTGTAACTGAAGCTGAATGTAATTCATTACATTATTTTGTGTAATTGCAATTGTAATTGTAATTGCTAGGGGTGCACCAGATATGAATTTTTCATATCCAGCCGGATACCAGATATGCCAGATATGGCCATATCTATCCAGCCAGATATATATTATTAGGTAAGTACTGTATTATTTTTACACTCATATTGCTATGTTTTGTTTTGCATTGGGGGCAAGCACCCCCCCAAAAATAAGATAAATAATAATTTAAGTATATTCAGATGTTTAATTGTTTTGTTCTCTTTCAGTTTCTTGTGTTGTATTAAACTAAGTATTAATCATGACAAGTTTCGTGTGATCACTGTATACAATAAATGATCCTAGTGATATCACTGCAAAGTGTAATATTTGCCAAAAGATTATCAAACGTGGGACAGAGAAAGGTAGCCAAAAGTCTTTTAGCACAACACCTCTTCATAATCATTTGAAGATTAATCACCCAAAAGAGTATGCTGAAGCCAAAAACAAAAATGACAAAAAAAGAATAGCTGCAACTGAATCAAAGGAAACAGGCACAGATAGAATACAGGCTAGACCATCAACTTCTACTGGCAGTACTCTGAAAGTGAAGAATATGGACCAAATGAGTAAGCAGATCTTAATAGAGGAAAGCTTTTCATCTAAAAAAATATGGGACATCAGTGACTCCAGGTCTGTGATGATTCACCGTAAAATTGGCATGATGATGGCCAGGGCTGGCGCCAGCCTATTTGGCGCCCTTAGCAGGACTGCAGCTGGTGCCCCCACCCGCCTCCCACTTCACGATTGGGTTTGCCCACAAAGTAATCAAGGTACCATATTGAAGAAACTATTTGCCTTACACTGATCTATTTTAATTTGCTAATACATACATTTATTATAAAATTATAAAATCATTTCACAGTTCAAGAAAGTGTCATGACCAATTAAAACAGCGAGTAAAGCGAGGCATATGTAGTAACAAATCGGAATGCTCAAAAGTGCTAAAATATGCATGCAAAAAGGACATATCTACTGTTTTTTCCAAGCAAGAAGGGCATATGTCACATAAAAACAGTTATTCGCTTATTGACGACTCCTGGAACTCATATTAAGCCGTAAATAAACCGAGTCGCTTATTGACGACTCCCATCTGTGCGCGCAGCATTTTTAAATCACTTATTTACGACTCCCGTCCCTAAAGGGTTAAAGGTCGTGATAGTGAAAGTTCTATAATGACCCAATAAGATGAATAAGTTAATTATTTAAATATCAGTCAAGCTAAACTGGTGTACATACGTCGTACAACCTTTCATCATTTGTCTATGCTTCTCATTCCTTCATTATTTTTTTCATGTTGTTCTTAAATAATACTATCAGACATGCACAGGGCGGGAGGCGCTGGCGCCCCCCAGATCTTTGGCGCCCTTAGCATTTACTAACCTCGCCTAATGGAAGCGGCGGCCCTGATGATGGCTTTGGACAACCAGCCACTTACTTTAGTTGAAGATGATGGTTTTATTGATTTAAATGGCCTACCTCCAACCCAAATATCTCTTACCAAGCAGAAGGTACTTCTCTGATACTATAATTCCTCATCTTTATAATGAGTTCAAGTCTAAATTTGTTCAGAAGCTGGAAGAAGTAAAGCATGTCAGTTTTTCTTCAGATATATAGACATGCACAACCTCTCAAGAAAGTTTTATATCATTATCGGGTTACTGGATAGGTAAAGATTTTGAAAGATATGATGCTGTGCTGTAGTAGGGACCACTCATTATCAAATTATGGTAGTTGTGTGTATTAACCTTCATTTCTTTCTCTCCCATACAGGTTTGAATGCCATAACCCCCATAAAATCTAGACCCATAGAATCTAGCATCAGAATTGTGGTTTAATGTTATCAACAAAAAAAAAAACACAAAAGGGGTTTTTGTTTAAGAAGTCCTAAACCTATTGCTTAAATTATCTTTACTTTATTTTTTGGACTTTCCGGACCAACGTGAGAAAAATGTCAAGCACGGTATGGGTCCTGAAATTGGTAGGATTGACGATCTGAACAGGCCAACAAACAAAGTGCACAGTGTGACTGGTTATACGGGTAATGTCTGTTGCTGAAGCTAGAAGTTAAGAAAGACAGAAATTAAATGACATTCATCTAATGCGTTTGACTTCTTGAACTCGAACAATCATCCCAGAACATTCTGAAAGTTTAAGTGGTGGTGCCTGCACATCAGTTAAGGCCAGGTATAAATAACACCTTGCCCTCCTTTCCATTTAGCCTAGTCAGGGTTATTTAGGGTATAAATATTGTATGTGAACAAAAAAACTTAAAAAGGACATTTAAGTTTCAAGATAAGGAATCAGGAAGCAACTCATCATTGTTTCTTGATTCATCCTTATTGTAACCCGAAGGAGCCTGTCTTGACCATTGTAATGCGAAGATAGATTGCTTGCTTTGCCTAAGTCCAGTTGTTCGTGACCATGTGTTAACCTATATATTAATATGTGCTCTTGCGATTGACATTGCGTGTACATTTGCAAAATATATATCTTATTGCTTGTCTGCCCGCTTACTCTAATGTCTTTGCTTCACCCTGCCTAACCCCCATTTCTCTGACTTTTTCCTCCCTTTCATGTGTTGTATAGAATGTAACTTCCCCTTTCCCATCAATAAAAATTGTTCATGGTTTTTCCTCTAGTCTGTTTTTCTTCCAACTCGTTGAGGTTACAGTTTGATTGGCTACGGCATTGTCATCGGGAATGTGGTGAGCATTTTTGTTTCATTTTTCGTGGAATATTGGGAGGTCCTGAGGTTGGGTCAGTCCGGTGGGCATTGGGACACTTAACTAATCGCATTGTTTCTCTGTTCTGAGGATAACGAGATCACGCCTGGAAGGTCGCATCGGGATCAACGAGACTCCGGGAAAGTTTACCGCATCAGGGATTATTAGGCATCCATCCTCCCTCAGCCAACGAGGCGTCTTCGGGTGTTTGGTTTTGAAGCAAGTCTTCTCCCCGTACCAGTAGAAAATAATTGCATGAATGAAAATGTTGTCGGGTGGTTCAAATTGATTCGGACCTTCATTGTTTTACTGGATAACCCCACCACAACATTTTTGGTGCCCAGACCTGGGAACGGGAGGCACCAAACGTTGACGGCTTCGGCTTAGCACGGACGGAAAAAAAAAATTTAAAAAATGTCAGATTTAGTTGAGCTCAAGACCCAGGTTGCCCAACTTGTTGACCTGGTCAAGGAGCAGAAACAACAAGCTCTAGAATCAGAGCAGAACTGGATGCAGCGGTTGGTGGACTTTGAAACAGTCTGGAAAAGGAAGTATGACCAGTTGTCCAAAGAAAATGATGATCTTGTGGCCCAAAGTGAATACTGGCAAGAACGAGTGGACCAACTGGAGAAAACAAGCAGCCAGAGAGGAACAAGAACTTCAGAGTGCCCTTCAGGAATATGAAGACCTCGTACCAGATAATGACATGGAGCAGGAGGAGGAGGTCAGAAAAGAGCCATCCAAGAATCCTCGAACAAGGAAACGGTCAGACGTCAGTTTCAACAGGGCTTATAACCTCAGTTGAGAATTGTCTCATGATGAGGAGTCAAGCTCATCAGACGAAATCAACGTCAAGAAGGAGGAAACGCGCCCTAGATACCCATCATCCAGAAAATATCATCATAGGGTCCCGCAGCTAACACCCATGAATGCTCCCGAATTGGATGACTTCAATGTCAACAGTGGACGCTCCTTTCCCGAATATCTTGAAGCATTTGAGCGCCACTGTACCTCAAAATATAATTGTGAAAGACAAGATTGGACAGGAACGTTAGGAAAGCACTTGACAAGAAAACTTCAAGACTTGTACCATGCTTATGGGGGTTGTGGTATCGAATATGACATGAAGGCAAAACTGTTAACATGGCATAAGAGAATCAAGAAGACCGTGACCACTGGAAAGGTTGCCGAATTCAAGAATGCCAAAATGAAGTCAGGGGAATCTCCCGATGTATATGCAGTCCGATTGGAGACATTGGCACAAAGGGCATTCCCTCAGAAAGACATCGAGACCAGCAAGGAGTTAAGGAGAAAGTACCTCGAGACTGTCCCCTCAGCCCTGTCACAACACCTAGCGAGGATAATAATGGAAAACAAGACTCTGCACCATAAGAAGGTCTACTGGTCCAACATTTTGGATTTTGTGGCCTTACAAGAAACTGAAAGATCTGGAAATCCAACCACACCTGAACCAATAGAAGTCTTTCAAATGCAGGTCCCTGTTCAGTTTTCCGAAAATCTTGATACTTCCAGACAGGGATTTGTTCCTCAGAGCCAGCCACGACTAGGTAGGAATAGAGGACGCGGTCGTGGACGAAGCAATGGAAATGGGACAAGCGTTTTCTCACAGAGGCAAGGAGGGCCAAGAGAAAACCAGCAAGGACAGGATCGCTCACGAAATCAATGACCAAATCAGGAAAGCAGTTACATGCCAGGATCCTCGCCCAACCCTAGGGAACAACGACAACCCAGAACTCATGACCAGAGGGAATCCAGCAACGGAGCAACAGATGAAGAGGAGTGTCGGTGGTGTACAGAAAAGGACATAACGAGGCCAATTGCCGAAGGAAGAATGGTGCATGTTTGTTGTGTGGCGCATTGGACCATTTTGTCCGTGATTGCTCCAGAAATTCCCAGAGAACACCAACCCCTGACCCTATGGCACAATATCATTGTTCCCGTTGTCAGGGCCCTCACCCTGGCATGTATTGTCCCTTGAGAAGTCGACATCAATCGACATCAGGAAATCAAAATATGGAAAATCATGAAGGCCAACAACCATCCC
Source organism: Bathynomus jamesi (assembly GCA_023014485.1). NCBI lineage: Eukaryota > Metazoa > Arthropoda > Malacostraca > Isopoda > Cirolanidae > Bathynomus > Bathynomus jamesi. Next base: position 245,938 of record JAJOZX010002363.1, on the reverse strand, counting down.
AGTCGGAAAACTAAGCATGTCCAACGAGGACAGGGACTCGTTGGAAAGGATTGTCACAATCCCTGATAATGATGACCATCCCAGAGCTAGATGTACCCCAGAATTTGCCCCCCCCCGAGCAACTACTTTTCCTGAAGACCCCTGGTTGTGTGACTCACAGGGCGATTTGAGAAGTCATGCTCCAGAGAAACCAGGCGAGCGTGGCCAACAGCCAACGACCCCTATTGCAGCTTCTGGAACGATTTTCCACGAACAAGTGGCACCAGTTGTGGAACCTGATCTACCTACCCTTGATTTTTGAGGAGTTAAGTTTGCAGAGCTGGAGCCAGCAAATGTACTCACACTGGATGTTGTGATTAATAACACGATCATAAACAGTCTTATCGACACAGGGGCTCAAGTTAGTTTAATATCGGGAGGGCTGGTTGAGCAGTTGGGGTTGGTTCTGGATACACAAGACAGTATACCCATTCGTGTGATAGGTAAAGACCTTGCATGCCACACTCTGGGGTCAATAAATATTGCACTTTCTCTACATAACATCGTCATGAAGCCTTGTACATTTCTGGTAATCCCGCATTTGGACACAAATTATCCACTTTTCCTCGGTCTAGATGTTTTAACCCTTTGAGGACCATGGGACATATTTGTCCCAATGGAAATAATAATATAAATTGTACAATGATGCAACATTTCTACAAATACATCTACATGTTTATACAGGTATCATTTAATTGTCGGAAAATTAACCCAAAAATGGGTCATTTAAGTGACTATAGTTACTAATATCTAATTGTAAATAACAATAAAACTTAAACTTTTAAGTTCAAAGAAACGTATACTGGTCGTCAAAGGGTTAAGAAAGAATGGCTTGCAAGTAAATTTGTCAAGTCGAAGAATATCAGGAACTTGTGAGGATGGATCTAAATGGGATGTGTATTTGGGTTCAGGTGGAACAGAGTGTACGAAGCATAGATACCAAGTTAAATGTTGGGCAGCTGAAAGTGTGCAAAGAAATGATTGTGGACCTGTTCAAGTGCCAGTAGAGTGGAAGGAGAGAGAAAGTGAATTGAATGGTCCTTGCGCATGTTCACAAGGGGCAAACATGTGGTTTTATGATGGTAGTGCAGTGAATGCTCATTTAGGTGATAAGGTAATTGGAGTGCCAGGTATCATGAATGTTGAGCAACCGTCAGTTTTATTGTATACAAGGGGGAAGTCATTGGGAAAGATTAAAAAGGGAGACCTAATAGGATACATGTACACAATCGTTATACCTGAACATGAAAGTAATGTGCTCCAGTGTAGAACTGCGACGCAGGGAGATATAGGCCCGAGTCAAGTGTCTCCAACTCTTCAAGATTGGACTCCAGAGCGTATACAGTCAGGAATAAGTCTGGATGAGTTAACCCCAGACCAGAAGGAAAGTGTTCATCGCCTGTTGGAATCCCGAAAGGAAGTATTGAGTCGTGGAGATTCCGATGTTGGTGCAGCGAGAATGACCCCACACCGCATCGAACTCTACGATGAAACCCCAATTTTTCAACGTCCAAGGAGATTCCAGAACCTATCACACAGGTAATTGAAGATCAGTGTCAAGAACTTCATGAACTGGGTATTATTGAACCTACTACTTCACCATGGAGTGCTCCGGTAGTCCCGATTAGAAAGCCGGATGGTTCCATCCGGTTATGCGTTGACTATCGCAAGTTGAATAAAATTACCAAGCCAGATAGGTTCCCGATGGCCAACCTTACAGATTCGGTATATAGTCTCCATGGAGTAAGGTACTTCACGACCCTAGACCTTGTCCGCGGCTACTATCAAATGCCTATTGAAGAGGATAGTCGTGACTATACCGCATTCTCAACACCTCATGGCCATTGGCGTTTCAGAAAACTCAGTTTCGGCTTGAGGAATGCTCCATCAGCTTTTCAACGTGAAATGCAGGAAGTCCTGAAGAGTTTTTCCAGAAAGAACGTGCTTGTTTATATTGATGACATCTTGATTATGGAAAAGACCTTTGCAGCTCACCTGAAGTTAGTAGACAGTGTTTTGAAAGTCCTGGAAGATCATGGGATTAAGATCAAGCCTCCAAAGTGCAGATGGTTCAAGTCAAAAGTACCCTTCTTAGGACACACAGTTAGCTCTAGTGGATTATCAAAGTCTCCAGAATATATGGAAAAGGTTAGTAACTTCCCAAAACCTACCACCATTCGTGAATTGAGGGAATTTCTTGGACTCATCAACTTCCAACGAAAATTCCTACCGCAATGTTCCCCTCTCGCAAAACCCTTGTCAGAGCTCACTGGTAAATCCGCTTCGACTAATCTTCAATGGACATCTGAAATGGAGTCTTCTTTTGATGCACTCAAGACTGAGATGCAGAGGGAGATAGAGCTTGCATTTCCAGATTATCGTGAAACTGCCGAAAAGATAAACCTATGGGTGGATGCCTCCGCTATCGGCGCCGGAGCATGCTTAACTCAAGTTCAAGATGGGAGGGTTAGGATTATCGCACATGCCTCCATGACCTTCTCGAAACCCCAACGTAAATATTCCGTGACTGAACGCGAACTAGCCGCAATGCGATGGGGTGTGAAAACTTTCGCGCCTTCTTATATGGCATCCCTTTTGTCTTGAATACGGACCATCAGGCTATTTTACCTCCACAACATGAAACTGGTAAACGATAGAATTGCTCGGACGCTAGAAGACCTGGCCGAGTTTGATTTTGAACTCCATTACATACCAGGAAAAGAAAATCAAGCTGCTGACACTTTATCACGTCATTTCCAGACACCCCAGGAAGATGGGAAAGAAGTGACACCCACTGATTTTCCAAAGGGATTAATGGTTTTTTAAACCAGAAGGAGGTGGTGACTCATTAATCGAATGTCTCTTGCATGTCTTGACTCAAGTTTTGGAAAAGGAATGTCCTGACAGTGTCACCTCGCTCAGGAAGCAGCTCGTGGGTGAACTGATGACGAAACCCTCACGATATAAGATCCAATTGAATGCAAAGAAAAAGCAAAGTCTTCGGTTGATGACATTGTTGGTCAGCCAATGACTCTTGAAGTTTTGCTGGTTTGCAGTCATTTATATAATCTGGATATTGTCCTGCATTTCGGTTCAACTCATCCCCTCGTGTTTCAAGTCCCCAGGAGTGGGTGATGATAGCAGAGAAAGGTACACCTTCAGTGCCTGGGTGGGATACACTTTAACTTGTTGCAGGAAACGAAACATTCCACGCTAATAACCTGTCTCTTATAAACACCATTAATTCTTATGACGCCACTGACTCAGATCCGGATCCAGTGAACCCAATTATGGATAGCCATGAAAACTATGATCCTCAGGGGCAGGAGGTTAACCTGCATTTTCCTGAGTATCAAGTGATATCGTATGTGCTCATTCATCTCGATCTAGAGCAATTGTTCCTCTTGAATGTAATGGCCAGACTTATTGTGCTCTCGTGGATTCCGGAGCTGAGATTAGTTTGGTGTCTGAGACTACCTGGAAAACATATTAGGTGAGCAGGAAGATTACTCAAAAGACATAATTGTAAATATACAAGGGATGGCTGAACGTCGGGTCATGGTGACCAAATTCGTAAATTTGGATGTATCATTGAGAACGCAAGTGAAAGCAAAAGACCATCCATTTGCTATCATGGATGATGGTTCTCTCCCATCATGCTTTTTGCTTGGAGCAAATTTCATGACTACTTCAGGACTAGTGCTAGATCTATCCAACGATAGTGTCCTGAAGGAGGGAGAAGTGGTCGCTACCTTCTTGGCAACTGCAGTAGACCCATCAGAGGGTCCTGAAGTGATCATTATCGGAAACGTTAGGCCGTATTCTCTTCTCGAACGGGTTAATGTCGAAACATTGCAGAGAAACGATCTAGAATTGCGCAGGCTTAGGAATTATCTAGGGAGAAGGAATGCGAATGCCCGTTGCCCGAGAAACTTATCTCGGTACAACCGCTATCTTAAAGACATCTATATAGAAAATGGGATTCTAGTTAAATACGACTCATTAGATCTTGAACTGTATCCACAGAACTTGATCTCATTTAACTTCCTGATTGAACTTGCCATCAGTGTCCATCTTGAAATGGCCCATGTTGGCCGTATAAAGTCCTGGAAGTTCTTTCTCGAGACGTATTTCATCCTCGATTGTATCAGGTTGTACAGGAAGTGGTCACGTCATGTTCACAGTGCCAACTGAACAAAGTCTCAAGTCAAATTAAGGGTCCACCTACCTTAAAGATCATGACCAGGTCACCTTTTGAATTGGTGGCTGCCGACTTGGTAGTGTTCCCGAAGACGTCTCGAGGGAACATTGGTTGTCTGGTAGTCGTAGACCACCATTCAAAGTGGGTGGTAGCCATCCCAATCATGAATAAGACTTCCAGCACCATTGCAAGATTGTTCGAGACCCGTGTCCTGCCTACTTTGTTGAGGAGGCCATGTCGGTTATTAACCGATAATGGGCCTGAATTCAGGGGTCAAGAATTTGAGCAAATGTTAGCTCAGTATGGCATCGTTCATGTTTTTACGACACCAAATCGTCCTGAAGGGAATGGGGCAGTCGAGAGAGTCAATCGTACCATTGGCGAGTTTCTTAGAAACCTTGTTCAAGGTCCTAGCTCGTGGGATTTACATCTTCCCAGAGCCATCATATCATACAATGGTACTGTGCATACGGAGTTAACGATGTCTCCAGCGCAATTTTTATTGGCTAACTCGCATCCAGACCCAATTCCAGCCCTTATCTCGGCTCAGATTCAAGAACAATGGGTTCCTGGTCACCCTAGTTTTTTTCCTTCTCTAGAGGACAGCTGGTGATCAGGAAGGTAGTCCAAAAGGGGCACCTTGTCATGAACAAGCTTCTCCCCAAATATTGTGGCCCATTTTGTATTGATCGGGTAGAGTCAAATGGAGTCACTTATGTGATTTCTCCAGCCTACCCAAATGACCAACCATTCTTGACAACATCACGTGCCCATCACACACAGTTACGCGCTTGGAAGGAGGCTCCTATTTTTCTCAGGAACCATCCAAGCTACTCCCGATTGGTAAAACTTCCCTGGGTTATCCCAGAAGATCAGCCTGATGTACCTGATCAGGAATATTCTTGTCCGAATGAAGTCCCAAACTATGCCTATCTGTTCGAAAAGTTCATCCGAAGAAAGTTCGTGGGATTCTTCTAGTGATTCTCATGATGAGGTGGAATCGGGAAAGCAGGGGGTACCCTTGGTGTCCTTGGATTTCTGTAGCTGGACTCTTCTGGGGAGTCTTCCAGTGAATCAGGAGAGTTCACTTGGTTCAAATGAACCGGATTTCTCAGGTTTTCCTGGCACTTCTCCAAGTTTGTCAGAGTCTCCTGATAGTCGTCGAGATTTCTTGGGGTTTCCTGACAATCCTCCGGATTTCTCAGGATTCCCCGATGCCTCTATTGTTAGGCCCATTCTCAGACCGGAGTCGCGAGTGGAAAAAGTCACATTCCGAGATTGTCCTGAACTGCCCAGTAGTGATTTGGATAATGCGATTGGTGAGATGTCGCCGATTCCCCATGTGACTGGCCGGGCACGGGAATCGCCCGTGGATGATAAATTGGTTAGCTGTGATAGTCCACCTCACCATAGTTCTCCTTGCAGTGTCGCTGGGTCAAGTGGTTTATCTTCTCCAGACTCTTCCTCCCTAGTGAAATCATTAGAGGTAACTCTAGAGCTCATTCAGGAGGATAGGGAGGAGATATACCGGTTATTGGAAGGCCAGATAAGTTTGTGTGAACAGGGTCTTGATGCTGGTCATGAGGACGGGCGCCCGACTAGATTGAGTCTGTCACCCATGAGAGAGCTGGTTTTAGAGGGACGTGCCCTGATTCAGGAAAACCGGAGGAGATCTTGAGAGTGATTGGTTGCCACACGAAGACGGCTGGGGGAGGTGCTCCTGGCATTAAGTGGCAGTTCTCCTCCACAAACCCGCTCCCGCGGACCAGTCATAGATCTTTCCCACGTCCCGAAGAAACCAGCTGAGTATGACTATGACTTGCATCGGTAGATTCCGGAATATTATCATGTGAATGTTTTTGGTTTATTTATGTTCAAATTTTTAGAATTGCCATTTCAATATCAATAGTTCCATGTATAATAAAGTTAGCTAGTTAGAATCTATGTAAAATGGAAAGGAAATTCTAAGGATTTTTGTAAATTAATGTAAATAGATTATTGTAAGGTATTGCTAAATGAAAGGAGAGATTTTGCTAGGGATGGTATTTGGATCTGTTGGGATGAGAGTGGTTCCCTGGTGGATTGGTCTTTTTGAGTGGCTCTGCCGCTCGAAGGGGGGAATGTAGTAGGGACCACTCATTATCAAATTATGGTAGTTGTGTGTATTAACCTTCATTTCTTTCTCTCCCATACAGGTTTGAATGCCATAACCCCCATAAAATCTAGACCCATAGAATCTAGCGTGAGAATTGTGGTTTAATGTTATCAACAACAAAAAAAACACAAAAGGGGTTTTTGTTTAAGAAGTCCTAAACCTATTGCTTAAATTATCTTTACTTTATTTTTTGGACTTTCCGGACCAACGTGAGAAAAATGTCAAGCACGGTATGGGTCCTGAAATTGGTAGGATTGACGATCTGAACAGGCCAACAAACAAAGTGCACAGTGTGACTGGTTATACGGGTAATGTCTGTTGCTGAAGCTAGAAGTTAAGAAAGACAGAAATTAAATGACATTCATCTAATGCGTTTGACTTCTTGAACTCGAACAATCGTCCCAGAACATTCTGAAAGTTTAAGTGGTGGTGCCTGCACATCAGTTAAGGCCAGGTATAAATAACACCTTGCCCTCCTTTCCATTTAGCCTAGTCAGGGTTATTTAGGGTATAAATATTGTATGTGAACAAAAAACTTAAAAAGGACATTTAAGTTTCAAGATAAGGAATCAGGAAGCAACTCATCATTGTTTCTTGATTCATCCTTATTGTAACCCGAAGGAGCCTGTCTTGACCATTGTAATGCGAAGATAGATTGCTTGCTTTGCCTAAGTCCAGTTGTTCGTGACCATGTGTTAACCTATATATTAATATGTGCTCTTGCGATTGACACTGCATGTACATTTGCAAAATATATATCTTATTGCTTGTCTGCCCGCTTACTCTAATGTCTTTGCTTCACCCTGCCTAACCCCTGTGTCTCTGACTTTTTCCTCCCTTTCATGTGTCGTATAGAATGTAACTTCCCCTTTCCCATCAATAAAAATTGTTCATGGTTTTTCCTCTAGTCTGTTTTTCTTCCAACTCGTTGAGGTTACAGTTTGATTGGCTACGGCATTGTCATCGGGAATGTGGTGAGCATTTTTGTTTCATTTTTCGTGGAATATTGGGAGGTCCTGAGGTTGGGTCAGTCCGGTGGGCATTGGGACACTTAACTAATCGCATTGTTTCTCTGTTCTGAGGATAACGAGATCACGCCTGGAGGGTCGAGTCAGGATCAACGAGACTCCGGGAAAGTTTACCGCATCAGGGATTATTAGGCATCCATCCTCCCTCAGCCAATGAGGCATCTTCGGGTGTTTGGTTTTGAAGCAAGTCTTCTCCCCGTACAGGTAGAAAATAATTGCATGAATGAAAATGTTGTCGGGTGGTTCAAATTGATTCGGACCTTCATTGTTTTACTGGATAACCCCACCACAACAGTGCTACATGCCTCTCATTTCTCAGGGTCGCATACTGGCAAGAATATATCTGAAAAGTTTCGCTCTATGTGGGATAGTTGGGATCTTTATGCAAATAAGAGGAATTTATTGGTGAGGGATGGAGCTAGTAATATGGCTCTTGGTAGTGACCTGGCTGAAATACCTTCAATACACTGCAGCATTCATTTACTCCAACTGGTTATTAGTAACTCAATTATGGTTCAGAGTGCAATTGATATCCTTGCAAAAAGTCGCCGCCTTGCAACTCACTTTAATCATTCTCCTTTGGCCTGGAACAATTTCACACACATTTAAGTGCAGCAAAATCTTGAGCCTCTCCTATTGGTTCAAGATGTCCCAACATGTTGGAACAGCGCATATTTGATGCTAGAAAGATTATATAAATAAAAAATTCCAGTGCAACTGTATTTGGCTCATCGTAGTGAATTACCTACCATCACATCCTTCGAGTGGACACTGATACGAAATCTCCTTAAAATATAAAAACCATTCTTCCAACTAACTCAGGAAATGAGTTCAGAAAAATCAACTTTATCTTCTGTAATCCCAAGCATTTGTATTTTACAAAGATTTCTTTCAAAGATTGGCTATGATGACCAAGGTGTTCAAATGACAAAGAGAGAACTCCTGACTTCTCTTCGAGCGCATTTCTTGTCAGAGAGTAATGATGGGAAGTCTTTGAACATAATGAAAAACAGGGCTTATGTGACTGTGACTGCAATAGATCTGCGGTATAAGTTATCTTTCTTTCAACAAGATCAAAGAGAGCAGGCTAAATCCTGGCTGATTGAAGAAGTCATAGGTATTGAAAATGATGAAGGTGGTAATGATTCTAATGAAAATGAAAGTGAAGGTAATGAAAGTGGAAGCGAAAGAAGCTCAAATTCCAGTTCTCCTATGCGAAAGAGGAAAGATGAAGAGGGCATTCTTGAAGCATGTTTTATGGAGATCACAAAAGGAGAGCAATCTGGGGAAGTAAGTTACAAGAGAAGAAAGGTTGAAAAAAAGACTGCTCCTGTTCTACTGATTGCAGGGGAGTTAGACTGATATGCATCTGAACCTCTTGTAGATAGGAAATGCTGTCCAGTTCAAATTTGGAAGCAGGAGGACCAATTTCCTCTCCTTAAAACTATTGTTTGGAAGCAGGAGGACCAATTTCCTCTCCTTAAAACTATTGTTTCAAAGCTTCTCTGCACACCAGCATCCTCTGTATTTTCAGAGAGAATGTTTTCTGAATATGGAAACATCTATGAAGCAAGGCGATCCCGAATATTGCCAAAGAGGAGAAATGCTCTTGTTTCTGCACCACAAGAGAAAAAAGTTCTAAATCACTGTTGTTGATTTTTTTTATTCTGATGACCTCCAGGCTGAATGGTGGCATCTGACCTACACAATACTGCCCTCCATTCATTGATTTCATTCCTGGCATTTTATATTGTATTCAATGTATTGTTTTACATTTGTCAAGCTTGTAATGTTTTGTATTGTTTTGAAAATAAAGGAAAAAAGGAGAAAAAAGAATGGAAAGCAAGTGCAGGGGTCTAGCAATATTTTACTCTTTTCAAAAAATTTAACGCTTACACATTTTTATAAAAAGCTGATTATATTAATAGAACTGTAATCATTAAGGATGGACAGATGTTTTATTTATTCTTGTCATCAGTATTGTGTTGATTTAATATAAAAAGTATTGCTGGACTGGTTTAGGGGTGGGCCCTGGAGAGCTTTCCATTTTTTTGTATATAAATTATTATTTGTAATGTGTTGTTGTTATATTTTGGCAGATTTTCATACAGGTGTTAATTTTTTAATGTCTTGGCCTATATCCGGCATATCCGGACGGATATGACCCATATCCTGCTGGATACCAGATACCGGATATTTCGCAATATCCAGCCGAATATCATATCCAGTGTACCCCTATAATTGACTTCTTAAAATAAAAAGTAATTGTAATTGACCATTCAAGTTTGGTTCAATTACATGACAATTAGGGAACAGGGACAAATCAATTCAGTAAGACTCCAGTTGCCATACAGCACAAAAACTTTACAATTGGACCCATCATTCTTGGCCTACAGCAATCCATGCAGCAGTTGCTTTGATTCTAGACTAGACCATATTCTTGAGATTTTCCATGAAGGGGCATTTTTGAGTAGAAGTTGGTATCCAGTATTTTTAGACTAATTGAAGGGTGCTGAATCTAGAAATATAGGATACCAAGCTGAAATTTTGTTTTTTCATGTTGAAAATTGAATAAGAAAATGACTCTGAAAATAGCTTAAATTCAAATATTGTAGTGTTTAGAACAAGTAATAAAACCAGTCTTAGTACCATATTGAATATCCTCAACAATATGAGGTATAAAGCATCCCAATATGTAAAGGCACTTTCAATAATAATTGTTTTATAAATGAAACAGTGTAACTGGCATCACCTCTGCAAAATGGAATGCATGCTGGGAAGGAGAAGCGAATGCTGCATGCTGATTGGCCGTAAGAATGCTGTGAAATGTCAGGTGTAGAGAAATTGTGTTGGAATTACAGTTGGTTTTTTGAGGTGTAGAGCGACATGTGTGATGTATTTCATAGTGGATTATTGCTAATTGTGTGTGTGTGTGTGAGTGATATTTGCCCCTGGTATGTAATTAATTATTCTCTTATTCTCATAATACTGCCAGTATTCTAGCATACAACATAGTGCATCAGAAGTCTATAATTGAAAACAGCTGGACAGTATTCAATGAGTCACTTTCAGGAAATGACCCCCCTATAACCACAGTAGGATATATGCCCATAATACAGGCACCAGCTCACGAGTTTGACACCTTGAAAACAGTAGTTGAAAGGTGTATGGAAGTATCTTCCCATCTAGGACAGGAATACACAGTTCTATCTGTGGACCAGGCCCTGTATGGGAAACTTATGGAGTTAAAGTGGTCAAACCCAGAATATTGTAATAAACTCATTCCACGATTGGGAGGGTTACACACTTCAATGAACTTTTTGAAGGTTCTAGGGGAGCACATGGGGAGCTCAGGAGTTGCAGAGACATGGACCAAAGCAGGCATAATCGGACAAAATACTGTGGAAGCTGCAATGGCTAGAAAGAAATACAACAAGGCTATGCATGCACATAAACTTACGTTGCAAACTTTGTGGTGTCTGTTAGGTCCAAGCCTTCTCACTTATGTGGAAGAATGTGATGCAGAAATGTTTGAACAGATTTCAAAGGCTTCTGTGAACTCGTGAGGCACAGATACTGATCACCCTCTTCAGTAATCCAAAATTTCTCACAATCAAGTCAGCACTTGTAGACAGGAAAAAGCTGGAAAATGTAAACTTCTCTTTCTGGTGGGGATACATGGAAATGGTGTCGATTCTTTTGATGTTCACGAGGACCCAGCAAGATGGAATGTGGGATTTGCATCTCCATTCTTTCACCTGCATGTTACTTTTTTCCCTGAGGTATGATCACTTCAACTATGGAAGATGGGGTCCTGTTTATGTAGCAGACATGCACAACCTACCAGCAGCCATGCTAGCAGAATTTCAGCAAGGAAACTTCATAGTAAAATTATCAAAATGTAAATTCAACCAGGTGGATGCAGATCAAGCTCAAGAGTGGCTAAATGGAACTGGAAAAAAAGGTGGTGGTATTGTTGGCATTACAAACACCAACTCTGCACTAAATTGATGGGCATTGTCATACAATCTGAGGTCGCATATTGCTGCTGATACCCAGGAAATGTTTGGAATCTACCCTGAGGATATAATCAGCCACAACGAATCAAAACCAGAAAGACAACATCGAGACAATGCAGACAAACAACAGCTGCTTGCCATTCTCCAGCATTTCAAGGTATTCATTCCTGACATACAGCCAACAGTTCTTCAAAACATTGCCACAAAAGATCTTGCAAATGACAAAATACAAGTCGTTACTTCAAGCCAAAGGACTTGGGAAACAACAACTGAACACATTTTTGAATGATAGACTTATAGTTCATTCAGGGACACAGGCACCTCATTCAATATATGATACCATAAAGAAAAACCAACCCCAAACATTTAGAACCCTTATGATGTACAATACAGCACGGAAAAAACAAGAAAATTATGCTCAAAGCAGATCAACATTTTCTGCAATGTCTTGTGACCTCATATGCAGCTGGACGTATAGTGGACTTAGAAAATATTTTGAAACATGAACTTTTACCTGTTCCTCTTGCTTTGGCAGAAATGAATGGCAATTTGGGAACAGGAAACAAAGCAATGCTGGCTGAAATTTTGACTTCAGACATTGAGTGTCCCGAGTCCTGACACACTAGATCTCAACAGCAGCTCTGGTCTACTGATAGATGGACAAGCCTGTGTGCTTTCGATTGGAAAGCAAGACAGTGTCAAGACATTTGGAGATTTAGCCAATATATTCACAAGGTCAATCATCCAGTTAGGAATGGCATATGAATGTATAGATGTCAATTCTGACAGATACCGAGAAGAATCTATAAAAGCAGGAACACGCAACAGACATACAAAGACTACTCGCCCAATCCAACACGTAATTGATGGCTGAGAGGTACCACTACCAAAATCATGGATGAATTTCATTGCCTTACCAGAATACAAGGCAAATTTGGCTCACTTTTTCTCTGAGGAACTTCTGTTACATGCTCCGACAGACAAGGAGATAATAGTTGCAGGCAGTTTCAAAGATGAGCAGGATGTTACGTCTTCTCATGGCACAACAAATCTGAACCCCATGAGAGTGGCACATGAGGAAGCAGATACCTGGCTTGTTCTGCATGCGATCAACTGTCATTTTGACAACATTATGGTGTCTGCAAGAGAGAGAGATTTCCTTTTACTCTTGGTATCACATTTTGCAAAAATACATTACAACAATCTTTGGATGATGGCTGGAACAGCCAAAAGGAGGAAGTACATCCCTGTCCATGCAGTCTATGATAACCTTCCACCAAATTCACTGGAATCTCTTCTTCCATTTCATGCCCTGACAGGGTGTGACATCACATCCCATATTTCTGGGCACACAAAGCAGACAGCATGGAAAGTATTTCTGCAGCATCACCAGCTTCTGCTTGGCTTGGGAGTAGGAAATTTAACACCAAATCAACTGAAGTCAGCAGAAATGTTCATGTGCAGAATTTATGGTGTTGAGTGTGTTGATGCCACATGCAAAATTATGTTTGAAAAATCCTGCAAACCAAAACTGATGGCGCCCACAAGTGATTCCTGTAAATATCATATATGGTACAGTGTACACTTTGGAAAAATGCTCACCGCCCATTTCCACAACTTCCCGAAGTCACTTAGATGGGATGGAGACAAGACAATTCGGGATTGCAGCCCATACTGATGACACTTGACCCGATCCCTGAGGCTTGCGTTGAGCTTGTGTCTTGCTCTTGTCTTGTTAGGTGTTGAACCATGCGTTGCAAATGCAGAAAAACTAAACTTCCATGTGCTGCAGCTTGTGTATGTAGGAAGGCAACTAAGCAGGATGGCTGTCTTAATGACAGTACATAAAGTAACAGTATTTCTCAATCTGCTTAAGTTTACAATGGTTTTGTGCAATATATGTATCATGTTGTACTTTTAAATATAATTTTCGGTATATATCCCAGTTATTTTATTGTTTCTATAGACCAGTCATAAATCATGTGTCTAGACAAAA